>CM077081.1:184015477-184505477 GCA_039513925.1 Platanthera zijinensis
CTATCTCATACAGCGCACATTCATGTGGTGCAAGTGTACAAAGGTAAAACTAGCCCTATGCATGATGATGACAGGGTGTCTACCCAAGGCAAGCCCGGGCATCTAGCCAACATCTGGTGGGTCCATCAAAGGTTTCTTAAATCGGTCAAAAAAAAACGGAACCCTTACGTGCGAATCAGAATCCCAGGCAAGTCCCGGAACCTTGCAATGGCGGCCCCACCCGCACATGGGCCTTAAACCCCGGGCTTGCCTGCATATTCTGACTTCGCACGTCAGGGTTCCGTCTCACACTGACCGATTCTAAGAAACCTTGCTGGACCCCACCCGCTCATGGCCACATTGCCCGGGCTTGCCCTCCGCTCGACATTCTCGTCATCCTCATGCAAGGGCTAGTCTCGCCGGACACTTTCCCCACATGACTTGCGCGTCACGGGATAGCCAGCCGACCACGGAGACATAGCCGCGCCATAGCACAGCACAAACAAAGGTTTCCCCACCCCAATTGCCACTCGCACCGTGTCTTTCCCGTGCTCCAAGGAAACCATCTACCGCACAAAGCGGAGCTAACCTCATCCGGTTCCGACTACGAGTACTCACTCAAATATAAGGGGGAAAACGCATACACAAAACGGCGTGTTGCCGCAACGGATTTTCTACCGAAGTTCGCTATGCAACATCACCGGGTCGTACTATCGGTCGCACCACGGCTTCACCCACAATGCCTAATCCGCTAACGGAGCGGATCTCTAATGCAAGCATGCCGTGATGAACATACTCAACCCGGAGGTTCCTCTTGAACCGCTACACGAATCCCTCTCATTTGAGAGATTCAGCGCTCAAAACACGAAAGGAAGGGGATGCTATTCATGCGTCCTAAATCCTAAAAACCGAGAGGAGAAGTGTCGTTACCTTCCGTCCGCTCTTCCTAGCCATGGAGAAGATTTGCTCGGTTGAACACCACCGCAACGCTCCCACCTTCGCGGATCTGAACTCCGCTCGCGAAACGGACCTCCGAAGCTTCGCCGGCGGCCGGAACTTGGCCTCCTTGCTCTCCCTTCTCTCTAGAACTTAGAGAGATAAAAGAAAATGGGTAATGAGGGTTTGGAACCCTATTCCCGTCCTTAAACCGCCCAGGGAGGCCCCCCCCCACACCGTGGATCTTCCAAGGAAAAGAACGAACGGCCACGATCGGAACCCAAATTAAAAATCTGGGCCGAACACGGGTTGCAACACGGCCGTGTGCATGGCCGTGTTAGCCATTCGCCGTCTCGATCGATTCGAAAACCAGCATACGGCTCCTGACACGGCCTTCGACACGGTCGTGTCTCGCTCCACACGGCTGTGTCGTGACCCGTGTCACGGCACCCGTTTTCAACATTTTCAGTCAGAGAAGTACACGGCCCCTGACACGCCCGTGTCACCTGGGACACGGCCGTGTACAGGCCCGTGTCATGCCCCGTGTGCAATACCTTAGAAAGTTTCGAAACTACCCGATGCTACACGGCCTGGGACACGGCCGTGTGCCTGGCCGTGTTCCATACTCGACTATCGTCGACCATAACATGGTCGACCACACGGCCATCTCGACACGGCTGACACGGCCTCCGACACGGCCGTGTCGGGACCCGTGTCACCTGCTCCACAAAAACTGACTTGGCCAAAAGCGATCCCCGTCGCTCCTACAACATTTTGGGGCGTTACACTTCTTCCCTTCTTCACAAAGAAAACTGGTGCACTCCAAGGTGATATACTTAGACGTAAATAGCTTTACTCTAGCAACTCCTGTAATTGAACCTTCAGTTCCGCCATCTCGTTTGGTATCATATCGTACGGTGAGCGTGATAGAGGTTTCGCACCTGGAAATAACTCAATAGAGAAGTCAATCTCTTGTTGGGGTAGAATCCTAGGGAGATCCTTAGGAAAAAACATCCGCAAACTCCGAAACAATAGGGATGTCACTCAAACTGAACTTCGGCTCCACAATCTCCAATAGCATGACAAATAACTTCGCGCCCTTCCGAACTGCCTTGACCACATGGAGAGCAGGGATTAGTATCTTCCTCGATCCTTCCATACTAGCAATTTAGTCTCACGTTCGGTATTTTGTCCCAATGTGACTTCCTTTGAGTTGCAATCAATGCAGACATGCTACTCCGAGAGCCAGTTCATGCCAAAGATTACATCGAACTCATAAATTGGCAGTATAGATGCTTCCAATCCAAAATCACGACTTCCTATCCGCACCTGAATACAACATGACCTATCCGCTCGCATCATGCACTCGTTTGGTAGCAATATATCCAATCTATCCTCGATATAGAAGAAGGCACTCTGATACGCAATACAAAGTCCTCTGATAGAAAGGAGTGAGAAGACCATGTATCGAACAGTGCTCTCACCAGATAGTCCAAGATTAGGACAAAGCCTAATATAAACAAGTTATACACAAGCAACGCACAAGGTAACAAGTATATAGAGCGAAAAAAACTATATAGTAAACCATACATTTCACCACATCGTTTTGCTTTATGGCCTCATACAGGCCATGATTATATACTCTGGGCTAGGCCGGAGCATAATGGGATGTAGTTGATTCCACTATCTTCCCTTCACACCATAAGATGCTCCTGGCTTTTTCTCCATCTTTGGAGGGCCACTCTAACAATCACGGACTATGTTTTCTAACTTGCCACAAATTTAACAATGAATTGGGCCTCGCCTAAAAGTTGCTCTAGACATATCAGAAGAAGGTACTAGTCCAGAATATTTGGACTTCTTATTCCACCTTCAATGTCCAGTCTTTGAAGAGCTCGTTACTTTGAACTTTGGCTTCTTCACAACCAATTCCTTGCTTTATGGTCTTTTCAAATCCTGCTCTAGGGATCAGGCAGTATTTAACAAGGTCAGAAAGCCCTGCGTCATTGGATCTTAGAGGAGTAACCTCAGATCACCTCACAATCCTTCATAGAATTCATTTGTCTTGTGCTCCTCGTCTGTAAATGTAGCGCCTGCATACCAACCCAATCTTAATAAACTCATATAAAAAATCATCAACACAACTCTCACCCTAAGTTAACATATGAAATTGATCCTCCGTAGGAATCCTCTAGCAGCTGGGAGATACCTTACTAGAAAAACCATCGAGAATTCCTAAATTGAGATCTCAGACAGTTGCTTTCCAGCGAACTGATGTAGTTCCAGTTTATCCCACCAGATTCTTGCCTCACCTTCCAAAAGAAAGGTAGCCACAAACACCTTCTATCTCTCATCCGTCTCTGTCGCCGCCAAGATTCTCTTTGTTCTAGAGAACCAATCTTCTGCTTGAGTGGGGGATCCAGTTCCATCAAATGTTGGAGGATAGAAGCTCATAACGTGCTTCAGTTGCTTCTCCATATCTCGCCTCATCACCAAAGGCTCATTGGGTACTTATCGCATAGACACAAGCTCATCAATGCCAACCTGCATCGGGGAAACCCTAGGGGTAAGAGGTTGTGCGCGCCCTCCTTATTGCGCATTGATCATTATGGACACGACTTCAGAAACTCAACGTATCATTTCAGTAGAAGGATGAGGTGTAGGCACATCACCCAATTCACTACTCTCCACCGAGCGTTGGGGCTGAGACTGCCCCGCACCACTTCTAGTCACCTATAATTTTGAAACACACAATTTAATGACTAGACATATTGCAAAACAGCAATCACAGAAACACGCAGGTTCCACAAACATGTTTATTTTCATTCCTAAGTGTACATTCATGGGTTCTTTCATGTTATAATAGTAACACACATACATGTGCTCACCACCCCTTAAAAGAATTTGATGATGAATTCTAATAAGAAAGAATAAAACCATAATGAATACCTAAAACTCATTTTAAGTAATGAACACTGTTATTGGATTTCACTCCAATACGAGAGATTTACGTCATCCTCTCTTGAGGGGTGCGTGTAACTCTCTTTACTCTTTAGTGTTTCACTTTAAACTATGAGCCTCTCGGCTAGCTAAGAGTGAAAATGTGAGATGGAGATAATATATCGATGATACAATTCCAAACATGATATTTCAAGAGTAAATCGAAGGCCTAAACCTTAAAAAGAGAAAGTAAACTAAAGCATCATAACTTAATCAACTCAACCTCGGATCATCACGATAGAGTACTAGGAATATTTAGTTACTCATGAGGAAGTAGTGAATAAATATCATGTTAAGAATATGCATAGTAAGAAGAGAGAGAGAGAGAGAGAGAGAAGAGAGAGAGAGAGAGAGAAAAGAAATAGCAAAGTACTTTATTTCTTATTGGAAAGAAGCTACCGAAAGGACCAAAGGACATTACAAATAGAGTTTCCAAAAATATTACAAATATGATAAACAATATTACAAGAATGCTAAGAAATGAAACATTAAGCAAATATATTCTGAAAATAATCTATCAATAGCTCTCTACAAGGCTTCCATCTGGCCCAAAACACTTGGAGCTTGTGGCTATTTATATAAATTTTTCGGGAAGTACACGCCCCCTTACACACCCGGGTCGGGCGTGTACCTAGGGCGTGTCAAATGCGGCGTGACTTTGGCTAACTAAAATTGAAGCCCATAAGTGACTAGTGCGACAGTTGGTCTACACTCCCTAATGACTCGCCCATGTACGAGGGGCATGTCAGATTCCGCGTGACTTTGGAGCGGGGAAAAGTCGCGCTGCGGAGTTTTTTTCGGGACTTGGCAGTACATGCCCAAGAAACACGCCCATGGTTGTGGGACACGGGTGTGGCCGAGGGCGTGTAAGCTGAATGTTTCCTGGAATCTGACTTCGGACTGATAACTTCATTCCATTTGGTTACACGCCCTAAGTACATGCCCTGGTAGGGCATGACCAAGGGGCGTGTAATAGGAGACAACCAAAAAAAAACTGAAAAACAAAAAATAAACTATGTTAGAACAATAATTGAGAAAAGAAACTAAAAAGAACCTAAAAATACAAAAAGGCAAAAGATTTAAACGAGAATATAAATATTTTTGCCCTAATAAACTAAGCAAAATTATGCTTCATTAAGGATTCAAATGGTTACCAACCTAAGACAAGAATAGTTATCAAACCAAATTATATAAGTCAAACTATAATAAGAATTGAAGAGTTCTCAAATGTGTAAGTGTGAGAAGTTGCACCAAGTGCGATATGATGCCATTCTTCGATAACACCTGAAAGAGTAAGCATAATAACATATGTTTATATAATAAGAAGAAAGAGACTGAACTTCTCTAAACACGTAAATCGTTGACACTTCATAAAAATGGCACTGAGACAGTGACATATTATCAAACACGAAATATCAGACCAAACATCTCAAAAAGGAACTATGGTGGTGACCACATTGTCCAACACAACCCGACAATCCAAATATATCAAAAAGGTACTATGGTGGTGGCCACATTGTACAACACAACTCATTAGTCCAAAATAAAATCACCAACCTCCATATGTAATGATTCATGAACCGGCATCAAGTTGGTGGTCCTTTATCCACTGCCAACCTAGCCAATCCTAAACATCCAAAACACCGATAAAACCCGAGCCTATCATAAAAATTCCTCAACGACAAAGAGGAAGGAAAATCCCGAAAAGTCATCTAAGTCAATACTCAACAAATCAGACCTTATTCGGCGAGAAAATCCAAAGTTTGCGCTGATGCGTCGAATATACTCGTCGAATACAAGAGATACTCGACGAATTCTACTTGGCGTATTAAAACAAAACCTAGCGATACTTGACGAATTGCCTGATCATACTTCGATACTCGGCGAATTGGCACATAATACTCTAAGTACCCGAGGAATTCGTTGATACTACTCAATGATTCTCCCTTACCTCAAGGAGAGACTCGACAAAATTAACTTGGCAAAATTTAATACTTAATGATATTCGATGAAAGAGACTTGGTCACTAGATCACTTGACGCATTCGACGACTAGACTACACTCGATGAATTCGTCAAGAATACTCGACGAATTAGACTTCACTCGTCGCCAATCGATTTCACTTGACGAACTCGACGCCACATCCATTCGATAAATTTACTTCACCTATCGTTGATATTCGACGAAATTTACTTGGTCAAAATCCCATACTCGGCAAATTTCACCCAGCTTACTCACCCATACTCTACAAATATGAGACAAACGGTCTATTATACTACCTGATGGACTTCGACCTAGCCGAACCCTATTCTACTCCTATATTATATGGTGGAAAAACAAGAGGAAAGAAAAAACTGAACAAGAACTAGCAAGAGGAATTAAATCGCCACTTACCTCAAAGCTTCCGAAATCTAGCCCCACGAACGCTCCGCTCAAAGGATTGGTCGCAAGAACTCCTAGGCAACAATTCCTGATACATTTTGGGGCAAACAAGGGTCAAGGTCAAAAACCATAATGTCAAAAATCTACGAAATGGGGAAAACTTACCGTGCACGTGTATATCTCGGCGAGAGCTTTCCGAATCTACCCTCAGATGACGATTTCGAGCACCAGAACTCCTATAGTAGCGGCCGGAAACCTCACGATCACTGTCACCTCCTTTCTTCCGTGTTTTTCGGTCTGATGGCTTGGGAGAGACGATGAATAGGTTTTTTCGATTACATATAAATATGTATATAACATATTATTAATATTATTATTATTAGCTATATGCCCAAACAACCGAAAAACCCTAATCATCCTGGATTTCCACAAAATTCACACCAAGGTTAAATACCGATGCTACAAAACCAACGACAAAGTCGAAATCAGGATCTTACAAACCAAAATCGAGATAAATTCCCTGAAGTTTCAACCAACACCAACCTGCTAAAATCCACCTAGTCAAAACCTCGGATACCAAAGAACAAAAATCACGCTCCGATAATAGCGCCCATTAACTACGCGTCAACGTAACACCCTAACATCATTATTATATAACTACAAAAATTTAAAATAAACATTGAAAAATCAGGGAGTTACAACCACTTCCCCTAAAAGAAAGTTTCGTCCTGATACTTGATATAAAATCGAATCTATTATAAAAAGAAAATGACAAAAGGTTTTTGAATTGAAACACTTACCAAAAGAAACTAGGAGAATAGATGCAGATGAGTCTCTCTCATAGCTGACTCCAACTCCCAAGTCGCGCTCTCAACGTCTTGGTTTTGCTAAAGAACCTTGACCATGGGTATTGTCTTCCTTCACAACACCCGATCCTGAGTCTCCAGACTACGAACAGGCACCTCAACATATGAAAGATTAGGCTGCAACTTGGGCACTGAGTCAAGGTCTTAACGGTCATTGAGCACACATTTCCGCAAATGGCTCACATGAAACATATCATGCGCACCTGGAAAATTAGTGGGCAAATCATCCTATAAGCTGACACTCAAATGTGTTCAATAACTGGAAAGGTCCCACATACCTGGGATCCAACTTGTGGTTCCTTCCAAACCTCTTAACGCCTGACATCGGAGAAACTTTGAGAAACCATGTCCCCAACAGTGAACTCCAGATCAACCCTTCATTGATTAGCGTTCTTCTCATAATGCTCCTGAGCTATACAAAGATTCTCACCGAATATTCAACACCAGTAACTCATTTTCTTCCAAAGCTTCTAGACCCAACAATGGTCTTTCACCAACTTCAGCCCAAAACAAGGGGTTTCGACAATGCCTCCCCTACAAATCACAAAGGGGTCATTTGCAAACTCTCTTGATAACTATTATTATAGGAAAATTCCATAAATCTAAGCTTCTTGTCTCACGCTCCTTCATTGTCCAAGATGTAACATTTGATCATATCTTCCAAAATCTGATTAACTCTCTATGTCTGACCATTGTTATGTAGATGATAAGCAGCGGAATACCTGAGATCTGTACCTAACCCTTCCAACAAACTTTTCCAAAAAGGAGACGTAAACCTGGATTCTCTATCTGACACAATACTCACCAGCATTCCATCCATGCAATCAAATGAACTCTTCCAATACAACTCTGCTATTTCTTCATGGAGTAACCAATCTTGAACGGCACAAAGTGAGCACACTTCGTCAATCTATCTACTATGACCCACACAGAATCATGTCCTCGAAGACATCTCGGCAGACCTATAATAAAGTCAATAGAAATACTCTCCCACTGCCTACTTGGAATATACAAGGGCGTCAGCTTGCCACCAGGCCGTCCATGATCTGCCTTAACATGCTTGCAGGTAAAAACACTCAGAAACAAACTTGGATATATCGGTCTTCACTCATACCTCCAAAAGATCTATTTCAAATTTATATACATCTTTATAGAACCAGGGACCTAGGCAACAAAAGAACCATGCGCCTTACTACACAACTTTGCTCAAATATCTTCAATAACGGGAATAAGATATTTACTGCAGCACTTCAAGGAACCCACATCGTCAATTGAAAAGTCCGGTAATTCCCCTTTTTAGTTATACTACGAATATACTGCAAATAAGGGTCGTCCTTTTGATGCAGCCTTGTAGGGTAATACATGAAGGCTCCACAACCTCGAAGCTGCTTGGCGAATCGCTACATCCAACAGAGATGTCATCAATAAAAACTCCTCCACCAAGGATTCTACAAAAAGGTTAAAAATGGCACGGTCTTCCTACTCAGGGTCGGCTACCACATTAGCTTTGCCCTGATGATATAGGATAACAACATCATAATACAGGACATACTCCAACCATCTACACTGGAACAAGCTCTTATGATCCGTGTAAATCTTGCACAACTCGCCATTCAAAAAATGTCTCCACAACTTCAAGGCAAAAATCACTACCGCAAACTCCAAGTCATGAGTAAGGTAGTTCCTTTAATCAATCTTTAATTTCCTCGACCCATACACAATCACTTTTCCTTCTTGCATCAAAACACAACCAAGCCCGACGTGTGATGCATCCACAAAAACAACATACTACCATTCCTTCGATAGGCAAAGACAACACTGGAGCAGTGCACATATCCTATTCAACTCCTAAAAGGCTTATTTCCACTAATCGCTCCATATAAACACTTCCTTCTGCTGCGTAAGTTTAGTCAAAGGTGCAAACAATGCAGAGAATCCTTCCACAAACCTTCTATAATAACCTGCCAACCCTAGGAAACTTCTTATCTCTTTAGGTGTGGTAGGTGTAAGACCCCCCCCCCCCCTCGTCCTAGAACACAAGACACGGCCGAGGGGAGTCTTATGCCCAGAACAGCCTCCTTACGGTAAAGCCAATATACAGGTTGACCAAAACTACAAGACGTCTATCATGCACGTCGGCTAAAACTAATATCATCCATGCCAACCCAACATAATGAATAAACAGAAGTCAAAATCCAAATAAGTATAAAAGTCCCCAAGTACATCAATAATAAGAAGCAACAACAGGCATCTATAATATCAGAGTACATAAAAACTTTGCCCAAGGGCTATAATAAAAGTCTCTCAAAAACACAAAGCCATAACCAAAGGCAGCGATGGTAACGTCATGTAGGGCCTATCACCATGGCCTGGCTGCCCTCCTGCGCATCATGTTGCTACCTATCTACGTGGTTTCCTCCTAAAAAGGAAGATGTAGCAACCGTTAGTTATAAAGACTACGTGGCTATCACATCTGCTCCCCCGATGACTCTTAGGAAATAGGCGGAGAAAGTAAAAGGGTACAATATAATATATAAACAATAGTACAAGTAGGAGGTATAAGACTAATCAATATCAAAGTATCCAACATGTATAATAAGTTAGTATAACAATCTACACTAGAAGTTATACAATCAACAACAGTATACAAGTATGATCCTACAACAAGAATGCAACTCAACTTATATGAATGCCCATACAGACATATAAGATAAGGATCGGCTTAGCAGTAAAGTAACTCATCATATAAGAATTCCCATACAATCTTATATGATAAGAATCTTGTGTATGTAATGCAATGTAATGTTATGAATGTAATGCGATGACTCACCCATGCTCACACACACGCACACTGCCATGTCGATACAGACTTGTAGTTCTCACTTTTCTAGTAGATAGCTAACCTCTTAGGAGTCATCTGTCATGGCAAGACGGTGACAGTGGAACGCGCTTTCAACTACTAGGAGGGAATCCACAATACCAAGCCAAGGCCTCCATATGCCTCAACGCTAAGTACTCAACAATAGAGCTCATCATAAGCGTACTATGGCTCAGAGGGTCTCGAGTAGATGTGCACCAAGAACAAATCCCTACACTGGCCTATCATCGTGACACATGGAAGGTGCCTCTGGGAACGTATCACAAAAGGACCAACGCCGATCGTCCACTGTATGGAGGGTGCCTCGGGAAATTAAGCACCGGGAACTATATTCAAGAATGGAATGAAGCCACAATGGTCCGATGTGATTTTTTCTCATAAGTATGAAAGAGGCTAGCCACCTTTGACTATATATTCAGCATGTGTTCTTAAAGGAAACTTCTTGGAAAGAGAGAAAGCTAGACAACTTTTATCATGCTTTTCATGACAAGTGTGAAATAAGCTAGCAACCTTTGACTTTATATTAAACATGTGTCCTTAAAGGAAGCTTCATGGAAAGAGAGAAAGCTAGCCAACTTTTATCATGCTTTTCATGACAAGTGTGAAAGAGGCTAGCCACCTTTGAATTTAAAACCAACATGTGCTTTTTTGACCAAGGGATGCTTCATGGAAACTTCATCCTCATGCCAAATTCCAACTCTACCCCATTGGTTTTGGCCCTATAAATAGGCATGAAGAAAGGGGGGAAAGCATCATCATTCCTCCTTCATTTGAGCCTTCTAGAGAGAAATTGAGAGTTTATATTTAGAGTATTTTAGATTAATGTTTTCATGCTTTAATTTTCTTGCAATCTCTTTTATCGCACTTATAATCTTGTTGTAAACTCTCCTTGTAATGTCTTTATGCCTTTTTTGTAATTTCCTTCCAATAAGAATAATATAGTTTGTTATTCCTTTTCTCTCTCTCTCTCTTTCTTATTTTGCATATTCTTAACATGATTTTTATTTCCTACACAATTATGAGTAACTAAATCCTCATTGTACTCGATCATTGATGATCTGAGGATGAGTTGATCAGTTTATGAGGCTCAAACTCTCTTTCTCTTTTTAGAATCTAGGCCTTCGATTTACTCTTGATTTATTTCGAATGAAACTATATTATCGATATATAGTCTCCATTCATGTTTTCATTCTTGGATAGCCGAGAGGCTGATATCTTGAAGTGAGCGCTCAAGAGTAAAGAGAGTTGCACGCACCTCTCGAGAGAGAATGACGTAAATCTCAAGGATTGGAGTCAAATCCAATAGCAAGGTTCACTACTTAAAGCGAGTGTTAGGTATTCAGATACGAGACAAGAGTTCGGTCGGATCTTCCTAACCTCAGTTGGGCACTTCTTCGTGAGAAGCGTGTTCAAGCTTTGGGAACCCCCACGGTAAAGGTATCTTTATTTTATTAAGTTAAAGTTTGTGATTGCTTTCTTGATTAATTTTGTTAAAGAAATTCAAGATCGAGTACTTCCGCTTAAATCATCATTTATCCTTTTTTTATTTGCAAGTAATTTTCTCTCTTCTCTAATTTAGTAAGCAAGCCCAAAAAGAACTTTTATTTGATAAGATAATAGTAACTCCTTGAAGTAGAAGTAATCAAACCGCCCCGGGTAATACGACCTTGATATTGAACTTAATATCATATATTATATATGATAAGGTACACTTGCCTTCCTCGAATATAGAATCGGAGAACATCTCACAACCACACTTTCACCTTCTCTCTCCATAACTTTTTCTTCTCCACGCATAATCCCTTTCTCCACGTAATTTTTTATATCAATTTTTTGCCGCCGTTGCCGGGACACTAGTTTTGATATTTTTAAAAGAGGATAGCTATTAATTTTATCTTCTTCTTTTTTTCGCTCTCTTTATAGTTTTTCTCATTATCTCTCTCCCACTTCTCTTTCTTTTTAGTGTATGACCAGAGGAAGCTCTTCGAATATTCCTTTTGATTCTGAGATAGAGCGCACAATTTTGCATCGCCTCCGTTCTCGTGATCAGGAATCGCATTTAGGCATCGAAGAGTCGATCGGAGACACTGCCACAGAAATTATGGATCTTAATCCGCCCAACCCAGATGAGGCCCAGCAAAGGACCATGTCCTATTATGTGCGGCCAAATCTTGAGGGTACACAATCAAGTATTGTCTGCCCTGCAGTGGCGAACAATAACTTTGAGATCAAGTCCAACATTATACAAATGGTGCAGCAGTCGGTAACCTTCGATGGTCTCCCGGACGAGGATCCAAATTGCCACATTTCAAATTTTCTCGAGATTTGCGATACATTCAAAATGAATGGTGTCACAGATGATGCCATTCGATTAGGTCTTTTTCCATTTTCTTTACGATCAAAGGCCAAGCAGTGGCCGGGCTCTCTCCCTAGAGGATCCATCACTACATGGGCCGAGATGGCAGGAAAATTTCTTACAAAGTACTTTCCTCCTGCAAAAACCGCAAAACTACGCACTGATATCGCATCATATATGCAAATAGACTCGGAGACTCTCTACGACACGTGGGAGCGCTTTAAGGAACTATTGCGTAGATGCCCACACCACGCACTTCCCACTTGGCAACAAGTGCAAATCTTCTATAATGGCTTGAATTTCCAAACAATACAAATGATCGACGCAGCCGCTAGTGGGACCTTGAATAACAAAACCCCGAAGGCCGCACAAGAGCTTGTTGAGGAAATGGCCATGAATGCATACCAATGGAATGCACCCCGAGCACGACCAGTTAAGCCAGCGGGAGTTTTTTGAAATTGATGCATCTACGAATCTAGCCCTCCAAGTTGAGCGCCTAACTAAGCAAATGGCGGAGATGACTGCTTCCTCCGCCACTCCTCCTTGGGCTAATAATAATAATGTTATTTTTGAAGAACAGGTTGACTTCATGGGAAACGCGCCTCGACCTTCTTATAACCCGAATAACGCATCGTATAACAACACTTATAATGCGGGTTATAGGAACCATCCAAACTTCTCATGGAGAAACCAAGGGAATGCTCAGAGCCCTCCAAATCTAAATCTTGATTATATTCCAGCTCCCCCCTTAATTTAAATCCACCCGATTTTCCACCGCAACAGCCGAAGCCCTCTTCGCTTGAAGATGTCTTCGCCAATTACATTGCCACAAATGAATCTAATCTCAGGAACATTACCGGGTCTATTAAAAGCTTAGAAAATCAGGTGGGCCAGTTAGCGAAGATGTTCTCCGAGCGACAACAAGGAACTCTGCCAGGAAACACCGAACAAAACCCAAGGGAAAGCGAGAATGCAATCACACTCCGCAGCGGAAAGGAGGTAGCTTTAAAAAATGACGAACCCATGGTACCTTCTTCTGCTCCTCCCCCTCCTATTTTAGCTTCGAATTTACCTACTACGTTTATGTCGCGCGCCTCTAATTCAAATATTCCTTATCCTGCTAAGTTAAAAAATGAGCGTGCCGAGGAGAGTTATAAAAAGTTCTTTGAAATTTTAAAACAAATTCATATTAATGTCCCTTTCTGCGAAGCTATCTCTAACATGCCAAAATATGCGAAATATCTCAAGGAGCTGCTCTCTAATAAGAAAAAGCTTGAGGATATTTCACTTATTTCCCTTAACGCAGAATGCTCCGCGGTTGTACTTAACAAATTACCTCAAAAAGTAAATGACCCGGGAAGGTTTTCCATCACATGTCTTTTTGGTAATTCGTTAGTAAAACACGCCTTAGCTGATCTAGGAGCAAGCATAAACCTCATGTCATTCTCTCTATTTAAAAAATTAGGTCTAGGTTCTCCAAAACCCACCAAAATGAGTATCCAGTTAGCTGATCGATCAGTTAAGTATCCGGTAGGGATAGTAGAGTATGTGCTCGTAAAATTAGACAAATTCATCTTTCCGGTGGATTTTGTTATCCTAGACATCGAAGAGGATGCCAAAGTACCCCTTATACTCGGCCGCCCCTTCCTTTCCACCTCCCGCGCTATTATTGACGTTTGTGATGGAAAGTTCCTCCTTCGGGTTGGAGACGATGAAATCACTTTTAGTATAAATCGATATCCCTCGATGCGTAATACCTTAGCAAATGACGATTCCTGCTTTTACCTAGAAGAATGCTTCGAAGGTGAATCATCTGTACTACCCGAATCTATATCTTCATCGTATAATGAACCCATTATTTCTGAGCGCTTCTACTTAGAAGAAGTCTCTCGCCCCACACCACCTGAACCACTACACATCGAAACCCTAAAAATCAAAACCTCCTATAAGGAACCACCAACCTTAGAGTTGAAGAAACTTCCCGCTCATCTCAAATATCTCTTCTTAGAAAGAAACCCCAAACTTCCCGTTATAATCTCTGCCGATTTGAGTGACTCAGAAATTTCTGAGTTGGCTCTAGTGCTAAGAAATCATCGCCACGCAATTGCATGGCATTTATCTGATATAAAGGGGATTAGCCCCTCCTTCTGTACCCATAAGATCTTCTTGGAAGAGAATTCCCACAATTCTATCCAGCCCCAACGACGACTTAATCCTAATATGAAGGAAGTCGTGAAGGCTGAGGTAATCAAACTCCTAGATGCGGGAATCATCTATCCCATCTCCAATAGTACTTGGGTTAGCCCTGTACAAGTTGTGCCGAAAAAAGGCGGTGTAACGGTGGTCACGAATGAAAATAATGAATTAATTCCAACCCGTACTGTTACGGGTTGGCGGATGTGCATCTGATAGTTTTACTTTCAAGACTACCTAAACACCTAGAGGGGGGGTGAATAAGTTCTAATGCTTGTTTTCACTTTAGATAGAATATAACTACTGAATAAAATAGAATGCAGAATATACTTCAGCAAACACAGCACAGCAATCACAGATATTCACACATCACAGAATGCACATAGATTTATAGTGGTTCTCCAATGTCTGGGTACATCCACTTTCCCCCTTCACCTATCTAGCAGTGTGCTAGATTCGGCCTAACTTCCTTCTTTAACTCAGATCCATAGATCCTACAGCTCAGAACCTGTTAAGGTTCCTACAACTCAGGCTAATCAGCCCTACCTCAGCCTTGACACAAGGCCTACAACTCAGAGAAATACCTTCTCCTACACTCAGGCATACACAGCCCTACCACTCAGAGATCAAATCTGCTACACTCAGCCATTATAACTTAGGCTTACAACTCAGATCTATATTAATAGATCCTACAGAATTTGAAAAAAATTTTATTATATCTTGCCTTTGTTGAGAGAGAAGGGACAAGATAGTATTTGATCAGCTGATGGATGAAATCAACTAAATCTTAGCTTTCTTCAAAGCTTCTTGAATCTGAACTTAACTGAGTTGATTTCCTGACAGCTTCTTGAGAAACCTGTGACAGCTTCCTTCTTGATCTTCAAATGGCTGGATCTCTCTCTATCCAATACCTTTGATAATACTTCAGAATTCTTGGACGAATTCTACTTAGACAGATCCTGAGAGGTTGTACCCTTCATAATGTCTTCTTAGATCTTCTGATGAAGATCTTCTTCCGTGACTTGCACCTTCTTGATTTGATTACTCAATCAGTTTCTATGTGTGTTGCTTCTTAATCAAAAATCAATTATCATTTTTTCTACTTCTGAATTTGTCTATTTATAGACCTTCTTCATGGTAACCGGCTGATCCAGTTTCTAACTAACTTCTGACAAGTCTGACAGCTTCAGTTAACCTGTTGTAACTCATAGATGTTAAGTCTTCAAACAGATCTTGTGCCTTTGTCTTGGTCAGCAAAGTGTCCAGACTGTCTGTCAGTAAGTGTCGAGACCAACTGTTAATATGTGTCGACACAAGTAACTTTGGTGTCGACACAGCCTTTGATGATGTCGATATGTCTGCCTTTAAGTCGACTCAGCTTCTTCATACTGCATCTTGAGAATGAGTCGACACTGAGTATTTGTGTCGACTCAAACACTTCATCATTCTTAAGCAAATGACTTGGTCTAGACTTTGCAGTGTGTCGATAATAGTCGTGTGTGTCGACACAGTTGATGTAGATTCAGAACATAGTATGTGTCGACACTGCCTTTAGGTGTCGACACAGCTGTTGTCTACTCTGCCTATATGTGTCGACTCAGTCTTCTTGTGTCGACACAAATGTAGTCGACTCTGCCTCAGTGTGTCGACACAGCCTTCTGGTGTTGACTTTGCCTCAGTGTGTCGACACAGCCTTCTGGTGTCGACTCTGCCTCAGTGTGTCGACACAGCCTTCTGGTATCGACTCTGCCTCAGTGTGTCGACACTACTTCCCTGTGTCGATACAGATGTTGTCGACTCTTTTTCTCTGTGTCGACATAGCCTTCTTCAAGTGTCGACACAATTATTCTGAAGTGTTGACACAATTATTCTGAAGTGTCGACACAGCTTCTTCTAGTGTCGACACATGGACTTAGAATAATTTTCCTGCTTTTTAGTACATTCTTAACCTGCACATGTCAACTCAAAATAACATCAAATACACCTTGATGTATATCATTGAGCTAAGTTAGGCTTCTTCAAATCAGGTACACATTTTCCAATGTACCCAACAATCTCCCCCTATTCGGAGAAGTCATAATCCTTTTAGCTAATGATATACACCATTTATAAAAATTTAACATGATGATGTATATAAGCATGACATAACAGGAAACATTTAAAAACAAAACATTAAGCAACAGATTCATCACAGAATAAAGATGAACATGAAGAAATGATTACAGAACAAAGTTTTGTTTATACATTTTAGAAATGTTTGTTACTGCTTGTTTACATTTATTGGTAAAACAAACAAATCACTACAAAATATTTGAAAGAACTGATAAGCTTAATCTAAGACTGATCAGACTCCCTTATGACAATTCCTTTGCCTAGTTGAATTTAAGCCTTCACAGTAGGTTCAGCAACATCAGCAGGCATCTTGCCTTTCAGTTCAGCTTTCTTCTGAGCTTCCTCCTTGAGCCTTTGCCTTTCAAAGTAATGAAAGGGCTTGGGAAAATATTTGCTGAGCTCCTGAGCATCTGGTGGTATCCTCCCCATCTTAGCTTTCCTTCTGAACTGAATTATGGCCTCCTGCCTAGCCTCATACTTTTGTCATTCAATATTATTATACCATTTTCCTCTTTCATGGACTTGATCCTTCACAGCCTTCCAAGCAGTTAGTATAATGTTTCTTGAAGTGGGGCTCCACTGCTCAAAATTAGGTCTAAGTTCAGCTTGCTCTCTAAATCTCTTCTTGGACAATTGAGCATCTTGTTGTTCTTTCAAACTTGCTTCAGGCTTATCAACTTTTTCAATAACAACATTTGTAACCTCCATTGGAGGACTGTACATGGTCTACACTTGCTGTTGAATCATATCAAAATAAGCAGGGGGTAAATGACTTGGGCAACCTCAGGTTGATTGCCTTTAAGTAGACCTTGGTTAATGCCTGACTCAGCAACAATATCATCATCATATAATGGTGGATAGCCCAATGTGGCTCTTACACTGTTGGTTACCCACTTGGCATGTTCTAAGCCAGCATGAATAAGTACCCTCTCCCCCTTTAGGACTTCTCTGGCCACATGATCCCTAAGATCATCCTTTTGAAACCTTATTTGATTATCAAGAAAATTCACACCCTCTTTAAAGAGTGGTTTTAATTTATGAAGCTTGTCAGATATTTCTTTCTGTGAGGTGGTGATAGCAGTGTGAACTGAATCTAGGGCAGCCTTGAGCTTCTGATCATAAACTTCCATGTCTGTATCCCTTGCAGCAGTCAGGCTGGTAGCAGTATCTTTTAACTCAGTGAGAATTTCATTGTGAGATTCAGTCAGATTGTCATTCATTCTCAGCTGATTTTCTAGAACATATCCTTGTTTCAAGGCAATGTCATCCACTTTTGTAAGGATAGTTTGTTGTTGTTGAGCTAGAAAAACCACAGCATTACCTCCCTTGTGGAAGCAATCTGTCATCTCCTTTTTATGCAGGTTTACTTTAAATCTGATGGACTTAATGGCTTGAGCCAAATCAAATTGAAGTGATTTATTACTCTCATCAACATATCTCTCCAAAGTTAATCTCTGCTCATCCATCTTTACCTGCAAATCTACCATGAACTTATTGTAATCAAAAGCAGAAGAAGATTGATGAGTTGAAGTCTGTAGAGCCTGCTTATAGCTATGGCTTCTTCTCTTGAATACCATGAGCTTCCTTTTTTTATCCTCTCTGGCTTTGTCAGTCTCAAATTCTGAAGAGGTTTCAATCTGAACTCTTTCAAGAGGTGTTGGAGGAATTTCTGTCTCAGTGACATGTTGTTCCTTCTCAACATTCACTTGCTCACCCTCAAAATCTTGCTCCTTCTCAATATCTTGCTCCTTCCCAAGTTCTTGCTCCTCCTCAATTCTAGCAGTAGCAATTCCATCATCAGGAAACAGCTCATCTAGAGTGAATTCCTTTTGTGCTGATGTAGGAGATGATACATAAATATCTGCAGTGTTTAAATATTCTGATAAGTTTATTCCTTCTTCCACTTGTACTGTTTCTACAATGGTCTCTCCCAGCAGTTGTTCAGGATTAGAAATGTTTTGGGAAGGAGAATGAACTGGCTCCCCCTGCACCTATGCAGGTAATGTTTCTTCCTGGGCATGAGTAGACCCTGTCTAGTCCTCAGCTGGTTCTCTAACTTGTTCTTCTTGATGTTATTCAGTGCCTTGTTCATGTCCAGGTGACATCTCAGTTATGTCCTGCCTGTCCATAGCAGGCATCTCTTTGGACAGAACTCTATCCCACCTAGAGAATAATCTCATATCCATTTTTCTCATGTGATTGATTTTGGACCCTGGTATCTGTTGCATGACTTCTGGAATGACTCCAGCCAGGTATAAACTCAAAATCCTAGCCAAATTTGGCTTCTTAATACCATCCTTGATTTTATCAAACACAACTCCTTACCAGTCTGTGTTAATCCTGAAGATTATCCTTATCATGAGATTAAACATTAAGGCCGAAATCCTATCATGGCCTCCTGTTTTACACAAAATTACTTTTTCTACTACTTCAGATAGAAATTTGCCCTGTTGATTCATTCCTTTTCGGTTGATGGCTGCTCCAATCTTTATGGATGGATCAAATCCACACTATTGGAGAGCCTCCCTTATCTTAGAGGCTGAGACCTCTTCTTCATCATGTACGCTAGGTAGTTGAAGAGTCATTCTTAAACTTCTTGGAGTAAGTTTCACTATTGTCCCATGAATAGTGGATTTGATCTTGAGGCTCGAAGAGTCCAATGTTGCAGAAGTATAAAATTCAAGTACCTCTTTCTTCCAGATTTTTGTTGGTTCAGAAACAAGAAACTCTAATCCAGACTCAGAAATTAGAGTGATAACCCTTTGTATATCTGTCGGTGCATCCTCAAAAGCATTGCGCACCAACTCGTATCCTTCATTAACATTGTCTTCAACTTTGGGCGCCATTGGAAAGATGAGAAATCTTGAGAAAACAGGAGAGAGATTGTCGACACAGGGTTTTAGTCTCGAAAACCTTGTGAGCGTGTCGACAGAATACGTTCTTGACCTATTTATACCCTCTCAAGAAAGAAGGTCAAAAGTCTGGTAAAAACAGTCTAAATGTGTTGACACGGATGAAATGTGTCGACACAAACTTCTATTGACTCGACATCAATGCTGACTACTTTGTGTCAATACCCATTGAGGATAAGTCGACACTTTAGATACATTGTAGTGCATCAGAAATTCTGTGTCGACTCTTAGTACAAGTGTCAACACAAAATCTGTAAGTGTCGATACCATTATTCTGGTGAAGTCGACACTCATTTCTGGATGTGTCGACTATTTGACCCTTAAGTGTCGACACATATTCTCTGTATCGACACAATTTCTCTAACTAGTCGACATGACTTTTCTGTGTCGACACTTTATTTCTGAATGTGTCGACACCATTAGACTTAGCCAAAATTTGGTTTTTGGAAACCACTAGATAAACTAACCTATGGTCAGCATTCCTAATTCAATTTTAAATCTATTGAATTTAGTTTCATCCAGTGGCTTTGTAAATACATCTGCAATTTGAAAAATCTGTTTTAACAAATTCCAATGAGATGTTCTCTTTTTCTACATATTCTCTAAAAAAATGATATTTAATTTCTATATGCTTAGTTCTACTATATGAAACAGGATTGTTTGCAATAGAAATAGCACTCTTAGAATCACACAATAAAGGTGTTCTACTTACTTAAATACCAGAGTCCTTTAGCTGGTGCTGAATCCACAATAGCTGTGCACAGTAACTTCCAGCTGAAACATATTCAGACTCAGCTGTGGATATTGCCACACTGGTCTGCTTCTTACTGCTCCAGGATATCAGTCTTCCTCCCAAAAACTGACATGTCCCTGTTGTACTCTTTCTATCTTCTCTACAGCCTGCAAAATCTGCATCTGAATATCCTGTTAGTAGAAAATCTCCATTCCTAGGGTACCAAAGGCCTAGATTATGTGTGCCCTTAAGATATCTCAAGATTATTTTGACTGCAGTATAATGAGATTCTTTAGGGCAAGCCTGGTACCTAGCACAGACATATATAGCATACATAATATCTGGTCTACTAGCAGTGAGATATAATAGAGAGCCAACTATTCCTCTATACAAAGACTCATCAACAGGTTTACCTGCATCATCTTTGCATATAGGCATACTTGTTCCCATAGGAGTTCTCATGGTGGAGGATGACTCCATACCATACTTCTTAATTAATTCCTTGGTGAACTTAGACTGGGATATGGACAAGCCATCTTCAGTCTGTCTTACTTGGAGTCCCAAGAAGAACTTAAGTTCCCCCATACTACTCATTTCAAACTTCCCTTGCTTAAGTTTGGCAAACTTTTTGCAAAGGTTGTTCTCTGTAGACCCAAAGATTATGTCATCTACATAGATCTGAACTAAGATGATCTTACCTTTAGATTCCCTAAGGAATAGTGTTTTGTCTATTTTACCTCTTGAGAATTTGTTCTCAATAAGAAAAGTAGACAATGTTTTATACCAAGCCCTTGGGGCTTGCTTTAACCCATACAATGCTTTCCTAAGTCTATAAACATAACCAGGTTTAAGAGAATCTATAAAACCTGATGGCTGCTCTACATAGACTTCTTCTTTTAAATCACCATTCAGAAATGCTGATTTCACATCCATTTGGTATACTTTGAATCCTTGATAAGCTGCATAGGCAAGGAACATTCTGATTGCCTCCAGTCTTGCTATTGGGGCAAATGTTTGATCAAAGTCAATGTCTTCTTCCTACCTGTATCCTTTAGCAACCAATCTTGCTTTATTCTTCATAATTACACCACTCTCATCCAACTTATTCCTATAGATCCACTTTGTGCCAATTATGTTGTGGTGTCTTGGTTTAGGAACTAACTCCCAGACCTTGCACCTTCTGAATTGATTAAGCTCCTCTTGCATAGCATTAATCTAGTGTTGTTCTTGGATGGCTTCTTCAAGTTTCTTAGGCTCCATTTAAGATAGGAAACTTGAGTGCAGGACTGTGCTCAAATTTTTGCTTCTAGTCTGCACTCCTTGTCTTGGATCACCTATTATTTGATTAGCTGGATGATCTTTTAGATGTCTTATGGCTGGAGGTAGATTTCCTTCAGGTTGAACATCTCCAGCTCCTTCATCATGCTATACCTCTTGGTTGTCATCAGCTTCTATATAGTCTTGTACTCCCCCTGGACAGTAGCCTTCATTTTCCAATGCTTCATTTGCATTTGATGCTTCTGCAATGGAAAGCTTGTCCATCCTTTTGCTTATACCTGTTGAATTATTTGATCTACAAGGCAACTCACTGGTTATTAATCTTGTTTCATCAAATACAACATGTATAGATTCTTCTACAACTTGAGTAGTCAAGTTGAAGACTCTATAGGCCTTACTATTTATGCTGTACCCAACAAATATCCCATCTTGGGATTTGGCAGCAAACTTAGTTAGATATGACTTGCCATTGTTAAGTATATATCACTTGCAACCAAAGATCCTAAAGTAGGATAGATTTGGTTTTCTACCTTTCATAATTTCATAGGGAGTCTTTTTATGGCACTTGGTGATAGAAGCCCTATTGATCACATGACATGCAGTGTTTACTGCCTCAGCTCAGAAATATTCTGGAAGAGAGGTGTCACTCAATAGAGTTCTACCAGCTTCAATCAATGTCCTATTCTTTCTTTCAGCAATACCATTTTGCTGAGGTGCTCTCGATGAGGAGAACTCTTGGAAATTCCCAAAGTCTTCACATAATTTTGTCATACTTTCAGATTGAAATTCAGTGCCATCGTCACTTCTGATTTTTACCACTGTACAGTTTAGTTCATTCTGAATTTGTTTCACAAAACTAAGTAAGACACTTGGGGTTTCTTATTTTTGTCTCAAAAAGAACACCCATGTATATCTAGAATAGTCATCTACAACCATAAAAGTGTAGACCTTCCTACCTAGACTATGAACTGGCATAGGACCAAAAAGATCCATATGTAAGAGGTATAAGCACCTCACAGAATCCTTGTTTTCAAGGCTATGAAAGGAGGATTTTATCTGCTTGCCCTTTTGACAAGCTGAACGTATCCCTTCCTTTATACACTTAACTTGAGGACCATTCATCACTAACTCTTTGCTAAAGAGTTGGCCAATTGTCTTGTAGTTAAGATGAGCCAACAACTTGTGCCACTTGACACAAAGAGATACATTATCATCAGCTACAAGACAGATGGGAGAAACCTTGTTCTCACATACAAAATTAAGACAATAAACATTTCTCTTTCTATACCCAGTCAATATGATCTTTTGATCACTTGACCTTTTGATATGACATCTATCCTTAACAAATGAAATATCATATCCAAGATCACTCAGCTAACTTATGCTTATCAGATTATGTTTCAAACCTTTTACATAAGCCACTTGGGTGATGGTAATTTGATTTGAAGAAATGTTACCAAACCCTTTGATGATTCCTTTTTCAGATCCACCAAAGATTACTTTAGGTCCATCTTTGACAGATGTGTACTCCTTCAGCAGCCCCTTTGTTCCAGTCATGTGCCTGGAACATCCACTATCCAAGTACCATATAGGGGCATGGCAACTTGGACTTTCCTGCAATACAGAATTACTTTCCCTTAGAACCCAAGTAAGTCTTGGGTCCTTGGTTCAGGTTTGCACCATTCATATTAAGACTACCAGCAGCTCTTCTAACTGGTAGATTATTGTTCTTCCTTACATTTGTGTTATGCCAGCAGTCTAAGGCAAAATGGCCTCTCTTGCCACAACACCAACATTCAAACTTGTTGTATCTAGTTCTTGATACACCCTTGACCGAAGAATTTTTGTCCAGTGCTGGTGCTGCTGCAGCTTCACCCACAGATTTCTTATAACCATGGGGTTTATGAACATGGGTAGACCTATTGGCATTTACACCCTTGTTTATCTGAACATTAGTCTTAATATGACCATGAATATTCTCAAGATCATATTTATTAGAAGGCACTTGCACCTTTCTAAACATAGCTAGGACTGAAAGGTTTAAAGGCTGGACAGGAGCTTTGCCTTTTCTTTTGAATTGGGCAGCCCTGGGGTTACTTTTGAAGCCTAATCCTGCCATACCCTTTTGAGCCACAAACTCATCTATTAAAGGTAAGACAGATTTTGGCTTAGAGTAACTAGCCACTAAATCTTTCTCTTTTCTTAGTCTGGCCTCCAGACTCTTAATTTGATCATTGTTATATTTGATTGTGCCCATCTGAATAAAGGTTATATTTTTCAGTTTGGCAATCTCATTTAACTTTTGATCCATTATTTTTTCAAACTCAGTTGCAGCCATCTTAAGATCAGTAATTTCCTGAGCTTGAGTTTTGACTAGGTTCTTGCTTTTCTTAAGAGCCGGCAACAAGTCCCCATACTTATCTATCAACTAATAAACATCACCTTCAGATTCATATCCATCTACATCACTTGATGCAGATGTAGCTGATTCTGCACTAGTACTACAAACTGATTTTATAGAAGGACAATGTACCTTACTGGGACCAGACTGATTCTGGCACATGTCTTCTTCTGATCCAGCCATCAGTCCCATGCACTGATGGTCTTCTTGATCATAGATGGAGTTCAGCAATTGCATAAACTCCTCTTCTTTATTGGCTGCATACAGCCCAATGTATGCTTCAGCTTCAGATTCTAACTCTGAAGCAGATTTATCTGTAAGGCTCTTCTCCTTCTTAGCAACAAAGGATTTCTCCTTCTTCCCCTTTTGATGAGTCTTCTTTCTGTCTATTGACTCCTTCCTCTTATCAGGACATTCAGCCACTACATGTCCTGGCCTGTTATAGCAATAACAAACAATCTTTAAAGTTGTAGCTTTACTGGGCTTAGTTCTGCTCTTCTCCTGTCTTGATGATTTTCTCTTCTGATAGTAATCATCAGCTGGTTGTGATGTGGAGGGCCTTGACTTCCACTGCTTCTTCTTTAAGAACCACTGAAACTGCCTTGTAAAAGTGATGCAAGAAGATCACGGCAGTGAACCGGTCGCACAAGTAATATAAAATGGGCGAGTTTTCCCAAGTATCGATCTCACAAGGAACACAGTAAGGTGGAGTCAATTTCGAGGAGGACTTGAGATTGAATTCCTCGGGTCGGAGGTAATGAACTGGGGGTTTTGATGGTTGCGGAAAATAAAGTAAAAATCTATCAACTACTCCTATGCAATGCCTGCTATGCAAAGCTTCGCTTGGCGGGATGAAGACTAGTCGGGCCGCTATGCACCGAATCGCTAGGCGGATGGGCGAGTAGGCTAGCGGATGAGGTGGAGAGAATGGCGGAATGAGGGTTGTAAGCACCTCTTTGCTACGCACGCCACTAGCAATTGCTAGTGCGACAAGGATGGATGGTGGTGGATGGAATATGGCGCACCTCAAGCAATAAATAACGAAAATACAAATCACATGGACATGATTTAGCACAAGCATTTTACGAATAAACACACATCATCAATAAATGAAGTTTACAACAGCACATAAACAAAAATAAAGGAAGGACAAGGCAAGAGATCGACCGAATTTGAAGCCTTATTGAGGATTCACGGTTGGAGTCATCGGGTTGTCAATCCACGCCCAAGCTCGGTCCTCAACTGCGTCTGGGGTAGAGAAGGGCTGTCACCACCTTCCAATGGCCCGTCTTCTTCGTCTCATGATAGCGGAAGAAAGTTGCAAGCTTCTCTTTGCTTGATGGCCATGGCGTTGAAGCTTGAAATAAGCCCAAGAGATGATGGAGGAGGCCGAGGGGGTGCTCCGGCTTTGATTTGGCGGAGAAAGCTGGTCCGGAACCCGTCCCTAAGGTGGAGGATGAAGGGAAATGGCGGAACCCTTCGTCGGGGACGAAAAACGGCGGAAAAATCGGGGCTCTTTAATTAGGGCGAGACCTGCGCTATTTATAGAAAACCGAATTAAATACTGCGCACGATCACAGGCGCACGACCAGTGGTCGTGCGCGCTATGGCCTGTGACCGTGCGATATGGCGGCAGAACTTGCACAAAAGAGGTCATGACTGCGCACGATCGGCAATGCACGAGCAGTGATCGTGCGCGGTATAGCAGGTGATCGTGCGTTATGGCAGGACAGAACTTTCGAAAAGAGGACATGACTGCGCACGACCGATGATCGTGCGCCAAGGAGGTCGATGGTCGTGCGCGGGTAAAAACGCACGACCATTGACTCCTTTGCCAAAAATGGTGAAAGTCCTACCCCGGACGACCACACGATCCCCGAACCTGCAGGAAAACTGGATGGGTTGTCGAACATGGCAGTGACGGATATCAATAAAATGCACAACAAGAGGGAAATACACACACACACAGAAATAGGCTAATAAAGTGCACAAGACGTGGAATGTCGCAGCGAACCAAAAGGAGTGCTAATGGCGCTGAATGGTAGTGCAAAGACATGCAAATGAGCCCAGATGAGTCCGAAATTAAGTATAAAATATGGACTCATCACACCCCCAGACTTAACTGTTTGCGCGTCCCGAGCAAACACAACCTAAGCAGACAAGGAGAAAGAACTAGCTAACAAAGAAATTGCAGAACAGAGTACCATGCGAAGTCGTATGCCCGCGTGCGTAAAAATAAAATAGAAGAAATTTCTAAGTATGCAAAATAGTTTATATTTTCCACAATGCGTATCGACAAGTTATTACTACTCAAAAATAGAATCACAGTGAATCATCCGGTCACGCATAGGAAGAATGTAGACTGGCCACTAAGGTGAGCTTTACCAAAGATCGGGGCTCAGGATCATCTCCAAAGGAATCCACCAATGTCGGGGACCATACGCTTGCCCGTTCACACTCTCTCCACGGCACTAGTTTGACTCAAGCGTGAATCCGTAGGACTTTAGGATAATCATAGGGCTTGGGTTACGGTGAGGTAGGCAATGATAAAAAGAATGGCTATGCACCTATGTCACAACCCGCATTTTCTCCGAATTAAGAATTATCAGAGTAAGAGAAAACACGCGTCATGATGCCACGTCAAGCAGGGGATAACTGCTGACGCTCAGGCAAAACCACCTACCAACTTAATGAAAGAAAAATCATGTGATTAATGATTAGAAAACCAGTTATATTTTAGAGGCCGTATCCCCCGGCTTAGTGGATCACCTAGTCCACAAAAGAAAACTATATTTAAATGCTGCGGAAAGAAAACACTTTATTAGGTTTGACATCCTAAGTAGCACATAAGGGTCCCAAGAGAACCACTCATGCTATGCAAGACCCTACATTTAATTTATATAATATATAAGAAAACGGTCTTTATACGTGATTTGGAAAATAGTGATTACGTTTTATAAAACATGCTGATCATGAGCTTTATTTATAATAATAATTATAGTTTAAAAATAACTAGCAACCTAGCATAAAACCTTCTCAGGGCAAGTAGACTATCTCCAGAAAATGGTAGCAGCATAAGTAAATATATCCAGTACAAAGGTAACAACTTCCAGTGGGCGCCAACAACCTGACACGAACCCACTGACACACATGTATGTCTGTAAGAAAGTACTGAAAAACTACCTCACCAACACGGCAAACGGAACTCCAAGGTCCAAGAGACCACCAACACCACCACTGCAAACTAGCCACCCAACTGGCTACGGCTCAGAACCTGGGGTATTCCAAAAGAAAACAGAATACCTCAGCAAGCTAAACAAAGTAAAACTGCATGAAAGAGTCAACAAAAAGGGGAAAAGTACCTGTAAAACATGCAGTAGAAAGAGTCACAACTATCCAAAACAGGACAACAAGAAAAGCACTACGTGCGAGGAAACAACAACAACCCAGCCCAGGAACAATATCCTGCAGGGCCTACTAGGCTACCAAGAGCCCAAAGTGCTGCAAACTACCAAGGAAGAAACTTCTAACACCCTAAACTGTGGGAGGTGGTAGTAGCAAAAACAAACAACGAGGAACCGGATTGGAGGCAAACTCAGTCCCCTCATCCACCATGTCCAAGTCAACAAGCTCGAGGGTCTACACGTGAAAGCACAAGGTACCTTCCACCCACATGCCCAGCCCATACCTGGACTAAGAAAAACACGAGTGACCTGGGCTAAATTACACAACTCCACCCCCATAAAGAGCTACAAACCACCACTACTACCCACGACCCACGATTCAGCCATTAGGAAAGAGAAACATGACCGACAAGGAAATTACAAATATTAACAAGGAATTCACTCGGGAACGTAAATCGAGGAAAGTGAAAAAGAAAGTGTTGAAATGACTTAACATGACGTGGCGCTGGGTCCTCTCGACACCGCATTGAGTGAGCTTCACCCACTCAACGTGCCACGCAAGGCGAACTATCACAACAATAACTCTTACCTTACTACCTTAACACTACACAAAACACTCATGCCCACCTAACCCGCGTATCGACGCCAGCTAAATACGGGTGCCAAAAAAAAAGAAATATTCAGAGCGCACGATCAGTGTCGCACGACCAGTGGTCGTGCGCACTCATCGGCTGATGATCGTGCGAAGTGAACCTGGGAAACTTGAAACCTGACAGAAAACTTAGCATTAGCGCACGATCAGTTTCGCACGACCACTGGTCGTGCGCACTGTTGCCAGCGCTCGTGCGATTGCCGAGACAGAACTTTGGAGAAAAGAACAGGTAGCCGCGCACAAACGGTGGCACACGACCAGTGGTCGTGCGCCCTAACGTTTGATGACCATATGCGGGTAACCTATACCGTTTGGGATTTCCCGAACGACACCAGAACGCGCATCACACTCTCCCAACACTGCGAACCACAACTACGACACACCGAAAACGGCCTACGGCACACCTAACATAATTTCTACCTATTCTACTCGTTCACCACCACCACACAACTATGCCAAATCGTTCGAAACGGAAACTGGAGACAGAAATGGTAGAAACAAGTAGGATACATGAATCGAAAGAAAAAAATAACAACTTGGCAAGGGCGAGAACACCACTTGCCTCGATTTCCGGCGAAGCTTGGTCGGCTTTCCCTCCTCTTCACGCACAAATCCGGCAACGAAGCACAAGGCCAAAAATCTGGACATTACCGGCGGAAAACAAGTCAAAACCCGAAATTCAAAACCACAAGCAAGGCCACGAAACTTGGAAATCTTACCGTAGGAATGAAGGTCTTGGCGAGAGCAATCCGAATCCACTCTCGGAATCGAATTCCGTCCACAAACGCTCCGGGAATCGGCGGTGGAAGGAAAGGGCTCGGCGGTTTCTCCGTTTCTCTCGTATAGGGGCGGTGGTTTTTAATCGGAGAAGATGATCGTGCATTCTATCCTATATATATATATTAATATATAATAATATAATTTATTACAAAATTACATAAAGCACCAAAACGACACGAAAACCGAACTACCTCGGAATTCGACGAAATTCGCACCGTAGCTAAATACCCACGCTACGAACACAACGGCGAAGTCGAAATTAATTTTCGACGAACAGAACTCGAGTTATACCCAAATAAAGCCAAACACCAACATCCCCCCGAGAGGCCACACCGGGTCACCCAAAACGACTCGGCTTGCTAGGGAGATCTTGCCAACAGGCTACAGAATAGGGCACTCAGTTCTAAGGAGCTAAACCACACTCCACAAATGGCACAAGCCACGGAAACACGTCATCGTAACGCCAAATGAGAATAAAAATAAACGCAGAAAAATCGGGGGCGTTACAGTCACTCCCCCTAAAAGAAAGTTTCGTCCCAAAACTTTACGCACAACACCCCTACTAAAGAAGGTAAAGTAACCAATAGGAGTTACAAGAAGGGAAACATACCGATCAAATCAGGGAAACAGGTGAGGGTAAGCCCTCCTCATGGCCTACTCTAGCTCCCAAGTCGCGCTCTCCAAATCCTGATTTTTCCACAGAACTTTCACCATCGGTATGGACTTCTTTCGCAGCACTCGCTCCTGAGTATCCAAAATACGAACTGGCACCTCAACAAAAGAGAGGTTGGGCTCCAACTGGGGCACAACGTCCAAGACCTTCCCACTACTGCGCACACACTTCCGCAATTGGCTAACATGAAAAACATTATGAACTCCTGGGAAGTTTGCTGGCAAACCCAATCTATAAGCTGACACACCAATCCGTTCCAAAATCTCGAACGGGCCCACATACCTTGGGTCCAATTTCCGATTCTTACCAAACCTCTTTACACCCACCATTGGGGAAACCTTAAGAAATACAAAGTCCCCTACAGAGAACTCCAAAGCAGACCTACGTCGATTGGTTCTTTTCGTACCTCTCCTGAGCTATACAAAGCTTCTCCCGAATAAGCTTCACGGCGACTTCCATATCCTCCAGCGCATCAGGACCCAACAACGGCCTCTCACCATCTTCGGCCCAAAACAACGGAGTCCTACAGCGCCTCCCATACAAGGCTTCGAACGGAGCCATCTGCAAACTTTCCTGATAACTGTTGTTGTAAGAAAATTCCATAAGCCGCAGCCGCTTATCCCACGCTCTGTCGTGGTCTAAAATATAGCATCGGATCATCTCCTCAACAATCTGATTCACCCGCTCCGTCTGCCTATTGGTCTGTGGGTGGTACGCAGTAGAATATCTCAGATCCGTACCCAAACCCTCCTGCAGACTCTGCCAAAAACGAGAAGAAAACCGGGAGTCTCGATCAGAAATGATGCTAACCGGCACACCGTGGAGTCGGATAACTTCATTCAAGTACAACTCCGCTATCTTCTTCATCGGGTAATCAATCTTATAAGGCACGAAGTGAGCACACTTCGTCAATCTATCCACTATAACCCAAACAGAATCAAATCCCCTCGGAGATTTTGGTAAGCCCGTAATGAAGTCCATAGATATACTCTCCCACTTCCAAGTCGGGATCTCTAACGGGGTCAACTTTCCACCAGGCCTCCCATGATCGGCCTTCACGCGCTTGCAAATGTGGCACTCAGCAACAAATCGGGCTATATCACCTTTCATGCCATACCACCAGGCAATTTTCCTTAAGTCACGGTACATCTTCGTAGATCCTGGATGATAGGCAACGCTAGATCCATGAGCCTCTCTGCAAATCATACCTCTAATATCCCCAACGGCGGGGATGCAAAACCTGCCGCGGTACTTCAAAGTACCCGCATCATCGATAGCAAAATCTGGCAACTCTCCCTTCTCTGTCCGGATGAATAAGTGCAACAGATCCGGGTCGTCCTTCTGGTGCAGTCTGGTCAAAGTAATCCAGGACGGCTCTGCCACTGACAAACTACTCTGCAAACCACAGCATCCCACTGAAATATCCATAAGGAGGAACTCCTCAACTAACCAATCGGCGGAGAGGTTAAAGATCTTTCCCGTCTTTCGGCTCAGGGCGTCGGCCACCACATTGGCCTTGCCCGGATGATACTGGATCTCTACATCATAATAGGCCACATACTCTAGCCACCGTCGCTGGCGCAGATTCAACTCCTTCTGCGTGAACACGTACTTCAGGCTCTTGTGGTCAGTGAAGATCTTGCACTGAGCCCCATAAAGTAGGTGTCTCCACAGCTTCAACGCATAAATAACCGCTGCGAACTCAAGGTCATGCGTAGGATAATTCTTCTCATGAGTCTTCAGCTGCCTTGACCCATAGGTAATCACCTTCCCAACCTGCATTAATACGCATCCCAGACCTACAAGCGAAGCATCCACATATACATCATAATCCACACCCTCAATAGGCAGGGTCAGAATGGGGGCAGTGCACAATCTCTTCTTTAGCTCCAGAAAAGCCTCCTCGCACTTTTCGCTCCAAACAAATGCCACATTCTTCTGAGTCAGCTTGGTCAACGGTGTAGCTAGGGAAGAGAAACCATCCACAAATCTTCTGTAATATCCAGCCAACCCTAAGAAACTCCAAATCTCCTTAGGCGTACTTGGCCTACTCAGATCCATCACTGCTGCAATCTTTTCTGGATCGACCTAGATCCCTTCCTTGCTCACCACGTGGCCTAGGAAAGAAATCTGAGGCAACCAAAATTCGTACTTGCTCAACTTGGCGAATAACTTATGGTTCCTCAACTCTGATAGGACCAAACGCAAATGCTGCTCATGCTCCTCAGCACTACGAGAATAAACTAACACGTCATCAATGAAGACCACAACGAACTTATCGAGGAAATCCTTGAACACCCTGTTCATCATATCCATGAAGGCTGATGGTGAGTTGGTCAGACCAAACGACATCACCAAAAACTCAAAGTGTCCATGCCTCGATCTAAACGCAGTCCGTGGAATATCCGCCTCATGGATCCTGAGCTGATGATAACCAGAACGAAGATCGATCTTGGAGAACACCGTGCTACCGCGCAACTGGTCAAATAAATCATCGATCCTCGGCAGAGGGTATCTATTCTTAATAGTGACCTTGTTCAATTCTCTATAGTCGATGCAAAGCCGCATCGACCCATCTTTCTTCTTTACAAACAAAACAGGAGCACCCCAAGGCGGCGAACTCTGCCTGATAAAACCTTTAGCCAACAGCTCATCCAACTGACCTCGCAACTCCTCTAACTCACGAGGGGCCATCCGGTACGGCGCCTTAGCAATAGGACGCGTACCCGGCTCCAAATCGATCACAAACTCAACATCCCGCTCGGGAGAAAGACCAGGAAGGTCATCAGGAAAAACATCGGCGAAACCACAAACAATAGGAATCTCCTCCAAGCATGGTACGCTAACAGCGGTTTCAACCGCCGAGACTAAACAAGCACAACAACAAGAAAGAAACAACATCTGAGCACATACCGCAGAGATGACAGGAGAATCCTGACACGGATCAGCATACACGCTGCCGGGCTGACTGTCGTCCCTGATGAAGTCCAAGCGCTTTCCATTGCACTGAATGACTGCATCATACCTAGAGAGCCAGCCCATGCCCAGAATAACATCGAAGTCCTCCAGATCAATCATCTTCAGGTCCGCCTTCGCAAGAAAGTTCCCCAACAAAACAGGGCAATCCAAAATGCCCCAATCAGACAACACAGATTCACTAGAGGGAAACTTGACACGGAAGGAATCCCGAACACGATCTAAGGTCAACCGATGTCGCTCCACAAAGGCTCTAGCCACGAACGAGTGGGTAGCGCCGGAGTCAAATAGAACCCGCGCCCAGCGGTTCTTTACCTTAAATTTCCCTATAGGAGCATAGAAAACTAAGGAACTACCACAACAATACTGCAAACATTCTATCAAATAGAACTACTAGGCTGGAAAAACAACAAACAACTAACCTGAGATGACCTGGGTCGAAGCCTGAGCCTCCTCGGAAGAGATCACGTTCAGCTTCCCCTTTCCCTTGTCCACACGCTGAGGTGGATGTAAAGCTTGCAATGGAACTGCAGGAAGAGCTGGCTGAAACTGAGGACACCTCGACTTGATGTGACCCATCTGCCCACACTGAAAGCAGACTTTATCCTTGGTCCAACACTGGGCCGCATCATGGCCGGATCGCTTGCAAATGGAACAGGAGACATCTCTCCTAGGAGCACCCTGAATCGCATGAACCTGCTCCTTCCTCTGAGCTGCTGCCTTCTTGAAACATTTCTCGGCAGGGTGGCCTGACCGGCCATAGAAGCTGCACTCCACCTTGCCCCTCTTTCCCGGAGCCACACCAGGTACCTGGGGTTTCTTCTCCTCCACCGACTTTCTCTTGTCCAACCTCATTTGCTGGCCTCTGCTCCTCGCGGTCTCAATAGCCTCCACCTTCAGAGCAGCCTCTACTACACCTGCATAAGTCTCTGACCCATAAGCACTGGTCAACTGCTGCACCTCGCTCCTCAAACCACCGAGAAATCGCTTAACTCGATCAGCCTCAACGCTGACCAATCCAGGGGCGAAACGGCTCAACTTGCTGAACTCTATCTCATACTCACCCACCGTGAGTTGCCTTTGCTTCAGATGGAGGAAGTCGTTCATGAGGCGGTCACGCTCGACCGAGGGTAAGAACTTCCTCAACAGCATCTCCTTGAACACCTCCCAAGAGCATCCGGCTACCAAGCTCTCCTTCTCTCTCAGCCACCAACTCTTAGCCAAACCTTTAAGCTGATAGGCGGCTATCATCACCCTCTGATCATCCGCAATCCCTGAGTACGAGAACATCTCCTCCATGGAGATCAGCCAGTCATCTATCACCATGAAATCTGCCTTCCCATCATAAGTGGGAGGACTCAGCCTCTGAAACTGTGAGATGAAGGCCATCTATGCTGGCACCACCACTGGAGGTCTCAAGGGTGCAAGAGGAGGAGGAACAGCTAACCCCCCCCCCCCTCCCCCCCCCCCCCCCCCCCGCAGGGACTTGCACACCCTGAGTCTGACCTGCCACGACCGCCACCAAAGACTGAATCTGGGCTCACACCTCCTCCAACTATCTGCCCAAGGAATCGTTACTCTGACGCAGACTCTCGATCACCGCATCATTCTGAGCCCCAGATGACTCACCCTCAGACAGGGGAGTCGATCGAGTCGCAGGACGCATTGCCATTCTAAAATCATAACAACACAAATTAGACCCTACTACAACGTCTAGAACCAAATACAAGTACAGACAATACATATATAGATATACACTTAAAGCTGCTAAACTTGCTCTGAGAGTTTATCTTTTTAACAAAATTTAGATGTTATGCTCTAACCTAGGATGGTTAACCACCACCTTACTAACTCTTGTGCCTAGATCGGGAATGCAAGACTTTTATATTAATTTGAAAACTTATGTGTGTACATATGTCATCCTGCCAGTCTTTAGCATGGCACGTTGTGCTTATGCAATGTTATGATATGCATGTTTGTGTTATGCATTCTAAAAAGGCCCTAATGCATGTTATGAGCGGCGTACACATGAAAATGTTATGCATCCCATACTACATAACATTCTCATGCAACGAAAAAGAAAACGTGCTAGTCGCAGCTATGTGGTGAGGTTATGCATCCTATACTACATAACCCTCACATATTGCCCCTATGGTGGATCCATATACGAACACATATTATGCATCCCATACTACATAATATGCCCCGTATACTTCATGTTATGCTATGAGTGTAGTGTTCGTGCTTTTGCCAAGACGTGCTGATGACATATCGGTGTGTGAATGACATGATGCTGAACTACAAAAAAAACAAACAAAGGAAGGTTGCTCAACAAACTTGTCAAGCAACCTCCCTCTAATACCAACTGTCACAACCCGTATTTTCTCCAAATTAAGAATTATTAGAGTAAGAGAAAACACGCATCATGATGCCACGTCAAGCAGGGGATAACTGCCGACGCTCAGGCAAAACCACCTACCAACTTAATGAAAGAAAAATCATGTGATTAATGATTAGAAAACTAGTTATATTTTAGAGGCCGTATCCCCCGGCTTAGTGGATCACCTAGTCCACAAAAAAAAAACTATATTTAAACGCTGCGGAAAGAAAATACTTTATCAGGTTTGACATCCTAAGGAGCACATAAGGGTCCCAAGAGAACCACTCATGCTATGCAAGACCCTACATTTAATTTATATACTATATAAGAAAACGGTCTTTATACGTGATTTGGAAAATAGTGATTACGTTTTATAAAACATGCTGATCATGAGCTTTATTTATAATAATAATTATAGTTTAAAAATAACTAGCAACCTAGCATAAAACCTTCTTAGGGCAAGTAGACTATCTCCAGAAAATGGTAGCAGCATAAGTAAATATATCCAGTACAAAGGTAACAACTACCAGTGGGCGCCAACAACCTGACACGAACCCACTGACACACATGTATGTCTGTAAGAAAGTACTGAAAAACTACCTCACCAACACGGCAAACAGAACTCCAAGTTCCAAGAGACCACCAACACCACCACTGCAAACTAGCCACCCAACTGGCTACGGCTCAGAACCTGGGGTATTCCAAAAGAAAACAGAATACCTCAGCAAGCTAAACAAAGTAAAAATGCATAAAAGAGTCAACCAAAAGGGGAAAAGTACCTGTAAAACATGCAGTAGAAAGAGTCACAACTGTCCAAAACAGGACAACAAGAAAAGCACTACGTGCGAGGAAACAACAACAACCCAGCCCAGGAACAACATCCTGCAGGGCCTACTAGGCTACCAAGAGCCCAAAGTGCTGCAAACTACCAAGGAAGAAACTTCTAACACCCTAAACTGTGGGAGGTGGTAGTAGCAAAAACAAACAACGAGGAACCGGATTGGAGGCAAACTCAGTCCCCCCATCCACCATGTCCAAGTCAACAAGCTCGAGGGTCTACACGTGAAAGCACAAGGGACCTTCCACCCACATGCCCAGCCCATACCTGGAGCAAGAAAAACACGAGTGGCCTTGGCTAAATTACACAACTCCACCCCCATAAAGAGCTACAAACCACCACTACTACCCACGACCCACGATTCGGCCATTAGGAAATAGAAACATGACCGACAAGGAAATTACAAATATAAACAAGGAATTCACTCGGGAACGTAAATCGAGGAAAGAGAAAAAGAAAGTGTTGAAATGACTCAACACGACGTGGCGCTGGGTCCTCTCGACACCGCATTGAGTGAGATTCACCCACTCAACGTGCCACGCAAGGCGAACTATCACTACAATAACTCTTACCTTACTACCTTAGCACTACACAAAACACTCATGCCCACCTAACCCGCGTATCGACGCCAGCTAAATACGGGTGCGAAAAAAAAAGAAATATTCAGAGCGCACGATCAGTGTCGCACGACCAGTGGTCGTGCGCACTCATCGGCTGATGATCGTGCGAAGTGAACCTGGGAAACTTGAAACCTGACAGAAAACTTAGCATTAGCGTACGATCAGTTTCGCAAGACCACTGGTCGTGCGCACTATTGCCAGCGCTCGTGCGATTGCCGAGACAGAACTTTGGAGAAAAGAACAGGTAGCCGCGCACGAACGGTGGCACACGACCAGTGGTCGTGTGCCCTAACGTTTGATGACCGTGCGCGGGTAACCTGTACCGTTTGGGATTTCCCGAACGACACCGGAACGTGCATCACACTCTCCCGACACTGCGAACCACAACTACGACACACCGAAAATGGCCTACGACACACCTAACATAATTTCTACCTATTCTACTCATTCACCACCACCACACAACTATGCCAAATCGTTCGAAACGGAAACCGGAGACAGAAATGGTAGAAACGAGTAGGATGCATGAATCGAAAGAAAAAAATAACAACTTGGCAAGGGCGAGAACACCACTTGCCTCGATTTCCGGCGAAGCTTGGTCGGCTTTTCCTCCTCTTCACGCACGAATCCGGCAACGAAGCACAAAGCCAAAAATCTGGACATTGCCGGCGGAAAACAAGTCAAAACCCGAAATTCAAAACCACAAGCAAGGCCACGAAACTGTGAAATCTTACCGTAGGAATGAAGGTTTTGACGAGAGCAATCTGAATCCACTCTCGGAATCGAATTCCGTCAACAAACGCTCCAGGAATCGGCGGTGGAAGGCAAGGGCTCGGCGGTTTCTCCGTTTCTCTCGTACAGGGGCGGCGGATTTTAATCGGAGAAGATGATCATGCATTCTATCCTATATATATATATTAATATATAATAATATAATTTATTACAAAATTACATAAAGCACCAAAACGACGCGAAAACCGAACTACCTCGGAATTCGACGAAATTCGCACCATAGCTAAATACCCACGCTACGAACACAACGGCGAAGTCGAAATTAATTTTCGACGAACAGAACTCGAGTTATACCCAAATAAAGCCAAACACCAACATCCCCCCGAGAGGCCACACCGGGTCACCCAAAACGACTCGGCTTGCTAGGGAGATCTTGCCAACATGCTACAGAATAGGGCACTCAGTTCTAAGGAGCTAAACCACACTCCACAAATGGCACAAGCCACGGAAACGCATCATCGTAACGCCAAACGAGAATAATAAAAAAACGCAGAAAAATCGGGGGCGTTACAACCTAACCCAAATGAGCTAGCCTAAAAGAATCCCTCAGCAAACCACAATATAACCAAGTGCACCACACCCCCGGACTTGATTTTTGCAACATGGGTGTGTGCACCGCCTACTCCAAATCAAAATCATCTCCAAAAAGATTTTCAATCAAACTTTTTCTTTTCACTTTTCATTTTCACTTTTTTTTTAAATCGTTTTCTTTTCTTTTTCATCTTTTTATTTTCATAATTTTAGCAGATATAACTTGGAAGCACTTCCACATTTTCACAAACAATAACACCACATCACAATCCAACATGTAAATATAAAACACTAAGCTCGACTTGGGTGTGCGACTAGGATCGGCTATGAGGCTTTGGTGAAATAATGGTGGAGCTGAATCAAAAGGAGGGTAGGCACAACGGGGCTTAGCAAGGATATGATGTTAGGAACGGTACAAAGCTCAACCGGGCCAAAATGATGGCCAACATCACTCTCACGCTAGACTAACCATGCACCAATGCTTCGAAAGTAGCTTGGGGCAAGTTCTTAGCCACCGAGAAAGATAATCCTTCCTCCCGACTCGAGCAAAACGAGTCTAGTAGCAGCTACACACATTCCTACGCTACTGTTTGATTTACACCGGATTCACCAAATTTTTGAGTAGAATAAGAAATAGTTATGCAAATAGAAAAATATAAAACAATAAGCATACAGAAAAATTAATTCTACACAAATTTCTACACAAAACAAGAGCACTTGACTAGGAACACAGCAAGGCCAACATTTTACTCTATCGTGCAATCCTAAACTAGCACAATAATTTTTCCAAATCAAACAAAAGCAATGAGTTTAACTCGCGGCACGCTAAAAGCTAAGTATGCGCTCATGTGGGTGCAGTGGTGTGCGATGTAATGAACTAAATAAAATAAAACTACAAAAGCTTCAAGTATGCGCATGCAATGTGCACGTGCAAAAGGCAACAACTAATAGCTCTCCCCCAGACTTAGACTAAACAACACATCAAATGATAGGGAAATTAAAATCAGAATGATCTAAGGGAAGAGGTTACCCAATGCTCAACTAGTGAGCATACCAGAAGACGCGTGGAAAGTAGAAACAGGCTCGCCATACGAAGAATAACAACCCCGCCAACACAAAGTTGCCAAAAATACCTGCAGGGGTGAGCTCCGTAAAAGCAAAAGAAAAATATACAAAAATAAATGCTAAAATAAAATAGACATGGAAATAAAAATGCAAAAAAATGAAAGATAAGTACTGGGGTTATTGTCATCCCAGCACGTCTTATTAAATTCTAAACAGTTCTAGCTAATGGGCCTATTAAAAGAAAAATGCACAGGTAACTGGCCTAATATCCGTTGCGGTAACGGGTACCGATACGGACATAGAGCAGTTACCCCTCTGCCTAAATAGTCATACCTGCTCCTCGCAGGCAGAGGAAATAGGAAGTAAGATGAGGAGGAGCACTGGTCCTCACTCAACTCACCACAAAACAAATCCTTGCCTAGCAAGGTATCGTCCATCACAGGTTCGTAGGAAGCGACGGAAACGGCAAAAATGCCAGGCACATCGACAACCTCACATACCCGTGGAGATTCCACCTGCACAGGCTCAGATAAAGAAGGGGGATCAAGGAATAAAGGAGACGAAGAACATATGGAAATTATCGGGGGAGTGGTCCCGGTCTCACTCCCCAAAGGCTGAGGTAGAAAAATATTGTCGGCATTGTCGACAATGCTGCAAGACTCGGCCGGATCCATAGAGGTCTCCACCAAGACTTGGACTTCATCCCTTGGTATCGAGGGAGAATCCTCGATGCCAGGAAGGTTGTCCTCCTCCATGGGAGTAGAAACAATCCATGTAGCACAAGCCGCAACTTGGGTTGCATCATTGAAAATGTCGTAAGAAACGAATGACATAGAATGCACCAAAGGCGGAAGAACTGTGCTTGGATAGAAATCAAGCACAGGTTCTTCACAAAGAATTGGCTCCACGCTTGGAGATGTATGCACAGGAGAGATGGGCTCAGCCACGTCGAAGCCTAGATCAGCCACACATCTGGTGGTTGTAACCACATCATTCCCTTCAAAAGATGAAGGTGACAGGGATACATAACCGGACGATGAAGGTGTGCCACCATTGGTAGAAGTCGGGATGATCCGGATGTCCGACTCATCTTCCTCCTCCAAAACACGGAGGTACTCGGCACAGTCCTTCAGGACTTGATCTGTTCTACGATAATACAAACACTTTCTCCCAGTACTCTGCGGTCCTTGTGGGGCAGGAGAGGAATAAGAGAATGGTGCATGAGGCGAGGATGAATGACCATAAGCTCGGGGCACAATGTTTGAAGGGCTGTACGAATACAGCATCTCATGCATTGTGCGCTGAGGTTTATGTTCAATATCTCTCGTAGGGCATTCATGACTAGCGTGGGAGGAATTTCCACACCAACGACATTGGGCATAAGAATATCCCCACATGGTATCGAAATAGCAGATTCAAAATAAATTGTGCAAATTACAAAATCCAACAATATATTACTACAGTTGCCTAGACAAACAAGAAAAAAGGAAAGCTAAACAGAAATAGAACAAAACAAAAGCAATTTACGACGGAAAAGGAAAGCAATCTCACGTCTCCCTCTACAGAAACTCACACGACTGTGTTCCCCGGCAACGACGCCAAAAACTTGATGCAAGAAGATCACGGCAGTGAACCGGTCGCACAAGTAATATAAAATGGGCGAGTTTTCCCAAGTATCGATCTCATAAGGAATACAGTAAGGTGGAGTCAATTTCGAGGAGGACTTGAGATTGAAGTCCTCGGGTCGGAGGTAATGAAATGGGGGTTTTGATGGTTTCGGAAAATAAAGTAAAAATCTATCAACTACTCCTATGCAATGCCTGCTATGCAAAGCTTCGCTTGGCGGAATGAAGACTAGTCGGGCCGCTATGCACCGAATCGCTAGGTGGATGGGTGAGTAGGCTAGCGGATGAGGTGGAGAGAATGGCGGAATGAGGGTCGTAAGCACCTCTTTACTACGCACGCCACTAGCAATTGCTAGTGCGGTAAGGATGGATGGTGGTGGACGGAATATGGCACACCTCAAGCAATAAATAATGAAAATACAAATCACATAGACATGATTTAGCACAAGCATTTTACGAATAAACACACATCATCAATAAATGAAGTTTACAACAGCACATAAACAACAATAAAGGAAGGACAAGGCAAGAGATCGACCGAATCCGAAGCCTTATTTAGGATTCACGGTTGGAGTCATCGAGTTGTCAATCCGCGCCCAAGCTCGGTCCTCAACTGCGTCCGGGGTAGAGAAGGGCTGTCACCACCTTCCAATGGCCCGTCTTCTTCGTCTCACGATACCAGAAGAAAGTTGCAAGCTTCCCTTTGCTTGATGTCCATGGCGTTGAAGCTTGAAATAAGCCCAAGAGATGATGGAGGAGGCCGAGGGGGTGCTCCGGCTTTGATTTGGCGGAGAAAGCTTGCCCGGAACCCCTCCCTAAGGTGGAGGATGAAGGGAAATGGTGGAACCCTTCGTCGGGGACAAAAAACGGCAGAAAAATCACGGCTCTTTAATTAGGGCGAGACCTGCGCTATTTATAGAAAACAGAATTAAATACTGCGCACGATCACAGGCGCACGACCAGTGGTCGTGCGCGCTATGGCCTGTGACCGTGCGATATGGCGGCAGAACTTGCACAAAAGAGGTCATGACTGCGCACGATCGGCAACGCACGAGCAGTGATCGTGCGCGGTATAGCAGGTGATCGTGCGTTATGGCAGGACAAAACTTTCGAAAAGAGGACATGACTGCGCACGACTGATGATCGTGCGCCAAGGAGGTCGATGGTCGTGCGTGGGTAAAAACGCACGACCTTTGACTCCTTTACCAAAAATGGTGAAAGTCCTACCCCGGACGCCCACACGATCCCCCAACCTGCAGGAAAACTGGACGTGTTGTCGAACATGGCAGTCACGGATATCAATAAAATGCACAGCAAGAGGGAAATACACACACGCACAGAAATAGGCTAATAAAGTGCACAAGACGTGGAATGTCGCAGCGAACCAAAAGGAGTGCTAATGGCGCTGAATGGTAGTGCAAAGACCTGCAAATGAGTCCAGATGAGTCCGAAATTAAGTATAAAATATGGACTCATCAAAAAGCAGCAAAATCTGTATCTGAATCACTGCTTTCTGAAATCTAATTGTCTGAAATTTCTGAGTTAACTTATGCAACTTCCTTAGGAGGTGATGGAGATATCCTCCTATCCTTTCTAGTGGCTTTTGCCTTGAAGGCCACTGACTTCTCTCTATGCTCTCCTTTTGAATTCTTTTCTTCCTCCTTCCTAGCCATTAGTTGCATTTCATATGATAGCAACTTTCCAAACAAGGTTGGAGGAGAAATCTCTGCCAGTTTAGCCACTTCTCTTATGGCACAAATCTTGGTGTCCCAATCCTTTGTCAAGGACCTTAGGAATTTGTCATTCAGTTCATAGGTACTGAAGACCCTTCCATAGGACATCAATTCATTTACTATCCTGTAGAATTTCGTGTAGCATTCAGTTATGCTATCAGACTTCCCTTGTCTGAAACTCTCATACTCTTGGTTGAGCATAAAATTCCTATCCTGTCTAACTTCTTCAGACCCCTCCATGTAGACAATCAAAGTGTCCCACATTTCCTTGGAGGTTTTACAGTGAATAAGATTTTGGAATGTAGAATCATCTATGGCACTCACTATGATATTCTGAGCTCTCTTATTCATAGTTGCCAATATGATTTCATCCTTAGTCATTTCAGAATAACTCTTTGGAGTTTGAATATTTGCATCAACAACTGATACCTTCATTGGAATGAAGGGGCTTTCCTGTACTGTGATGTATATCCTTGGGTCGGAAGCCTCCATAAACAACCTAACCCTTTCTTTCCAGATTCCAAAGATTTCTTTTCTGCAGATGGGTAATTTCATTGACCCTAGTTCCTTGTGATTCTCTCTAGAACCCATTTTCTTAATTCTTGATTCTGCCTTTAGGGATCTAACTCAGACTGTTAAGTCCTTATTTGAGCAACCTCGCTCTGATACCACTTGATAGTTTTACCTTCAAGACTACCTAAACACCTAGAGGGGGGGGGGGCGGTGAATAGGTTCTAATGCTTGTTTTCACTTTAGACAGAATATAACTACTGAATAAAATAGAATGCAGAATATACTTCAGCAAACACAGCACAACAATCACAGATATTCACACATCACAGAATGCACACAGATTTATAGTGGTTCCCCAAGGTCTGGGTACATCCACTTTCCCACTTCACCTATCTAGTAGTGTGCTAGATTCGGCCTAACTTCCTTCTTTAACTCAGATCCACAGATCCTACAGCTCAGAACCTGTTAAGGTTCCTACAACTCAGGCTAACCAGCCCTACCTCAGCCTTGACACAAGGCCTACAACTCAGAGAAATACCTTCTCCTACACTCAAGCATACACAGCCCTACCACTCAGAGATCAAATCTCCTACACTCAGCCTTTATAACATAGGCTTACAACTCAGATATATATTAATAGATCCTATAGTATTTGAAAATAATTTTATTATATCTTTCCTTTGTTGAGAGAGAAGGGACAAGACAATATTTGATCAGTTGATGGATGAAATCAACTGAATCTTAGCTTTCTTCAAAGATTCTTGAATTTGAACTTAGCTGAGTTGATTTCCTGACAGCTTCTTGAGAAACCTGTGACAGCTTCCTTCTTGATCTTCAAATGGCTGGATCTCTGTCTATCCAATACCTTTGATAATACTTCAGAATTCTTGGACAAATTCTACTTAGACAGATCCTGAGAGGTTGTACCCTTCAGAATGTCTTCTTAGATCTTCTGATGAAGATCTTCTTCCGTGCCTTGTACCTTCTTGATTTGATTACTCAATCAGTTTCTATGTGTGTTGCTTCTTAATAAAAATTAATTGTCATTTTTTCTACTTCTGAATCTGTCTATTTATAGACCTTCTTCATGGTAACCGGCTGATCCGGTTTCTAATTAACTTCTGACAAGTCTGACAGCTTATGTTAACCTGTTGTTACTCACAGCTGTCAAGTCTTCAAACAGATCTTGTGCCTTTGTCTTGGTCAGCAAAGTGTCCAGACTATCTGTCAGTAAGTGTCGAGACCAACTATCAATATGTGTCCACACAAGTAACTTTGGTGTCAATACAGCCTTTGATGATGTCGACATGTCTGCCTTTAAGTCGACTCAGCTTCTTCATACTGCATCTTCAGAATGAGTCGACACTGAGTATTTGTGTCGACTCAAACACTTCCTCATTCTTAAGCAAATGACTTGGTCTAGACTTTGCAGTATGTCGACACAAGTCCTGTGTGTCGACACAGTTGATGTAGATTCAGAACATAGTATGTGTCGACACTGCCTTTAGGTGTCGACACAGCTGTTGTTTACTCTGCCTATATGTGTCGACTTAGTCTTCTAGTGTCGACACAAATGTAGTCGACTCTGCCTCAGTGTGTCGACACAGCCTTCTAGTGTTGACTTTGCCTCAGTGTGTCGACACAGCCTTCTGGTGTCGACTCTGCCTCAGTGTATCGACACAACCTTCTGGTGTCGACTCTGCCTCAGTGTGTCGACACTGCTTCCCGGTGTCGACACAGATGTTGTCGATTCTTTTTATCCGTGTCGACATAGCCTTCTTCAAGTGTCGACACAATTATTCTGAAGTGTCGACACAATTATTCTGAAGTGTCGACACAACTTCTTCTGGTGTCGACACATGGACTTAGAATAATTTTCCTGCTTTTTAGTACATTCTTAACCTACACATGTCAACTCAAAATAACATCAAATACACCTTGATGTATATCATTAATCTAAGTTAGGCTTCTTTAAATCAGGTACACATTTTCCAATGTACCCAACAGCATCGACTATCGAAAACTTAATGATGTCACCCGAAAAGACCATTTTCCGTTACCGTTTATCGACCAACTCTTAGAACGCCTATCCGATCACTCTTTTTATTGTCTTCTCGATGGTCTCTCAGGATATTTCCAAATTCCTATTTCACCCGAGGACCAAGAGAAGACCACCTTCACTTGTCCTTTTGGTACCTTCGGATATAGAAGGATGCCATTTGGGTAATGCAACACGCCAGCTACATTTCAGAGATGTATGTTGGCAATTTTTAACGAGTTACTAGAAGAGGTGATGGAAGTCTTCATGGACGACTTCTCGGTCTACGGTAATTCGTTTAAAAACTGTTTAAAAAATCTTGAGCGTGTTCTTTTTCGTTGTGAGGAGACCAATCTAGCCCTTAATTGGGAAAAATGTCATTTTATGGTCCGAGAGGGATTAGTCCTCGGCCATAAAATGTCGGGAAAAGGGATAGAGGTCGACCGGGCTAAGATCGAAGTAATTGAAAAACTTCCCCCACCAACGAACATTAAAGCAATTCGTAGCTTCTTATGCCACGCAGGGTTCTATCGGCGCTTCATTCAAAATTTTTCCAAAATTACCAAGCCGTTAACCCATCTTCTTGAAAAAGAATCTTCTTTCCTATTTGACGATGAATGTCTTGTAGCATTTAGTTTAATTAAAGAAAAATTAGTAAAATCTCTGATCCTAGTCGCGCCAGATTGGTCGCTCCCATTTGAGATCATGTGTGACGCAAGTGATATTGCCGTCGGCGCTGTTTAAGGCCAACGGGTTGATAAATTCTTCCACCCAATTTATTATGCGAGCAAGACACTCACGTCCGCACAAGCCAACTACACCACCACTGAGAAGGAGCTTCTAGCGATCGTGTTTGCTTTCGATAAGTTTAGGTCTTACATCACTCTCTCAAAAGTTGTAGTCTTCACGGATCACTCCGCGCTTAGATATTTATTAAGTAAAGCGGACGCCAAGCCCTGCCTTTTGCGATGGATCCTCCTCTTACAGGAGTTTGACTTGGAGATCCGGGACAAAAGGGGTGCCGAAAATTTGGCGGCCGACCATTTGTCGTGTTTAGAGAATCCTGCTAGTGAAGCATTAATAGAGTCTGATATTAATGATAAATTCCCCGATGAGCGCCTCCTCGCTCTAGAAAATCTTAAGAATTGTTCGGCACCCTGGTTCGCCGATCTGGCTAACTATTTAGTAGCCCGGGTCTTGCCAAAAGAATTCTCAAATCAGAAAAAGAAGAAATTCTTTTCTGACATAAAGAATTATTTTTGGGAAGACCCCTTTTTATTTCGTGTTTGTGCGGACCAGGTTGTGCGACGTTGTGTTTTGAGTAAGGAAGGCCTACAGATTTTACGGCATTGCCACGAGGGACCAACAGGTGGTCATTATCAGGCGAACCGCACTGCAAGGAAGGTTCTGGAGGCGGGCTTTTATTGTCCCACGCTTTACAAAGATGCTCACACCCTGGTGAGTACTTGCGATAGCTGCCAGCGGGCCGGCAATATCTCACGTAGGTACGAGATGCCTCAAAATATGTTTCTAGAATGTGAAATCTTCGATCTTTGGGGCATCGACTTCGTTGCCCCCTCCCTTCGTCTTATCAAAACAAATACATTCTCGTTGCTGTCGACAAAGTATCAAGGTGGGCGGAAGTGCAGGCGCTCCCCACCAATGATGCACGAGTCGTAGTTAATTTTCTAAAAAAATTATTCTCTCGATTTGGCACGCCGCGTGCTATAGTTAGTGATAGGGGAACCCATTTCTACAATAGCCAGTTTGCTAAAATTTTTGCAAAATATGGTGTAACGCACAAACTCTCCACCGCCTATCACCCCCAAACGAGCGGTCAAGTCGAGGTTGTCAATCGAGAATTGAAGCGTATTTTAGAAAAAAATTGTTTCTATAAATAGGAAGGATTGGGCGTTAAAACTAGATGATGCTCTATGGGCCTATCGAAAGACAAATAAGACAGCCATCGGCTGCACGCCATTTCGATTGGTTTATGGCAAGGCTTGCCACCTTCCGGTTGAGTTAGAGCACCGTGCATTCTAAGCACTTAAATTTTTGAATTTAGATTCTACCCTAGCTGCCGAACAACGTAAATTTCAGCTGAACGAGCTCGATGAGTGGCGCGCGAATGCATACGAGAGTAATAGGCTTTATAAAGAGCGAACAAAGTTTTATCACGACAAAAATATTAAATTTCCAAAAAAAAATTCGCCGGGCGATCTCGTCCTTCTTTATAACTCTCGCCTTCGCCTCTTTCTGGGAAAATTAAAATCGCGATGGTCCGGCCCCTTTATTGTTAAAGAGGCTTGGCCATATGGGGCGGTTCTTATTTCCCACCCGGAAAAAGGAGAATTTAAAGTAAATGGTCACCGCCTAAAATTATATTTGTCGGGAGACGATCTGGGGAAGAATGATTCGTATGACTTTTTGCCCTAACAATGCTGCTCTCATTACCAATTGTTTTATTTATCTTTATTTTTTCGTTTTATTTTGGACAATTATGTTTGAACTTGGATAAACTATTTGAATTTGGTCTGTAATAATTTCAACATATTTTGGACTTCTTTTGGACAATTTCTTTTAAACAATATTTTTTTGTTGCGTCGAGCTCAGACGACGTTTTAAACAAAGGGCGCTCTTGGGAGGCAACCCAAGTTATTTTTTTGTTTTCTTTCTTTTTGTTTTTTTTGTTTTTGTTGTTGTTTTTTTTTTACTTTTTCCCCGGGCGATTTCGACAAGCTGAAGTTTTACGATCACCTGCTCCAACGTTGCTGATTCCACCAAAAGTTCAAGATGATATTTCATGAAGTTACACAACGCAAGTATGGGGGAGCAGTATCGCCCAACCACTCGCAACTCACAAATCCGGGGAAGTACCTGTTTTAATTTATTTCATTTCAGTTTTCTTGAAAAACTTCTCTCTCTCCTTCTCCTCCTTCCTTCATTGAGGACAATGTTTAATTTTAAGTATGGGGGAGTCTTCCTTTATTTAAGTCTTTTTCATATTTTAGATAATCACACAAATATTTTATCTTTTTTTTAAGCACAAAGCAAAAAAATCATAGAAATAATATTTAGTTCTAATTAGACTAATTATGGTAGAATCAATGGTACCCCTTTACTTTATGTTTTGCTATTCTCAAAATATTCTATATAAACATAGCTAATTTTGATTTTTCCTAATCTTTCTTCTTAATTATGTTGTACGAGTAAAGTGTTGACCTATGTTGTGTTCTAATTCTGGGTAGCAAGTTCATTTGATAAGTTTTTTCTAAAACTTGCACTTCTCTATGATTTTCATCTTTTATTCTTTTTACTCCCTTATAAATTATTCATCCTTTATTTTCCTTTTGGTTTTTAGAAAATTTTTAAAAGATAACTTTGGATTCGTGTAGTAGATATGAATAATTCTAGACGCTTATTATTCTTTTACTCATGAAGATTTCATTAGTCTTTATTTACTATCTAGAACTTATCGTTTTCGAAATTTTTCAAACCTTGCTTTAGATGAATTTGAGAGCATGAAAATGATTTAGGCCATTTTTTTTTCGTTTGAGCCTTCATGCAAACCTTTTAAATCAATCATTAGTTTACCTCTATTGAGCCTTTTTCCATGTTTTACTTGTTACATCCACTTTTTATCTCATCAAAGCCAAATATTCCAACCTATTTGATCACACTAATCTTTAGAGTTTTATTTAAATTTCACAATTGGGATAGGTTTAATTTTGTGAGATATTGGGAGAAATTCAAATGAAAGACTATGCTCAAAAAAAAGAAATGAAAAAAGAGAATGGATTGTTTGGCCAATTTCGAAAAAAAAAACTCTTACGGCCTTTTGTTTAAAAAAAGTGATAAAAAAACAATAAGAAAATACCTTGTTGCATGTGCTTCATGCCTTTTTGTTGTTGTTGTTTTTATAAAACTCATGTTTTGGTTTAGTGTGAATATTAGCCACCGATTTTATCTTTGAATTCCATTCCAAATCATATACCTAGGCCAAGATTCAGTCCTACAAAGTCCTTTTGATTCATGCTCTTAGGTTTGTTTTTTGTTAAGTAGAGAAAAAGAATAGATTAGCTAAGTTTTTGGGTACGAATTTAGATTCTTGGTTTTAGATTGATATGATTATAATGTCTCTTAGGGTATAGTAACAACTCAATGCGCCACTCTTTCGTTACTTTGCTTTAATTCGTTTAAAGACTTTTAGATCAAAATTTTGGATGATTAATTTTGGATAGTAAAGTTTTTAAAAATGATCTTTCATAATTAATTAAAAGCTTTAGATCTATTTTTCATTCTTCCCTACTTAGAATTTCGCAGTGTACTCGTGTGTAGCATGATTAATTCATTTTGATTAGTTAATTTTATGTTAGCTAGGTTTTATTACATTGCTTGAGGACAAGCAAGATAATAAGTTTGGGAGAATTTGATGATGCATAATTTGACCTAAATTATTAATATAAAAATCTATATAATCTAATATAAATATATTTATAATGTTAATTTTAATCGCTAAATCGTATCTTTTTATAATTCTATCCTAACCATGCCTATTTTACTATATTTTCTGCGCGCAGTGAACTTCGGGGCCACGTTTGGGCATGTTGCGGCTAGAATCAGATCTTGGGATGAACACGAAAGTTGTAGCCCTCGGAAATACCTTTCCAACGCATGGTTACACGCCTTCATCGGATTTATGTAGCTTCGGGAATCCTCCGTCGAAGTTGCTGTCCAGCAGATTTCCTACATGAATGATTCTCGTCTTTGAGCAAGAACGGAGGATCCCGGGACAAATTTAATTATCAATTCTAAAAGAACTTGACTTCAATTATGGTGTGCCAAAATAAATGTCGAGTGCACTCATTTCATGGTGTTGTTGAACTATATTCAAGAATGGAATGAAGCCACAATGGTCCGATGTGATTTTTTCTCATAAGTATGAAAGAGGCTAGCCACCTTTGACTATATATTCAGCATGTGTTCTTAAAGGAAACTTCTTGGAAAAAGAGAAAGCTAGACAACTTTTATCATGCTTTTCATGACAAGTGTGAAATAGGCTAGCAACCTTTGACTTTATATTCAGCATGTGTCCTTAAAGGAAGCTTCATGGAAAGAGAGAAAGCTAGCCAACTTTTATCATGCTTTTCATGACAAGTGTGAAAGAGGCTAGCCACCTTTGAATTTTAAACCAACATGTGCTTTTTTGACCAAGGGATGCTTCATGGAAACTTCATCCTCATGCCAAATTCCAACTCTACCCCTTTGGTTTTGGCCCTATAAATAGGCATGAAGAAAGGGGGAAAGCATCATCATTCCTCCTTCATTTGAGCCTTCTAGAGAGAAATTGAGAGTTTATATTTAGAGTATTTTAGATTAATGTTTTCATGCTTTAATTTTCTTGCAATCTCTTTTATCGCACTTGTAATCTTGTTGTAAACTCTCCTTGTAATGTCTTTATGCCTTTTTTGTAATTTCCTTACAATAAGAATAATATAGTTTATTATTCCTTTTCTCTCTCCCTCTCTTTCTTATTTTGCATATTCTTAACATGATTTTCATTTCCTACACAATTATGAGTAACTAAATCCTTGTAGTACTCGATCTTGATGATCTGAGGATGAGTTGATCAGTTATGATGCTCTATCTCTCTTTCTCTTTTTAAAATCTAGGCCTTCGATTTACTCTTGATTTATTTCGAATGAAACTATATTATCGATATATAGTCTCCATTCATGTTTTCATTCTTGGATAGCCGAGAGGCTGAGAGCTTGAAGTGAGCGCTCAAGAGTAAAGAGAGTTGCACGCACCTCTCGAGAGAATGACGTAAATCTCCCGGATTGGAGTCAAATCCAATAGCAAGGTTCACTACTTAAAGCGAGTGTTAGGTATTCGGATACGGGATGAGAGTTCGGTCGGATCTTCCTAACCTCAGTTGGGCACTTCTTCGAGAGAAGCGTGTTCAAGCTTTAGGAACCCCCACGGTCAAGGTATCTTTATTTTATTAAATTAAAGTTTGTGATTGCTTTCTTGATTAATTTTGCTAATGAAATTCAAGATCGAGTACTTTCGCTTAAATCATCGTTTATCCTTTTTTTTATTTGCAAGTAATTTTCTCTCTTCTCTAATTTAGTAAGCAAGCCCAAAAAGAACTTTTATTTGATAAGATAATAGTAGCTCCTTGAAGTAGAAGTAATCAAACCGCCCTGGGTAATACGACCTTGATATTGAACTTAATATCCTATACTATATGTGATAAGGTACACTTGCCTTCCTCGAATATAGAATCGGAGAACATCTCACAACCACACTTTCACCTTCTCTCTCCATAACTTTTTCTTCTCCACGCATAATCCCTTTCTCCATGTAATTTTTATATCACCCGTGCTCAACAGCACGCAAGGGATCCACACTGAGTCCCTTATCAACACATCATTCCAATGCGGAAAACACACACGAACCTGAACCCTTCCACATTTCCATCCAACGTAAGGGTTCATTATTTACACAGGTGGCAAGCCACCTTATACAGCACACCAATCCCACACTGCTACCCATAGGGAGACACAACTCTAAGTAGTGGACTACTAAACACATTCCATTAATCATCAAATCACATGGCCATGCATTAACCACATCCGATTCCTTTCCACATAATAAAGCATTCACAACAAGTGTAACAACATATGAAAACCATAACAATATAATGATACTTCACATACACAAAGTATGATAACATTGTTATGGGTTATTTATTTAGTTGTCGGACATCACACCTTCTTATCAAAACCCATTTCATTCTCCTGATTATAATCATGCACATCTCTATCTAATTTCACAAGAATATCATTTGTGCAACCAAATGTATCAATTAATTTGTTCACTAACTTACCAAAACCATTTGTTTATATAACTCCTTCAAACTGTTTGTACAATCATGTTTCACCAAACCATTTGTTTATCACGATTACTTATAGACTAAGTTTACCAAAACCTCAAAATTATTTTGCTACAATATCTCTACCAAATCCAAACCCGGTTCTACACAAACCCGAGAACAACATGTACTTAAGACATGACTGTACAACAACTACGATAGGAGATTCCCAAGGCTACATGAATCATATGAAAATATGTAACCATCCGTTGGAAACGTCTTTCCAAGGGTTACGACTTTTTTGTTTAGTCAAAAACCCAAATCTGTTTTTATCATACTCGAAAGTGGCCATGAAGTTCACTGCGCACAGAAAACCAATTTCTACACGCATATTAAAGCAAGATCAACGATATAGGTTCATCTTCTTCCTTAAGTTATTTGTTCAAAACCACTAACACATTTTACTCCTCCCTTATTCAACCTCAATAGACCATTCCTCTTCACGAAACAAAGCCCATCATCTTCACAAAGAATAGAGGAGAGGTTGAAGACATAAAATCCCTTAGACAAGCTTCTAGCATGGTCTCTTCCTAGGATATGTTCATCTTGCAATTCAAACTCTTTTGAGTCGATATCTCTACTAGATAATAACTACATATTTAGCACCAAGGGAGAGGGTAGGAAGCTCACCTAATTTCCAGTCTTAGATCTCGTCACTCTCCTTGGCGGCATCTTCTTCTCGTTGGCGTTGTTCTTCATGGAAAGGAACTGTCTCTCCTATAACAAAATCTGTCACAGGCAGCTTTCCCTCTTCCAACGATTTCGGCACAGGTAACGATTCGGCAAGAAGTGAAGTGACGGCAAGGGTTTTTCGTAAATCCCCTTTTATAGGAAGAATTAGGGCTAGAACACCTGCCACGTGTCACCCTAGTACTACACCGCCCATTATTATTTAAATTAAGTCTTATCGAAAGGACCAGGTCCTAATAAGTCAATTGGCGCATTTCCCAAAAATTCGGTTAGCCCGTAGCATAGTCTGTCGAAATGTTCTAAGTCAAAATCACCGTGTATACCATACACACTCGACGAATCGTCGAGATTTTTCGTGATCACTCAACGCCTATAAGGTCCAGTCAAAATCTAGGATTATACAGGATAATTCGTCGAATGGCGTAGAGTTTACTCAATCCATTTGACGCTTTGTCGAGTGGCGTCGACTCGACTCAATGCCTATAGTAACCCGAATATTTCTGTGTTAAATACTCAATGCCTCGTCGAATGGCGTTTAGACCACTCAACGCTCTCGATGCTTGAGTTTAGAATTATTCTAAGTTAAATCAGTCAACGCCTCATCGAATTGTGTTGAGACCACTCAATGCTCTCGACCCTTTGAGTCCAGAATTATTCTAAGTTAAATAACTCAATGCCTTGTCAAATGGCATTGAAACTACTCAATGATCTCGATGCTTTGAGTCCAAAAATATTCTAAGTCAAAAGCGTTGAGTGGCATTGAGACCACTCAATGCCTCATTGAGTGCCAAACTTTCTAAGTCAAAAGCGTTGAGTTGCGTTGAGACCACTCAACCCACTCGACACATGTGCAAATGGCATCTAGTTCACTCAACACCTCACCATCCAGAATATTTCTGAGTCATAATTCGTCAGCTGGCATTGAGACCACTCAACGCACTTTACGCTTTGTCGAATCAAGGATAATTCTATGTTAAATTCTTCGAGTTGTGTTAAGACCACTCAAAACCTATAGTCATATTTGCCCAATTAGTTGAGTATCACTTGACTCCTGTTACTGGAGAACCCCAAGCTTGAGTCAGATTTCTTAGCTACAAAATCCCATGAGGGGTCTAGCATGAAATGGGACGTTGCAAATCCTATAAACAAAATAAAAGATTTCATCCCTGAAATCAGGCTAAGGTTGTATGGGAGATAAAGCATAGAAATATAATATGCATAAATTTTACCTTGGGGAAACAACTCTGGGTAGTCCTTCTGCATCAAGTCCACTGGCTCCCTAGTATATTCTTCATTGCCATGGTTAGACCATAGGAACTTCACCAAAGGTACACTTTTCCGACGGAAGTTCCTCGTCTCGGCATCCACTATCTGCACCGACTCTAGCCGAATAGATCTATCAGTTGCCACTGCTCCATCTGTGGTGTAAAAATGTTGATCGGGTCGTAATAGTGCCTTCCATAGTGACGACATGTGGAAGACGTTGTGCAAATTTTCCAGTTCTGTTGGTAACTCCACCCGAGAGGCCATAGGGCCAATTCTTTACAATATAGCATAGGGCCCCACATATATTGGGTTGAGCTACTTCATACAGCGCACTCGTGACACTCCTTGCATCGGCCTAATCTTCAAGAATACTGTCACCCACTTGAAATTCCACCATCCAATGTTTCTTATTTTTGTATTTTGCCTGCCGACTTTGAGCCTCAGGCATGCGGTCCCGTATCAATCTAATAGAAGTAGCGGTATAATCAATATATTTGATTCCTAATACCGTTGGATCCCCATCATGCACCCATGATAATAAATTTCTACACATCCTCCCATAAAGTGCTTCATGGTGTGCCATCCCAATGCTAGCTTGATAACTGTTGTTGTACAAAAATTACACTAGTGGCAAGAGCCTTTCCCATTGCACTCCTCTATCCAGTACACACAATCTCAACAGATCATCCATAGTTCTGATAGTCCTCTCAGATAGACCATCCTTTTGAGGATGAAAAGTTGTGCTAAAGGTATGGCGAGAACCCAAGTACGCTTGAACTGCCTTCCACTCCTTGGAGGTAAAGCGACCATTGCGGTCGAAGACTATCGACTTAGGCACCCCATGGTTCCTTAAAAACTGCTCCACAAAGAGAAGCAATAAAACATCAACATGCAACTCCTTCATTGGTATGAATCTGGAAACCTTTGTCAAGCGATCCATAATTACCCAAACAGAATCATTCCCAGAGCGCGAGCGAGGCAACCTGTGAACAATGTCTATGGAGATATCCTCGAACTTCCACTCAGGAATGGGAGATGACTGTAATAATCCTCCAGGGCTCCTGCATTCCACTTTCACCTTCTAGCAAGCCTCATAGTGTGTAATATAGTACTTAACAACACTCTTCATCCCTGGCTTAGACATGGTCTTTCGTAGGTCACTATACATCTTGGAAATCTCGGGATGCACCGAATGCTTGGAATAATATGCCTCTCTCAAGATGTCTTCCTGGATTCCACCGCCCTTGGGTATGTAGATCCTTCCATGGAAATGAATGAGGTCGTCCTTTATTGTATACTCCTCATTAGATCCATCCTCAATAGCTTTAATCATAAGGTGCAGAGCTGCATCCTTCCCTTACTCTGCCCGAATTCGATCTCGAATGTCATAAACTTTGCTCATGGCAGCTAGATATTTAGTATATGTCTCGGAATCATCCTTACTCACCAATGTTATCTCCATCTCTTCGATTACTCGAGCTAATTTCATACTCATCATCTGAGGCTCAGGGTTTGACTCTGGTAATTTTCTGCTCAAAGCATCTGCTATGGAGTTTGTTTTCTCTGAGGGATAGTTCAATGTACACAAGAACCCGCAACACAGTCTGTCAAAATGTTCTAAGTCAAAATCGATGTGTATACCATACACACTCGATGAATCGTCGAGATTTGTCGTGATCACTGGACGCATATAAGGTCCAGTCAAAATCGTCGAGTATACAGGTGATAGTACGTTTTTTAGTCTAAGCTATTAGAGAGCTTTTTAGGTCTTCTATGCATAAATCATGTCTTATAAGCCTATATATTGATATCCTTTTATGTTTATTTATGCCACTTATGTTTATTTCTGTTTTTGCTGGTTTTCACAAAATAGGTAAAAATTGGACCTAACACGGCCTCCAACACGGCCGTGTCATTGGGCATTTCACTTTTCCCCAAGGAAGCCGGCCACTAGAGGCAAAATCTAGAGATCATCCCAAGAAGGACACGGCCACCAACACGGCCGTGTTGTTGCCGTGTTGCTGGTCGTGTCAACCTTGTCGTGTCAACGTTGCCGTGTCAACATGGTGTGTCACCAAAATCCAGAGACCATCCCGAGAAGGACATGGCTACGAACACGACCGTGTCGCCTCAATGTTGTCGGGCGTGTCACCAGAATCTGATAACTTTCCAGAGAAGGACATGACCAGCCACACGGTCGTGTTGCTGGGCGTTTCGCAATCACATCGAAGCCTGCTGCCCTCCATAAATGCATTCCGCATCAAATTCCATCAATTGTTGTCGACGCGGCCACCAAAACGGCTGTGTCGCTGGTCGTGTTAGCATGGGCGAGCCCACTCTTTCAACGACGCCATGATCACTCCCGCCAGAACCACTGCCTGAGGTCAACCTGTACAGGACACGGCCACCAACATGGTCGTGTTGCTGGCCGTATCACCCCCTTAAGTTTTTCTATAAATTGAGCCCTTCTCCAAGCATTCCATAGAGTTTTTTGATTGTGTAGGGAGGTGCTGCCCCTTTGCTTAGTGAAGCTTTTCTTGTTCCCCCCCCCTCTCTCTCTTTCTCCTTTCAGTTTTTTCTTAGCCCTAATTTAGTTTAAGATTTTGTAATAGCTTTTGTACTTCATTTAGTAGTTTAATGTAATGCTAGCTTAGTCTTTTCATTTCCATGCAAGTGTAGCTCCTTCATTTCAAGTTATAAGCTATTTTTATCATTAATAGAAAAGTGTTGTTTTCTCTCCTTTATTACCTTGTGTTCTTAATGCTTTACTACTCATTCCCCCTCCTCCACTCCATTATGATTAACTAATCCTCCTTGTACTTGATCTTCATGATTCGAGGTTCGAGTGATTAAGTTATGATGCTTTGAATTTACCTTTCTTTTAGGGTTTTAGGACTTGAATTACTCTTGATTTATTTTGGGTTAGAGATATATCATCGATATATATTCTCCACCTTTTCTTTCATTCTAGGCTAGCCGAGAGGCCGATAGTTTGAAGTGAGCATTCAAGAGAAAAGGAAGTTGTACGCACCCCTCGAGAGAGGAAGACGTCCAAATCTCCCGGATTGGAGTAAAATCCAATAGTGGGGTTCACCCCGTAAAGCGAGCTTTAGGCCTCCGATTTAGACGAGAGTCGGTCGGACCTTCCTAAACTCAGTTGGGCACGACATTGAGAGAAATGTGTTCAAGTTTTAGGAACCTTCACGGTCAAGGACCTTTACCCTATTAAGTTTATGTTTATTTATCGTGTTTTTTATCGACTTTAGCCGAGGTGATTCTTGATCGAGTGCATTTCCTTCTCATCGTTCCAACCCTTTATCGTGATCGTTTCTTTTATGCTCTCTTTATTTTTTGTGCAAGTAGTTATCTTTAGTTTTATTCCCTTTCCTTAATTGCTATTAGTTTCTCTAAACCCTAGATTTTTCGTCGATAAAAAAATAGTCTTCGTGTGAGTAAGTGTACTCAACAATTCCCGGATTTAAATACGACACTTGTGTCCCTAAGCTACAGTTCGATAGGTATACTTGCATCATTGGATTGCTAGTTTGGCTGCTTTTATTTTTTTAACGAATAGCTGACCACTAAGATTTTAGTGCCATTGTCGGGGAGCAACTTTCGTTGATATATCTAAAACACGTATCTATTACTTTTATCATTTCTCTTTCTCATCCTCCTTCTAAAAAATTTTAAAATCAAAAAAAAAATTTATTTATTATCGCTCTTAATAAAAACCCACTTCACAATTTTTCTATGCCAAATAATTCTCACGAAAAGAGCAAAGGGCTTTAAGTGCCACTATCTTGTTTAGTACCTTGCGAACCCTTCATTGGGTAGCCCTTGGGAAGTTCGGGAATTAAAACATAAAAAAAATCTATTTCAAAAAAAAATCTAGCTTTTTTCTAGATTATTTATTTCTCTTTTTTCTCTTCTCTTCTTCTAGTGTATGACCCGCGGGAGTCCGTCAGTTATTTTGGACTTGGACCACGAATTTGAGCGTACTCTTCGGAGAAGATCACGATTTCAAGGTCCTACAATCCAAGTACCGATTGAGGACTCCGAGTCATTTTCTACTTTAAGAATGAAAGAACACCACGTGGATGAAGCCGTGCAAAGGCCTATGTCTATTATGCACGGCCGAATCTAGAGGGAACAGAATCTAGTATACTGCGCCCTGCTATTGCTAATAATAATTTTGAACAAAAGCCTAGCATAATTCAAATGGTGCAGTAATATGTGCTATATGACGGACTTCAAGATGAAGATCTGAATGCATATATAGCAAGCTTTCTTGAGATTTGTGACACCTTCAAGATAAATGGTGTCATAAATGATTCTATTAGGCTAAGATTATTTCCTTTCTCTCTAAGAAGTAAGGCAAAGCAATGGCTGAACACTCTACCTAAAAACAACATCACAACTTTGGATCAAATAACTAAAAAATTTCTGGCGAAGTATTTTCCGCCAGTTAAAGCTGAAAAACTTAGGAACGACATTTCTGCTTTTGGACAAATAGACTCTGAAACCTTATATAAAACTCGGGAAAGATTTAAAGAATTGTTAAGATGATGCCCACATCACGCGCTGCCTGTACGGTTACAAGTGCAGACGTTTTATAATGGGCTAAATCAAAATACAAAACAAATGATAGGCGCATCTTCTTGCTGTACTTTAAACCATAAGACCCTGGAAGCAGCTCTTGATCTTTTCGAGGACATGGCCATGAACACTTATCAGTAGAATGTTCCTTGGTTCCACCCAAACAAACCTATAGGTATCTTTGAAGTGGACAACGTCTCCCAGCTCTCTCTACAAGTGGAACTATTAAGCAAAAAAATTACGGAGATGACTGCTGCCTCCGCCACTCAGGTATGGGAATCTGCAACTCCTGCCCCCGAACAATTAGATTTTGTTAACAATATTCCTAGAAATGCTTTTAATTATTTTTCTGCTATGAATTTTCCAACGCTCGATTTTAATTTTCCGAATTGTTATAATCTTGCTTTAAGTAATCATCCTAATTTTTCGTGGAGTAATCCTTCGAACGCAATGCACCCGCCACCACAAAATGATTTTTCTGCACCACCACCACCTCTTCAAAACTATCCAAAACCTCCAAGCTTGGAGGAGTTACTTTCTAAATATATAAGCACAAATGATGCTACTATAAGAACATTAACTGGAAGCGTTAAAAGTCTTGAAAATAAAGTAGGACAGCTCGCAAAAATAATTTTTGAGCGACCCCCAGGGTCTCTTCCTTCCAATACTGAGCCTAACCCGAGAGAGCAAGCGAAAGTTATAACTCTTCGGAGTGGGAAGCAAGTTTTCGGTAGGGTTAGTGTAGAGCCCGAGGAAAGCTCCACCCCCATTTTAAAAAATCAAAGCTCCGCTCCCATTTTCAAAATTCCACCCTCTGCTGAAGAAGTTATCACCCTGTTTTAGAAAAAGACCTCACTCCACCACCCATTTTCAAAAATAATACAACCCTGCTATACCCTTCTGAACTTAATAAACAACATCTAGATGATTAGTATACCCGCTTCATGGAGATATTTAAGAAAATCCATATAAATTTGCCTTTCCACGAAGCGATTTCCCAGATGCCGAAGTACGTTAAGTATCTTAAGGACCTCCTAACAAACAGGAAGAAGTTAGAAAACCTTTCGCATGTCACGTTAAACTCCGAGTGCTCTGCTATTTTGACAAACAGTTTACCAAAGAAAATCAGTGACCCGGGTAGTTTTTCTATTCCGTGTGTCTTTGGTGATCATTTTGTCAAGCACGCATTGGCTGACTTAGGTGCGAGTATTAATCTAATGCCCCTCTTATTGTTTAAGAAGTTAAGAATTGGTAGCCTCAACCCCATACGCATGAGTATCCATCTCGCCGATAGATCCGTCAAGTACCCGTTAGGAATAGTGGAGGATGTCTTAGTAAAAGTCGACAAGTTCATCTTCTCGGTGGACTTTGTCATATTGGACATCGAAGAAGACGTCGAGGTTCCCCTGATCCTTGACCGACCATTCCTTGCCACCTCTCGAGCTATCATTGACGTAAGCAATGGTAAGCTCTTCCATCGAGTAGGCGACGACAAAGTGACTTTCTCTGTCACACCTTCGATGAAAAATACCCTAGCAAATGAAGACTCATGTTTTTTCATTGATGTCTTAAGTGATGAATCCTCCTATTGCCTCTCAAAATTTGAAAAGGAATTTTGTGTTTTTTGTTCCTCCTCTTCTCTTCCAACTGAATCACTGCACCTAAGTGAAGGAAGTGAAGAATCCTCTTATCGTCTATCTTAATTTGAAAAAGAATTTTTTGATTTTTGTTCCTCCACTACTTTTCCAACTGAATCGCTGCAAGAAGCTGCCTTGGCCACCAGCTCCACCCCTTTTAATTTTCCGTCTAAAAAGATCTACGAAGATATAATATTTGAAAAAGAAAGAAATTCTAAAACCTATTATGAAGAATCCCATACCCTAGAACTAAAAGAACTTCCTGAACATCTCAAGTATGCCTTCTTATAAAAAAATTCCAAACTTCCAGTAATAGTTTCGGCCAACCTCACAGATGCACAAAATGGTAAACTTCTTTTAGTTCTACGTAAGCATCGTCGGGCTATTGCCTGACAAATTTCTTATATCAAGGGCATAAGCCCATCTTTTTGCACTCACAAAATCTTACTGGAAGATAATTAACGTAATTCAATACAACCTCAGTGTCGTATAAACCCGAACATGAAAGAAGTAGTTAAGTGTGAGGTTATGAAACTCTAAGACACAAGAATTATCTATCCTATATCAGATAGTAAGTGGGTTAGCCCTGTTCAGGTAGTGCCGAAGAAGGGAGGGATAACTGTAGTTATTAATGAAAATGATGATTTAATCCCGATACGGACGGTGATGAGGTGGCGAATGTGCATAGATTATCGTAAATTAAATGACGCTACCCACATGGATCACTTTCCCTTGCCGTTCATCGATCAGATTTTAGAACTATTATCCGGCCATAGCTTTTATTGTTTTCTCAATGGTCTCTCGGGGTATTTTCAAATCCCCATCTCTCCCGAGGACCAAGAGAAAAGTACATTTACTTGTCCCTTCGGCACCTTCGCTTATCGAAGGATGCCGATTGGATTGTGCAATCGCAAGCTACATTCCAGCGATGTATGCTCGCTATCTTTGACAAGTACGTAGAAAAATTTTTGGAGGTATTCATGGATGATTTCTCTGTGTTCAGTGACGCTTTTGATAGTTGTTTAGAAAACCTCGAAAAAGTCTTAGAATGATGCGAAGAGACTAACCTTGCCCTAAATTGGGAAAATGTCATTTTATGGTGAAGGAAGGGTTAGTTTTGGGTCATAAAATTTCGGCAAGAGGAATCGAAGTAGAAGTTTTTAAGATAGAAATTATTGAGAAGCTGTCGCCGCCTACGAACATCAAATCTATAAGAAGTTTCCTAGGGAATGCTGGCTTTTACCGTCGTTTCATAAAGGATTTCTCCATAATCACCAAACCCCTTACCCATCTCTTATAATAAGCTGCCCCATTCATTTTTGATGACTCTTGTCTTTCTGCCTTCGAATTAATAAAAGATAAATTAATTAACGCACCCATTATGATAGCTCCAGTGTGGGACCTTCCATTTGAGATAATGTGCGATGCGAGTAGTTTCGCGGTGGGAGCCATATTAGGTCAACGCATATCTAAAAACTTCCACCTCATCTATTATGCAAGTAAGACACTCACATCTGCACATGAAAATTACACCACCACCGATAAGGAGCTCCTAGCTGTAGTATTCGCTTTTGATAAATTCCGCCCTTATATTACACTTTCAAAAATTATCGTTTTTACGGACCACTCGACCCTCAAATATCTTCTTGCCAAAATGGATACCAAGCCACGCTTGATTCTTTAGGTCTTAATCCTCCAGGAGTTTTACTAAGAGATCCGTGATAAGCACGGAGCGGATAATTTAGTCGCCGATCACCTCTCATGCCTAGATAACCCTTATATTTAAAATCTAGATGAAAATTTTTTTAATGATTATTTTCCTGATGAGAAGCTGCTTTCAATTAGCACTTCTCTTTCTCCTTGGTTTGCACATATTGCCAATTATTTAATGGCTCGTGTGCTACCAAAAGAGTTCTCCTCTCAGCAAAAGAAGAAATTCTTTTCTGAGTTGAAGAACTATTTTTGGGAGGACCCACATCTTTTCAGAGTCTGTGCGGATCAAGTGATAAGGAGATGTGTTTCTTATAAAGAATGAGTTGATATTTTAAAACACTTACATGGAGGTCCGACTGGTGGGCACTATCAAGTTTCTCGCACCACTCACAAGGTGCTTTGCGCAGATTTTTACTAGCCTATCCTGTTTAAATACATGTAAGCCTTTCTGAGTAGGTGTGATAGTTGCCAATGGTCGGGCAACTTTTCCAATAAAAATGAAATGGCGCAAAATTATTTCCTTGAGTGTGAAATTTTCGACCTCTAGGGGATCGATTTTGTTGGTTCCCATCCTTCTAGCTTCGGAAATAAGTATATTTTAGTTACCGTTGATTATGTTTCTCGATGGGCCGAAGCCCAAGCTCTTCCTACGAACGACTCCTGAGTTGTAGTTACTTTTTTTGAAAAATTTGTTTTCTGGATTCGGTATGACGAGCCATCATTTTTGACAGGGGTTCCCATTTCTGTAATGCGCAATTTTCAAAAATCCTTACTAAATACGGCATTAAACATAAACTTTCAACTGCCTACCACCCCCAAACTAATGGACAAGTCGAAGTAGTGAACAGAGAAATTAAAAGAATTTTAGAAAAGACTGTTTCAACTTCTAGGAAACACTGGTCAACCAAATTAGACGATGCTCTATGGGCCTACCGAACAACGTACAAAACCGCCCTCAGATGTACGTCGTATCAGTTGGTATATGGAACATCATATCATTTACCCGTAGAACTAGAACACCGCGCTTTTTGGGCCTTAAGATTTTTAAACATCGATCCCCACTCTGTCGGCGACCTTAGAAAATTTCAACTCAATGAACTCGGCGAGGGGCGCTCTTACGCAAACGAAAATAACAAACTTTATAAAAATTGGACGAAGCGTTTACACGATAAACACATAAGGCATTTGAAAACCTTTAAGCCGGGCGACCAAGTTCTTCTTTATAATTCTCGATTACGTTTATTTCCGGGAAAGTTAAAATCGCGTTGGTCTGGGCCCTTTACTATTTTAGAAGTTTTTCCATATGGAACTGTTTTGATTTCACACCCTGATAAATGTAATTTCAAAGTGAATGGTATGCATCTTAAATTGTATTTCTGTGGTGATGTCAGTCCTAACTGTGTTAACTCTATCCTCCATGATTTGACTTTTGAATAGTTTAAAACTTTGTTAGAACTTTGAACAATATTATTGGGATAATATTTTTGGACAATATTTTTTTTATGCGTCGAGCTCAAAAGACGCTTTAAACAAAGGGCGCTTTTGGGAGGTAACCCAAGTTATCTTTTTTTGTTTTCTTTATTTTACAATATTTTCCCCGGATGGCTCCGGAAAGCTGAAGCTTCTGCGTTCGCCTGCTCCAACGTTGTTGAATCCATCATGAAGACCAAAGAAGACAATTCATGAAGATCAAAAGCGCAAGCACAGGGGAGCGACATAACTCGGCTTTCGCAGTAAATAAATCTGGGGTAGTACCGGTTTTTCAATTCTGTAATTTCATTTTTTTTCTCTCTATCAATCCCCATCTCTTGTCATTAAGGACAATATCTATTTTAAGCTTGGGGGTGGACTTCTTGCTTTTTTGCTTTGTGTGAATATTTTGCCTTTTTTGAATATTTTTCAAAAATCCAAATAAATGAATATCTTAAAAATCCAAAAAAAATAGAAAATATTTCAAAATTTAAAAAATATATGCTTTTTGTCATTACTTTAATAGTTTAGACATTTTGGTATTTCAATAGTACCCCTTATTTTTGTTTTGTTTTTCTCAAAATCTCATATAAATAACTTAATTAATTATAATATTTCTAATCACCCTTTTTAATTATGTTTCACAAGTAAAATGTTGGTCATGCTGTGTTTCTAATTCGCGGTAGCATATTAACGTAAAATGTTTTTCTATAACTCGCATTTCAATTATTGTTTTCCTTCTTTATTTTCTTTATTTTCTCAAAAATTCATCATCCACTATTTTTCTTTTCGTTTTTAGATAATTTTTGTAAGGTCAACTTTTAAATAACGTAGTAGATGTGAACGATCCAAGTCACCTATTATTTCTATTTTCAAGATAATTTTATCAATCTTTTTTTATTATCTAGGACTTGCTATTTGAAATTGTTCAAATCTAGGTTTTAAATAAATTTAAAAGCATGAAAATGATTTAGGATGTTTTTGTTTTTTGTTTGAGCTTTCTTGCCAACCTAAAAACTTTCACCACTAGTTAGCCACTTTTGAGCCTTTTTTTTCAATTTCATTTGATAGCTCAACTTTTCATATCATTTTCATCAAAGCAAAAATTTTCAACCTATCTAATCACACAAGCCTTTTTGAGTTTCATAAAATATTTTCTTGATTATGATAGGTTATGTTGTCATATTTTTGAGAAACGATTTTGAAAAAAAAAGTATGCTAAAAAGCAAATGTTTGTTTTTGTTTGGCAGATTCAAAATGAAATGAAAAAATTGTTCATGGCCTTTGTTTTGAAAAAGAAAAAAAAGAAAAAAATGTAAAAGAAAAAAAGAAAGAAAATTATTTATATATATATATATTTTTGAAACTGTATGTTTAGGTTTAGTGTGATTTTAAGCCTTCCTGTTTATCTTTGAATTCCACTCCTAATCAAAATCCTAAACCAAACGTTTCTATCTTAATAAAGTCTTTTTGATTCATACTTTTGAATTTTATTTAATAACTAAGAAAAGAAGAAAAGTAAATCAGTATTAGTTTTGGATTTAAACTAAGATTTTTGTTAATTAATTATTATAATTATAATGCGTTGCTTGGATCTAGTAACAACTCAATGCATTTTTCATTTTCGTTATTTTGCTTAAATCTATTTAAAGAATTTTGTTAAAATTTTAGATTATGTATTTTTGTTAGTAAAGTTTATAAAATGTAAACCATACCTAAATAATTGTTTTAGATTTATGTTTCACCTTTCCCGTACTTAGAATTTCGCGTAGTACTTGTGTTAGCAAAATTAGAATCTTTTTGATTAGTCCCATTTTATGGTTATCTAGATTTTCTATTTTTGCTTGGGGACAAGAAAAGCTTAAGCTTGGGGGAATTTGATAGTACATTTTGTAGTCTAAGCTATTAGATTGCTTTTTAGGCCTTCTATGCACAAATCATGTCTTATAAGCCTATATATTGATCTCCTTTTATGCTTATTTATGCCACTTATGTTTATTTCTATTTTTGCAGGTTTTCACAAAATAAGTAAAAATTAGACCTAACACGGCATTGTCATTGGGTGTGTCACTTGTCCTCAAGGAAGCCGACCACTAGAGGTAAAATCCAGAGATCATCCCGAGAAGGACACCGCCACCAACACAGTCGTGTCGTCGCCGTGTTGCTGGCCGTGTCAACCTTGGCGTGTCAACATGGCGTGTCACCAAAATCCAGAGACCATCACGAGAAGGACACGGCCGCGTCGCCTCCGTGTTGTAGGGCGTGTCACCAGAATCCGATAACTTTCCAGATAATGATACGGCAAGCCACACCGCCGTGTCGCTGGGCATGTTGCCATCACATCGAAGCCTGCTGCCCGCCATAAATGCATTCCGAGTAAAAGTCCATCAACTATTATCGACACGGCCACCAACACGGCCGTATCGCTGGCCGTGTCAGCATGGGCGAGCCCACTTATTCAACGACGCCATAATCACTCCCGCTAGAACCACTGCCCGAGGTCAACCTGTATAGGACATGACCACCAAAACGGTCGTATTGCTGTCCATGACACTCCCCCCCCCCTTAAGTTTTTCTATAAATTGAGCCCTTCTCCAAGCATTCCATTAAGTTTTTGGATTGTGTAGGGAGGTGTTTCCCCTTTGCTTAGTGAAGCTTTTCTTTTTTTTTCTCCCTCTCTCTCTCTCTCTCTTTCTCCTTTTAGTTTTTTCTTAACCCTAGTTTATTTTAAGCTTTTGTAATAGCTTTTGTACTTCATTTAGTAGTTTAATGTAATGCTAGCTTAGACTTTTCATTTCCATGCAAGTGTAGCTCTTTGATTTCAAGTTGTAAGCTTTCATTATCATTAATAGAAAAGTGTTGTTTTCTCTCCTTTATTACCTTGTGTTCTTAATGCTTTACTACTCATTCCCCCTCCTCCACTCCATTATGATTAACTAATCCTCCTTGTACTCGATCTTGATGATCCGAGGTTCGAGTGATTAACTTATGATGCTTTGAATTTATCTTTTCTTTTAGGGTTTTAGGCCTTGAATTACTCGTGATTTATTTTGGGTTGGAGAAATGTCATCGATATATATTCTCCACCTTTGCTTTCATTCTTGGCTAGCTGAGAGGCCGATAGTTTGAAGTGAGCATTCAAGAGGAAAGGGAGTTGTACGCACCCCTCGAGAGAGGCAGATGTCCAAATCTCTTGGATTGGAGTAAAATCCAATATTGGGGTTCACCACATAAAGCGAGTTTTAGTCCTCTGATTTAGACGAGAGCTGGTCGGACCTTCCTAAACTCAGTTGGTAACGACTTCAAGAGAAGCGTGTTCAAGCTTTAGGAACCTCCACGGTCAAGGACCTTTACCCTATTAAGTTTAGGTTTATTTATCGTGTTTTTAATCGACTTTAGCCGAGGTGATTCTTGATCGAGTGCATTTCCATCTCATCATTCCAACCCTTTATCGTAATCGTTTCTTTTATGCTCTCATTCTTTTTAGTGCAAGTAGTTCTCTTTAGCTTTATTTCCTTTCCTTAATTGCAATTAGTTTCTCTAAACCCTAGATTTTCCGTCTACAAAATAATAGTCTTCGTGTGAGTAAGTGTACTCAACAGTTCCCGAATTTAAATACGACACTTGTATCCCCTAACTACAGTTCGATAGGTATACTTGCCTCATTAGATTGCTAGTTCGTCTGCTTTTATTTTCTTAACGAATAGCTAACAACCAACAAGACAATTTGTCGAATGGCGTCGAGTTTACTCAACGCAGTCGATGCTTCGTCGAGTGGCGTCGAGTCCACTAAATGCCTATAGTAACCCGAAAAATTCTAAGTAAAATACTCAACGCCTCATCAAATGGCATTGATATCACTCAATGCTCTCGACGCTTGAGTCTAGAATTATTCTATGTTAAATCACTCAACGCCTCGTCGAATGGCATTGAGACCACTCAATGCTCTCGACACTTTGAGTCAAGAATTATTCTAAGTTAAATCACTCAATGCCTCGTAAGTGGCATTGAAAAAACTCAATGCTCTCGATGTTTAGAGTCTTGAAATATTCTAAGTCAAAAGCGTTGAATGGCGCTGAGACCACTCAATGCCTTGTTGAGTGCCAAAATTTCTAAGTCAAAAGCGTTGAGTGGCATTGAGACCACTCATCACACTCGACGCTTTGTCGAATCAAGGATTATTCTAAGTTAAATTTGTCAAGTGGTGTTGAGACCACTCAATGCCTATACCATCCAAAATATTTCTAAGTCACATTTGCCCTATTAGTCGAGTATCACTTGACGCTTGTTACTGGCGCAAACCAAGCTTGAGGCAGCTTTCTTAACTAAAAAAGTGCACGAGGGGTCTAACATGAAATGGGGTGTTACAAATATTATAAACAAAATAAAAGATTTTGTCCCCGAAATCAAGCTAAGGCTGTGGGGGAGAAAAAGCTTGGAAATATAATATGCTTAAATTTTACATTGGGCAAACAACTCCGGGTAGCGCTTCTGCATCAAGTACACCAGCTTCCAACTATATTCTTCCTTCCCATGGTTAGACCACAGGAATTTCACCAAAGGTACACTTTTTCGACGGAAGTTCCCCGTCTCGACGTCCACTATTCGCACCGGCTCTAGTCAAATAGATCTATCAGTTGTCGCATCTCCATCTATGGTGTAAACATGTTGATCGAGCCATAATAGTGCCTTTTGAAGTGACGATACGTGGAATACATCGTGCAAATTTTCCAATTCTGTTGGTAGCTCCACCCGATAGGCAACATGGCCAATTCTTTCTAATATAGCATAGGGCCCCACATATATCGGGTCGAGCTTCTTCATACCGCGCACTCGTGATACTCCATGTATCGGCCTGATATTCAAGAATACTTTGTCACCCACTTGAAATTCCACCATCCGATGTTTCTTATTATTGTATTTTGCCTCCGACTTTGAGCCTCAAGCATGTGATCCCGTATCAATCTAATAGTAGCATTAGTATCATCAATATATTCGATTCCTAAAACTGTTGGATCCTCATCCTACACTCATGACAATGGATTTCTACACCTCCTCCCATAAAGTTTTTCATGGGGTGCCATCCCGATGCTAGCTTGATAATTATTGTTATATAAAAATTCCACTAGTTGCAAGAGCCTTTCCCATGGCTCTCCTCTATCCAGTACACACAATCTAAACAGATCTTGCATAGTTCTGATGGTCCTCTAGGACTGACCATCCGTTTGAGGATGAAAAGTTGTGCTAAAGGTAAGGCGAGAACCCAAGTACTCTTGAACTTCCTTCCACTCTTTAGAGGTAAAGCGACCATCGCAGTCGAAGATTATCGACTTAGGCAACCCATGGTTCCTTACAAACTACTCAACAAAGAGACGCACTAAAACATAAACATGCGACTCCTTCTTCATTGGTATGAATCTTGCAACCTTTGTCAAGCGATCCATAATTACCCAAACTAAATCATTCCCAGAGCGCGAGCAAGGCAACCTGTGAAAAAGGTCCATGGAGATATCCTCGAACTTCCACTCGGGGATGGGCAATGACTGTAATAATCCTCACAAGGCTCCGGTACTTCACCTTCACCTTCTGTCAAGCCTCATAGTGTGTAACATAGTACTTAACAACACTCTTCATCCCTTGCAAAAACATGGTCTTTCATAGGTAACTATACATCTTGGAAATCCCGAGATGCACCGAATCCTTGGAACAATGTGCCTCTCTCAAGATGTCTTCCCGTATTCCATCGCCCTTGGGAATGTAGAGCCTGCCACAGAAATGAACGAGGTCGTCCTTCATTGTATACTCCTTGATAGATCCATCCTTAATAGCTTTAATAATAATGGCCAGAGCAGCATCCTTCCCTTACTCTTCCTGAATTCGATCTCGAATGTCACAAACTATACTCATGGCAGCTAGATATTTAGTATTTATCTCAGAATCATCCTTATACACCAATGTGATCTCCATCTCTTCGAGAACTCCAGCTAATTTCGTACTGTTCATCTGAGGCTCAGGGCTCGACTCTGGATTTTTTCTTCTAAAAGCATCTGCTACAGAGTTTGCTTTCTCGGGGTGATGTTCAATGTAAATTCATAATCACACAAAAACTCTATCCACAACTGCTGCCTAAAGATCAACTCCTTCTGAGTGTTGACATACTTCAAATATTTATGATCCGAAAATATCTCGCAGTGAACGCCATATAAATAATGCATCCAAACCTTTAAGGCGAACACGACTACTCCCAACTCTAAATCATGCACTGGGTAATTAGCCACATGCTTCTTCAACTACCTTGAAGCGTAAGAGATCACATGCCCGTACAGCATCAATACTGCCCCCATCCCTTGATAGGACGCATCAGTGTAAACCTATAATCCTTATTTCCCTAATGGAAGAACTAGGATGGGTGTGGTGGTAAGTCTATCTTTCTGCTCTTGAAATGCAGCCTCACACTAGGGTGTCCACTCATACGGCACACCTTTCTTGTTAAAAGAAGTGAGGGGAAGGGCTATCTTCTAGAATCCTTTCATGAACTTGCGATAATACCCAGCATGTCCAAGCTCCATACATAGGTCACTGACTTTAGAGGCAACCACTCCTTCATGGCATACACCTTAGCTGGGTCTACTGCTAACCCAGCCCCACTAATCACATAACCCAACAAGGAAACTTCTCGGAGCAAAAATTAGCATTTACTGAACTTAGCAAACAGGGCATGCTCCTTTAGCTTCTTCAAAACAAGGGCCGAGTGCTCAGCTTGCTCCTCTTCCGTCTTCGAATGTGTTGATGCGGGAAAAGGCACCACTAGATAACGGTTCGATCACGGGGGAAAGAGAAGGGCAAAAGCTAGGCTGCAAGCAGTAATCTACTAGCGGAGAGGAGACGAAAGAAATAGAGCTGTGAGACACGGTAAAACCAGACTTCGTCCATCGCGGTGAATACCTCTCTTGCGACGGGATTTCCTTTGATTGCAAAGTGTTGATTACAAGGCAAGGAAGAAAAGAGCAGGAAAGAGATTAAGTTGGAGACCACAAAGACTGATATTCGAGTCCGCAGCTTACAACAAGTAGGCTCCTGGATTTGAGTCAGCGTGCTTTGGGTGCACCACTTCCCCACATTTGTAGGATCAGTGGCTTGCCCAAATTGGTAGGGATAAAATAACTGTCTGTCCGGGGTACAAGAGAACCGAGCAGCGGTGACGGGTTACAAAGAAGAAAAGACATGCAAGGATGCACGAAGGGGGCGGACTAGGCTCGCAATCTGGAGCTTCCATCTGCCGCTAAATCAGGGCACAATCCTGGCTGGTGGGCCGCGACCTGTGTGAGCTGATGCTAGAGTCCGCCTTGAGAGGAAACTTGGAGAAACAGGGGTTGATCTCTGGAGACTTGCCGACCAAGGCAGACTGGAGAATTGAGTCCGCCGATGAAGGAGGATGACCTGGATACCTTGTTGAACGAGTTGTAGATTTTGGGGTTAACATAATCCTACACATTTTTATGTTTTTGAAAACTTCGAAAATGTTTACTCAACTGTCGAGTCCGCAACAATCATTAATGCTGCCAGCGCTATAAATATCCCTGGAAATTCTTCAATTGCCAAAAGCTCCCTCTATCATGGGTCATTTATCACCACTTGCGGTTAACACTTTCTAGTCCACCATGTCTGGGCTAGGAAAATTCTTTGGCAACCTGTCTTCAAAGCCGGGAAAACCTGGGCCGCAAACCAAAATAAAGAAGGTTATTAAGAGGAGTGGAAAGTCTGTCCGCCATACAGGAGAAACTTCTCAAAGGGGTCAGTCAGTAGACAACCCAGTCCGCAGCCTCAATGAACCTGATCGCGAGAAGTTCACGGATGCCTCCACTTCTCAAAATGAGATCCCATCAAAAAGCGCGGACGGGGCACCGAATCAGCTAGCGATGATTGGTCACCAGAACCCTATGGACTAAGCGGACATGGACGTGTTCCTGTCCTTTTCAGGAATGCTCATGTTGAGCATAAACCTGGAAAACGAGGTTTCATCAATTGAGGCTCAGCGACCTAATGCCGATCTCGATCAAGACAAGCGGACTGCTGGAGAAGAGCAAGTTGAGAAAAAAGTGCTCTCTCAAGACCTAGTCGTTGTCGACCCAGAGGCAGTCCACGAGAATTTGCGGAACTTTGAGCAGGTCGTCACTAACTAAATTGATAAAGAGGGGCCTTCTGAGAAGAAAAGTAAAAGGGACAAATCTTCTATTGCTGAGCGAGTAGAGAAAAAGTTGCGGGCAATGAAGGAAAAAAATGACACAGTCCGGACTGGAGCTGCGAGCTTGCAGTTCAGACTGCGAGTAAAAGACCTTCCGGAGACCGGCTATTAACACCGGATTTGACCGCTCCCTCGGATTTCCTCAAGTCAAAGTGACAAGGCAATAACTCGTCATTTTAGCCGTCCTTCACGCAGAATCTCCTCAGCAAAGCAACAGTCGAGTGGAGCCCGACCAGTTGTAGTTTTGACCGCCTAACCGGGCAGTTAAGAGGTCGTCCTTTTGTTTCTTCTCCCTGAATCTGGTCACCGCTGTGTGTTTCTCTTATACGCGGGCAGCCGGTATTTTTAGCCCTGCCCGTTTGGGCAGGCCCCCGAGCCTATAAATAGGCATGAACAATACCTCCCAAAGGAGGGAGTACGAATCCCAAAGCTTGTCGCCTATGGCAGTGGACTCGAATCCTTCCTTTAGCGGGTACCTGTTCGCTTAGTCTCTCTTTTGCTAACCGCTGAAACCATTTTCTCCCTATATAAAAGGAAAGCCCGTCGCAGGAGTGGAATTTTAGCCACGACGGGCGAACTCTGCTGTTGTCGCTGCCAGCGGCCTCTTTTCTTCTTTTACCCCTCGGTCTTAGCTGCTAGCCCTTGCCGATAGTAACCATCTATTCGACAGGCTTGTTTTCCCTTTCTCCTCCACGTGTGATCGAACTGTTATCTAGTGGTGACATTTCCGCGCATCAATAGTCAACACGCGACCTTCAGCTCTTGAATAGATAGTGAAATCCATCGTCTAGACAATGTTAGATCAACAGGCCGCTCAGAACATCCCCCGCCCCATAAAGGATGCCCTGTTGGATACCCTCGTGAAGTTACGTGGAGAAGTCGACCAAGCTCGCCAGGTGACAACCCATCATCTCGCAGCGATCTGTAATAGTCTATCTGATATTACTAAGCGACTAGACTCGTAGCTCGCAATAGTTCCGATTAATTCAGTCAACCACATGTCATCAATGGAGAATCCATAGGCCTATCTGCTTGTCAATCAGCAGGCCAGCCCGCCTGTCAATCCGCTGGTCTACCTGCAAGTGAATTCGTCGGTTTACTCGTCTACCTATCCGCCGACATATTTGTCAAAGGTAGTGTCGCCCAAATCTTCCACCTCTACGAAGATAAAAAGAGATGTACCCGCTTTATTCAAGATCAAACAACATGAGGGAGAGACCCTGGCTCACTTCGTCGACCATTTTCAAAGAGAGATCTTGGAATTTGAAAGCGTGGATCCAGAATATTATAGAATTGCTTTGATTGTGGTCTTAAAGGTAGGACCACTAAGGTTTGAGGCCTGTTGCCAAGAGCTAGAGACATACCGAGAGATGCTTAGTCTGACTGACAAGTACATTCGCATCGAAAAAGCAACCCTAATTCTGTCATGAAAAGCATGCCAAGTTTTTCGAGACCTGTTCAACCTGCAGGTCAAGGTTTCTGGCGCAATGACCAATACTGCGAGTTTAAAGGGAATAAGGTCATCTGATAGAAGATTGTAGAGCCCTTCACCGATTGGTTGGGAAAAATGCAAAAATCGGGAGAATTCCGTGACATGATCCAGAAGGCGTCCCGTTCATAAGCTTTAAGGGGCAAAGAGGTGGTAGATACTCCTCGCAGCTTGGAATAAGTGAATAAAATCAGTAAGAACCTCATTTTTAATCCTTGCAATGAAAACACCAACATCAACGAAGAAGGCAACCTTGCTGATCAATTTGTTGTCCCTTCCAATATGTTTCTCTTCTTCAAAAACTTCTTTTTTTGAACTTTTAATCATTCATTTCATTGTCTACTTCAGAAATCCTGTACTAACACTTTTTTCTCAGTAAAGTTATTCTTCCTCTTTATCTGCACCTCAAAATTAAGGATCACTGGATCAGTAGACATTGCCGGGTTTAGCTTGGACCCCCTTTGAATCGTTGTCATTAGCGTAACACAACGATGACCACGCGTTGCGGGGAGATTTCACACCGATTAGTGGGAGCTTGTAGATTCTAGCGCGGTGGGCTACAGAATTGCGGATCCTAGCTGGTATCGACTCCACCTTTGCATTTTTGAGGGTCAGGGTGGGTTGTCAGCTCTACTATCCGTCATAAGGGATACTGTTACAGCTTTGGTGATCTTTCTTGGTCTGGCAATGCCGCCCTCGGGGAACACCTGAGGCGTATCTGGTCTTCTTGATCACCTTATATTGTGATAGTCGAATACTCCTTGATACTCTCAAGCGGTGCCTGTAGGGAACCAACAGCCTGGTTGATCGTCTGTGGAATGCAGTGCACTCCGGTGCACCTTACCAATAGATCAATCTGGTATGTATCCTAGGTCAGAGAGCAGTGTTTTCCTTTCCTCTAAGTTGGCCGAGATGATTATTTTTCAAGGATGCGGAAGGATAAAATTATTTCACCGAAGTCTGTCCGGCCGTCAGCGGTTATATCAAGCAAGTTACTTCATATCTTTTTGATCAATGTCAGCTATTTAAATGTTGCTAAATGTCCTTACCAATTAATCACATGTTTAGAGGTAAAGCAAACTGGTTGGCTCTACCCGATCGTAGAATTTATACTACGGATATTGTTGTTAACCGCTTGATAAGATTATGGTATTTCAGTCTATCCGATTGATTAATATTGTTGATATCGTTGTTAACTGCTCGACAAGATTATAGTATTTCATTCTATCCTATTGATTTATATTGCAGATATCGTTGTTAACCGCTCGACAAGATTATGGTATTTCAGTCTATGCAATTGATATATATTACGAATATCGTTGTTAACCGCTCGACAAGATTATAATATCGTCATTAATCACTTGAGGAAACTATGAGTGAATATCACTTGTCTATTTAGCTCTTTTTTTATATTGCGGATATGGCCTCTACTCAAGCGATAAGAAGATTGCTATGGCTGTTAAAACTACTCTTCTTTCTAATTCGAATAAAGAGCGAAGTTTGTTCCCTCCGACTGACCTAACTCAATGATATTGTGAAAGAGTACTTAGCTGGCCGGCTAGATACACCTAATCACTCAGTTCTGGCCAATTCCTATCTTGTCACATCAACATTTCAGAAATATAGTATTCAAATCGCAGCAAAACTGGCTTTCTTTCCGGATTCACCAACGTTTATCTTTCCCGATCAGCTAGATTTATCTATTCGCATCAGAATGTATTTGTGGCTCAACAATAATATTCGTTCGATTTTGATGTCCAACATTTTGTTTAGCAGGCTATAAAAATTTATTTGCGAGAGGGACATACTCGCGCGGAAAGAAAGTAGTAATCACTTGGATAATATGGGTTCATCGGTCAGCGGAAATCAAACATAAGTGTAATATCATTTCCTTTATAAAAAAGTACAAGATCCTTATCCGCGCGTCTTACAAAATTCTTACTGCGGGGTCAAAAATTAAGCTAAAAAATTGCACATAAATTTTTGCTTTCTTCCTCTCTAGCTCAGAGTCCGCCTCACTAAAAGAACTTGGAGAACTACTAGTTTTGGTTGACCTTGAACTCAGAGACTCCTCCCCGCTCGAGATGCTAGTTTGGCATGAACTTTTGTCCGGCGTGGTCTCTGCGGGTACATCTCCTTGATCGCTTATAACTTCATCCTCTACAAGGATCTCTTCAACAACAACTCTTACCGCCACATCTCGCGCGGCTTCAACTTCCTACAACCCAGAGAATAAGTCGTCAAAAGGAAGTTTTTCATGACCAAGTTTAAATGCTTTCTGCTCTCTCAAGATATCCAACATGTCCTCCCCGCCTTCCCGCAAGTGTACGACAACTTCATTCCGAAAGGCTGGGTTCCCTAGATCGTAGGCTTTCTGCAAGAGAAATTTAAGGTAAATTTGCGGCTAACGTTAAGACAAGCGGAAAAGCTGTGAGGTAAGATCTTACCACATTAGCCTATATTAACTTCTTGTCTTCTTCTTTGAGAAGCTCTACTTCATCCTCTAGAAACTCAGCTAAGGTAATTACTTCGTCAAGAGCTTCGGGCACGAAATGTTCCGGTACAAAGCTTCTCGCGCAAATTTGAGCGGCTAGAGCTCGAAGCTTTTTTGTACGAATCGTTCGCAGATCGGCCATATTCTCCTTACCGTACAGTGCCCGGCTAACCATGCGGTCGTGCTTGGTGATCTTCTCACTCTTCCAAAAAAGTGAGAGTGGTGGAGACCTGAACGTGCTTCCTGTGAGGGTTCCAATTCATGACCGCCTTATCGCGTCGGTCCTTTAGCTTCTCACCCATTCCGCGGAGTGTGAAGGATTCGCTGGAGTCGTAGCCTGCGGAGACAACTGTTTCCTCATGACGGTCATCCTCCCTTTTCTTCCGTGCCTCGCTCTGCGTCAGAACGGGCCCTCTAGGTGTTTCCGGCCTATTCGCCGGAACTCTCAAAGTGGCTGTAGAGGGATAAAGTTTTAGACGCACGGTAAGACGGGTAACAAATAATTAATCGCTAAAAACACACCTCCATCTGCAGGCCAGTCAGCCACGACTGGGAGCATGGGGATGTAATGTCGAATATCAAGCCGCGAACCAGCAAGAAACCCGACGATCTCATTCTGGACGCCTTCAACGTCGAATCACTCGAATAGGCTTGTCACCCGAACTTGCGGGCAGATAGGTAGAAAAACCGTATTCCCCTCGAACATAAGGAATCTGGTGGACCAGTTCGGGAATTTATTCGGTAAGTTTATCTCCTTCATCCCGGTGCAGCAAAAATACACCATGCCTTTGAAGATCCGACTATCTTTCTTGCCATAGGTGATGGAGCGTACCATGAAACAATGGCGGAAGAGATCCATGGTGAACTTTACCCGCTCAGTCCGCAGGTAAATAATAAAACTCATCACCAAGGCAACTGTATTCGGCGAGAGTTGGTCGGGAACAATTCCGAAGAAATCAAGAATCTCGACGAATTCAAGTAGCGGCGATAGGCTGAAACCATAGTCAAAATGGTCGATTGGGATAACCACCAAATTCTTTCAAGAAGTGTTTATTTGCTCGTCTTCCCGCGGTAGTCGTGTGACTACGTCTGGATTATCTATATGGTCGGCGACAAAGCAGCCAAGTTCAGTTGTCGTTAATTCTGATCTCTTATTCTTGGCATCAAGGAAGGCAGTGACAGTAGCAGCTCGCGCAGGCTCCATCGAGTCTTGTCGCAGAAATTAAGATCTTGATATTATTTCATAGAATGCGGGGCCAGGCTGTATTTATAGAACCTGCAAAATAAGCATCTAGTCGCGCGACCTCATTAAGGAAGTCGCGTAGTTACTCTCTATTTCCTGCGGATCAATTTCCCGTGAACAGAATAATTAAACTGTAATATTCGCGGCAGCAAGATATCACTTCAAGCAAGTCAAGCGTCACAGATCGTACAGATAAGTAAATCAAACCGCAAATATTGAAAGGGATTAAAAATTTCAACATATCAGTAACAAAAAGGTCAGTCCGCTCGAACTCAATACGGTTATACTTGACGATCCCTCTCCTCACGTCGCTCCCCACCTAGTTCTATGGGGTCCCTGCCGAGATGAGCCAATTGGTCACCGATGTTCAGTAAAACATACATCGCGGTTACCAAGTGGTGACTCAGGACGCTCTGGGCCCGGTGTATCTGGGAAGCATCCCAAACTATGCAGCTTATTGGAACGGTTGCCTCAGTAAAAGCTACTTGTTCGCTAAGTCGCACGGGTTGGTGTGCCTGACCGGCCACTAGGGCAGAAGGTTCCCCCTAGCAGAGCTGTGACCTGATCCCTGCGGTTTCTCCGAACACGCAAAATCAGTTCGTCGGCTCTTCTCCCTTTCCTCCCCTTGTATTATTTTCTCATGTAGTAAGCAGCATCCTCCTTAGACCTCTGAAGTCTCCTTGCCTGGGGCGCGACTTGATCTCGGGCAGCTCTTTCTCGATCGCAGCTAGCAGCCAGATCAGCGGATATCGTGCGTTCCCTCCTGTGGCAAGCCACAAGATCTGCGGACAGAGTCTTTACCCGCTCCTCCAAGCTCCTTCGAGCCTCTTCCTCCATCTGGAGCATCGCCTTTAGCCGCTCAAAGTCGATGAATAGTTCGGAGAAAGTGCGTTAGCCTTCATCATTCTGGATTCGCTGCACGGTTTAATCCTGGATGACCAGAGAGTTCAACCCCACAAAGTCTACCACACAAAGCGAACAAACGGACAGTGTTAGTCTTATCGAGCGGCAATATTGTCAAACAACACTACTGAGGGAATGGGAACCCGAGCAGAGGCTCTTGTCTTCTCTAGTTGCGGCTACTGTTTTACGGCTAGAAAAAAGAGGTCGCCTCAACCTCTCAGGATTAGTCTTCTTTAGGTAATTGTCCCTCAGAAGTCGCTCAGCCTGCCTGTTCTTCTCAATCTCTTCGCGCGACAGGAGTATGTCATCTGTCTCAGTAATTATGTGGACAGATCTCTTTGACTGCAGTGGTTCCTTGTAAGGTGGAGGAATTTTTACTACCCTCGGGGCATGTTTGAACATACATGTCCTCATAAGCTTGGCGACTGTCTGGCGGTCAGCTTCAGCTTGTTCTTTAGCCTAAAGGGATGGAATATCACTGGAATCTTCTCTGGCGGCTAGCAGCTTCTTCTGGGGAAGAATCTTTTTTCGCAACTTCACCTTCTCGTCCCCTTCAGATGGTCTGGGGACTTCTTTTCCATGTTTCATCGACAAGACCTCCAAGTCGGGGTCATCCCCAAAGAGTTTCTTACGGCTAGGTATAACTTCCTTCTCCTACAAGGGATCACATTTAGCAGGAAAATTAGAGTTTACCGCTAATATGTCCTCTGTCACAAGGAGGCATTCTAAATTATTAAAAGGGTTACCACTTCTGGCCGAGCGGTCACCTCGCCTTTGATGGTCACTGCCATAAGTGTCGCGGGCTTCTTGTTTTCTTCCTTCTTTTTCCGAAGGATCTTCTCTATCCGCTCCTCAACAGCTAAAGTTGGCTTGTGTTTCCGCTTCTTTGTCGGGATTGTGGCCATCACTGTATCTATGTTCTCCCTAAGCTTGTCGGCGGCATTCTCGGCAGCCATCTTTGCCCTGCCGATAATGTCGTCAATCTCTCCACTTTCCCGCTCGCCTCCGGCCCTAGAGTCCGCCTCGCCATTATCTTGGCTTGACGGGGTTGACATGATATCCATATCCGGGGTGTTCGAGGGCTGCGGAGTGGTCGCCCGGGCAGTTTTCAAAATCTTGCTACCCGCCGTGTTCTCAGGTAGCTCTTCATAAGGCTAGTCCGCAACCTTCTCAATAGGTTTCTTCGGGCTTCGCGCGGTTAATTTCTCGCTTGCCGTATTTGAGGATTGTGTAGTTTCTGAAGGTTTGGCCTCAGGTTTCCCTAGTGGTCCTTTGCTTAACTTGTGCGTTTTCAGTAAGACTACCGTTACAGTGTTCACTTTCCGCAACTTCTCGCCGACTTCGCGACTAGTTGACTCTTTCCTCGATGACTTGGATGCTGCAAGGCCTTTGTCGCTCATCCTCCCCTGCATGCTCTTTCTTGAAGACATTTCAGATAGTAGAGTTTTAACCACAGTTGGGGAGAAGCGACCCATATCGAGAGAAGATTTGTGAAAACAGCTTCATCGTTAGAGATATTTATAGCTTCCAAGACATTTATTGCATCGCGGTTAGGCGATTAACTATATTTTCAAAATTCCTCTGAATTTAAAAATGTGTGTGGATTATGTTAACACCGGATTTGACCGCTCCCTCTGATTTCCTCAAGTCCCAGCGGCAAGGCAATAACTCGTCGTCTTAGTCGTCCTTCTCGCAGAATCTCCTCGACAAAGCAGCAGCTGAGGAGAGCCCAACCAGCTGCAGTTTTGACTGCCTAACCGGGCGGTTAGGAGGCTGTCCTTTTCTTTCTTCTCCCTGAATATGGTCACCGCTGCCCGTTTCTCCTGTATGCGGGCAACCGGTATTTTTAGCCCTGCCCGTTTGGGCAGACCCTTGAGCCTATAAATAGGCATGAACAGTACCTCCCAAAGGAGGGAGTTCGAATCCTAAAGCTTGCCACCTATGGCAGTGCACTCGAATCCTTCCTTTATTGGGTACCTATTCACTCGGTCTCTCTTTTGCTAACCGCTGTAAGAATTTTCCGCCTATATAAAAGGAAAGCTCGTCGCACGAGTGACTTTTTAGCCGCGGCAGACGAACTCTGTTGTTACCGCTATCAGCGGTCTCTTTTCTTCTTCTACCCCTCGATCTTAGCCGCTAGCCCTATCCGATAGTAATTGTCTTTTTGACAGCCTTGTTTTTCCCTTCTCCTCCTCGTGTGATCGAACCGTTATCTGGTGGTGTCATTTCCGTGCATCAACACCGGCTTCATTACTCTAGAGGTCACCATCCCGGGAAATGATTCCCTGTCCACGGTCAGTTTATCAACTGATGAGATACTCAACACCATAGACAATGACCAACTTAATGGACATTAATCAGTCCTTATTGGAGGCATTGCAGCCCAAAGTTGAGATACTGGGGGTTAAGAATGGCGATCACACATTCACACCTGTGACTGAGGGAGAAGAAAAGATAAAGTCTAGGGAGAAGATTGCCGTTGAGAAGGCCAAGGCGGAAGAAGTCTCAGAGAAGAGCGCTACAAACAAGCAGGCCGAAGATTTGTGTACTGATGCCGAGCTCATGCGGTCAGGTAAACATAAACTGGCGCCTAGGCACTTTAAGCTTCCGTAGATTTATAAATCTCCCATGCGGAAGACGGGGCCGATAAAGATCGTTACCGAGATCGATGACATAGTTGTTTCAACAAGCTTGGCGGCCGAGAAGAGAGCAAAGGTCCATCAAGAATGGAGAAAATTCCAAAGTGCTTTTGACCCAGAGAGCATGAGGCGGCCAATCTTCGATAGCCTCCATCTCGCCGTGATGATTGCTAAAACTCTGGATAGCAGTGATTTCTCTTTGCATTTTGAGTCCGCCGCGACCTGGTAATAAGCTTTGAACTTTGTTTTCTTTGTTTTAGGACGGATGTCGCCTTTTGGCTCTATCAAACCTGGCAAGTTCATGCCTTCTCCAGATGCAACCATTTCATAGCAACCTGGCACGATCGTCCTTGGTGAGTCCGCCTCCTAAGGCTAGCAGTCTTGCCTGAACAAGGTGATGTGAGAAATAAAAAGACTTGAAGATAAAATTGAAGATTTTCAAGTGGAGTTGAGGAAAAGGATAGAGAGAGAGAAGGCTCTAGAGGACCAGATTGCAAGCATTACAGTGGTGCTTGAAAAAGTAACAAAGAGAAGTTGCGGTCTGATGATGACGCCCGCTACTACAAGGAAAAGTATCTGAATCTTGTCCGAGAAGGAAAGAGCAAGCGAGGTGCCGAAATCCCTGCTGAAAGGCCACGATTGCCAGATCGCACTGCTCTAGTGGAGTCTATGACTTCAGCTGAAGGTAGGCATCCTGCGGCGGATGAGGTGTCGAGGCCGGCAAACGATCCCTTGGTTCCTTTGAGCCAAGTAGATCGGGAGGTCGCTCATTTGCACCGCACCTTCAAATCACTGCATCTCCTTATCTATCAAATGTACCGCAAAGTGCAACCGGGAAGAAACCAGGCTGTATATCTGTGTAAGGATAGGCAGGAGCGACCTGCGCGACCTAACCGTCGAGGCCTCTAGGCCTATGAGCGTGAATAATTTTATTATTTGACATTTGATGTAAAATTGTCTGAGCTTGAATACTTTGCTTCGTTTTTTATCGTGAACTGTGATGTGAACTTCGCGATCTGAGTAATATTACAATCTGTGTGATTTGAACAATATTGTGGTCTACATGATTTGAATATATTTCTGTAGGATGATGATGTTCAATGTGAACTGTGCGAACTGATTCTGTGTCTGCATATTTTGATTTATATTTTGCTCTTGAAAATTGCTTAGGATCAGCGGCTGGACTGAAAAAGTAAACTGCGCGGTCTGGCTGAAAAGTTGTCAGACTAGGAAATCTATAAAGAGGGCTTTATTATTTCATTATTATAGGAAATGTGATCGAAGCAGAAGTCCCTGTTATCTCAGAAGATGGTGTCCGTGCGAACTGATGCCGCTGGCGCTTTCCACATTGCTGATCATAAGAAGTGCAAACTAACAGATGATGACCTGCAGGCCTTTGTCGAGCACTATATGGCGGACTCTCCAGTTCATGTTCGCCTTCCGCTTGACCAAGAAAGAATAAACTCCTCCACAGTAACCCAGATCGCAGTCCCGATTGACCTGCGACTTCAAGTTTCCGCTGTTGTGGGAGATCGCCGAAATTTTCGAGCATTATGGAATGGTGTCGGGACAGCTCACGCCAAACATGCTCGCTGCCATCTATAGATACATTTCTTATTTGCGGTCTAAGAAGATCTCCTTTTCTTTAAACATTTTCAGGAAAATTTTCTTCGTCCGCTCAATTATCCGATCCGAAGGCCGCCCGTACAAAGGCATCATCTACTTCTACTATAGGGGAATGAAGGTTATGGATCTGTCGAATAAAATCCATAGATGGACTCCCCGATATCTGATCTTTGAAGGCGACCATAGCTTCAAACACACTCATCAGCAAGAGCGCGCGGACTCCGTCTTCCAGAGCGTCAAGCTCGATGCAGTGGATGCTGCAATTCTTGAGTTCTTGGCTAGATCAAGGCTTGACATCGAGCATTACATCCCTCTGCTGGCTATCTTGGACAACTTGTCTCGTTAAGAGATTAAGTTTTGCGACCTGAAATCGTAGTCGTTGCAGTCAGAAGTCTTGATTCAGTTTTTTTCCTTCTTGCTGCTGTCTTGGCGATACCTGCAAATCTGCCACAAACTCCATGCAGTCATACTTTTACTCAAAGGGAAATGAAAAAAAATTGCAAGGAAAAAGAAAGAAGAGGGCGATCCCGTAGAGGACAACTCCTTTTCTAAAAGATTTTCTCTTCAAGGGTTTGGAAGGAGACAGAAGGATCTTCGGGGAAACCCGATGATACACTGGAATTGCAAAAGTAAACATATCTGCCTCTCCACAACACTTCCCTCTTGGAAGGGTCCAAAGGTATCTCTCCACACCCACATCGCGATCTCGGTGCTCTACGAGAAGCGCAACCTGCGCGACCTACGCGGCGTTCCTGCTACCGATCTCCCTCTTCTGGCCGCCCAGGCCAATGCGAACAGCGTGTTAACCAGCCATTACGTGGGTTGCCTGATGAGATACCAACTCAGGGAAAATGATCGACTTCAGGAAGAAGTAAAGTCATTGAAGGAAAGGAATACACGATTAGGAACAAAGATCACTTTTCAGAAGTAAAAAAGAAGCGTTAAGATTTATATTCACAACGAACTCCATTTTATGTCCGCGATGACCTGACTTGACTTGTTCTTCTACAGACCGTATATGACATCGAGAATCCCATCTTCCAAGACGCTATGTTTCCTTTTGTAAAGGAAAGCATCGAGGTCGCCATTTGGAGATTTATCGAACAAGGCTTCGCTAAAGACAAGGTGGAAGATGTGCCCTTTATCGAGCTCTTCCCGGAGCTGGAGAGCAAGGTCGCGGAGATAGAGCGAGCTATGAAGGGTAAAGCAGTGGTTGATGAGGATGAAAGAGGAAGATGAATAGGAAGAAGCTGAAGAGGAGGCCGCAGCTGAAGATGAAGCCGCGGAAGATGCCTGATCAAGCCAAAGGAGAGAAGACAAGTCTGTCGAGTCTGCCTCTTCAACCTCCAGTTCTGACGACAAGAGCCTGTATAGCAAGTTTGCGGACAGTGAGAGCTCTGATGGTAGCCCAAGCGACTCGGAGGACTATTCTCCCCTGTTAATATTGATGGATCTACAAGTTCTGACGTGTCCCCTGTAGCGAAAAAGTATAAGAGCTCGACAAAGTGAAAAGATGTATTTTGTTTTATTTTTTGTAAAGTATGTGGCAGACTCATTTGGAGGCCGCTAATTCTTTAAAGGTTGTAAATTTTACATGATTTAATATATAAAGGATATTTTTGCTCAGCTCGTGTCTTCTGCTGTTTCCATTGCTCATTTCTTCTTCCTAAATGTTTTCTATTAAGACTTGCTACCTGAAATTATGTACTTGATCAATGGTCGCAACTATAGTGAAAACCTATAACATCCCTTAAACAACTGGACCCCTAGGTCTTTGTTTTGTCATGACTAGGTTATGACAAAACCCTCAAAAGCTCTAGATCACGTGGGCAAGGACCAAGGTGGAAAACCATCTTGGTCTGCCTATAGCACATCCTCAACATCAGACTTAAGGTCTGACTTTAGGGCTTCAACAAGACCCCATAATCCTACCACAACACCTTTAACTCCTTGGCTAGTCCAAGGGTCACTAAGGACCCATGGAGGTCAGTCAAAGTGGTTAAGTTGACATAAGTAAACTCTAACCCTAAATGGGTCAAACTGACCTACATAGGGTCAACTGACCTTCACTTAGCCAAGTAGATCCCACTCATGTCCTCCTTACCCTAGAGTGAGGTCAATGGGTCACCTAGGACCCAATGGAGTCAACCAAAGTGGCTAAGTTGACCCAAGTCAACCTTAGCCCTAAAAAGGTCAAAGTGCCCTAATTAAGGGTCAAGTGACCCCCAAGATGCCCAAACAACCCTACCCAAGTACTTCTAGACCTTAGGGGAGGCCCATGGGTCACCATGGACGCATTGGGGTCAACCCTAGTGGCTAATTTAACCAAAGTCAACTCACGGGTCAAAGTGGTCAAACTAGCCTAAAATGGCTAACTCAAGCCCAATCCAAGTGGGCTAGGCCCAAACAAGTGTGGCCCATTGGTCTGGGAGGTGGAGAGACACATTTTCGGCCCACAAAATTCAGAGTTTGGTGACTAGGAGAGAGGGAGAGGAAGTTACCCAAATTTGGAGGAGAGAGGAAGTAAGAGTTAATGACCATCATGGCCATGGAGGCTCCATAACCCCTCCTTTTGATGGGGATTTAACTCCTTGGAGGAAGGTGAGAAGTTTTCAAGAGATGGCCGGCCAGTGGGGTTTCTCAGCCCATCAATTTGGGTGAAACCGAAAACTAGGTTTAATGGCCATTAATGGTGTTTTGAGAAATTCACGAGTTACAAACCTCCTCTCCTCAATTCCTTCTTCAAAAACATTCACCAGGTCGAGAGCAAGCGTTTCCCCTGTTTCAATTCTAATTCCCTTACAGTTACAATGGAGGTTGCAGAGAAGCCCAAACCAGTGATCGGAAATGGCAAGGAGGCACAACACCCACTCTCAGCCCGTAATTCAGGCCCTCTTCCTCTCCTTTCCTTTTGGGTAGATCCTTAAGATTCGTTTAAAATGAAGATCGAGCTTAATTGAGACCGATTAAACCTTCCATTTTCCTGGTTTTTCCAAGAAAAATATCTTGTCTGGATCGCCGGAATCCGCCCCTCCGGCGGCTATGCCGCCGCCTGGCGATAGCCACCACCTCGACGAAGGTGGTGGTGGAGGTGGCTGGCAAGAGGAGGTGGTCGGATGGCCGGGAAATGGTAATGGAAAGAGCTCCAGGTCGGGTGAATCCTGGTCGTTGGCTTGAGCTTGAAGATGACTGGATGCCGCCATATTACCGTCAAGATTCGTGTCGCCTTAGATATTAAACTATAGGATATGTTTATTTTATTTTAATGAATCTGTCACACCTTTTTAGATATCTTGTAAATTAGTTTAAAAATACTTAGAGATTATACCAGAAAAAGTAGTCAACACATAATTTGTATCCTTAGGGGTCTACTTTATTTTAAAATTGATTTGAGTCAATTAGGATAACTGGTTTGACCAGGGCACCCATTTTGGTGGGTTCTATACCTAGAGCTAGGCTGAGATTAAAATGAGTGCCCACACCTCATCTCTTATCCAAATAACTTGATATTTGGACAGGGAGTCACCATAAAGTATACCTAGGTCATGCCCAAAAATGAGAATTTTTTGGGATAATTTTTCTATAGTTTTTGAAATTATTTAATTACTCTAGGGTAAGTTAATTAAGGGACCAAATGACCTCTAAACTTTCCCAAATTTTGGTGAGGGGTCCTGGGTATCATCATAAGACTCTGGATAAAATTTCATCTCATTTGAAGAAGATCTGGATTGAATTCTTGCAAACCCTAGCTTTGTCATAATAAGGGTATTTATGTCAAAAGTGCATTTTGAGTTTTGAGTGGCCAAATCCCCTCAACAGAGGTTGAGATTTGGGGCACTGGTTTGGAATGACATTTAACACCCTTAAATGGGATACGGGGTGGTTTGGGATTGAATTGCCTTAGGACCAAAGTTCAAACCCTATGTTTGGACTTTGGGGGTTTGAGAAGGGCATGTGGTCAAATGCCCATGTATGGACTTGAAATTTGGTAGGGGGGGTTCTAGGGTAGCTAAATCCTCTGATAAAAATCTTAGAGTATTTGGAGATAGGTAGACCCCTCAAACCCTAACCCTAGTTTAGGTCACAAATTTTATACTGGTATAATATGCTATCAAAACTCTGTGGAAAGTTGTGAAAGTTGGGTAGTGTAGTCATAGGGTTAGTATAAGCCTTTAGAAATTTTAATGGGAATTTTGGAGCAACTATTTTGTTACTTCCTTTGTTATTTAAGTGTTAGCCCTTAATTGATTAATTATTATTTTTGACCTCCCTGACCATAGGAGATTTGTGTAATTTGGGCATAGGGAGTTTTGGGGTATTAACTTCACACTTGAATTTTTTTACAATTTGTAGATGCATATTTACAGTACTTACTTCACAAGCTCATAAAAATAAAAACTTGTTTAATAATTTATTCAGAGCTCATTATTTGTTGTAAAATTGTGAAACTAGATAAGTAGTGTTATTAGGTCAATACTTTCATTACGAAATTTATTCACAATTTTTGGATGAACAATTTTTGTACTTACTTCATTAACCTATGAAAATGGAATATGTTTCAAAATAAAATTTAGAGTTCGTTATTTACTGGAAAAATTAGGAGACCTTGATTTACAGTAACATAGATACCTAGTATTTGTCTTAATTTTGTGATGCATCTTGCATGACTGAAAAGGGTACTTCATGTTCAAAACCAGGGCATTGAGAGTTCTTAGGAAATTAAATAATTATCAGATAAATTAGGAAAATTATGAATTTCTTGATTTAGGCTAAACAAGCCATGATAGACCCCCAATAATTATTATAGGGATGTTGGATAGTTATTTTGAGTACCTCCCATTGTATACATCATAGAGCTTAGGATGGTCTGCGTTTAGTAAAACTGCAAAAATCATGATATGGTGCAAAAAAAAACCAGAGAGTTGGGATTTTAAAGATTTTATTTGGTAAGTGAAATGAGTTCATCATCGAGAGTTGTGATGAGGAGTGGGAGGTTTGGCTAGTGTTAAGAGGTGCTCGGGATCGACGAAACAGCGTCTTTCCCGTGGAGAGAGAGGAAGAATCAAAACATATTAGGATTAGATCTAGAGTAATACTAAGGGATCGGGAATCGGGTATTAACCGATAATAATAAGTGCCTTATGAAAAAAAGCTATGGGCTTCAGCCTATCGTAGTTCTTAGTGCCATTTGAGAGCCCTTAACGGGGTATGCCGGGGGTAGTCCTTGGCTAACCTAAACTATAGGTAAAACTGAATTGCAAGAGTAACTAGCATAAATAGGGATTCACTTTCACTCACCTCAATGTCTCGGGATGTTAGGATGGGTCACTCGGGACGTAGGCTCGGTGGATTTGGTGATGGGCAAGTTGGCCTAACGAGCTTTGGCTCGGTTGTTGATTGTAATGGACAGAATGGTCCGGGGAGCTTTGGCTCGGTAGCTGATACATAAGTTGCATGTGCATAAGGTATAAGGTGTTGGGTCTTCGGTATTGGAGGGTCGATTCACCGACGCCAATACGTTGACTCGGCAAATGTGGTTTAGCACTTCGCAATAAAAGTCTGGTGCGCCAGTCGGTAAGAGAACGCAGGAGCTCTTTTTAGTATACCAGTGTTGAGGCAAACGATACGTCTGACTGGTAGTGCAATTACCGGTTTAGAGGTGGGCGAGGCCCAAACCACTGCTTCTGTTTACCACTATGGAGGTATCCTGGGAGGTTCGGCTCCAGAAAGGGGGAACTAAAGGTCTGTCTACACAGAGTCGGGTGGGTGAGTTGCACTTCCAGGTTCACATCATGGCTAATTGCATGTCATTGCGTAACCATTGCATATAAACTTGACACATATTGTATAAAGTGGTATGTGACACTTTTACAATAGGCCCTACAAAATGACCCCTTGGTTTATAAGTTCGCGCGAGTGTGCTTATAATTAAAGGTTTTTATTCAGTAAATATATATGTATGCTTGCTAGAACACCGACACCCCATCATATAAGTTGGTATGAGACTTTTTATACGATAGGAGCCTTACAGAAGATCCCTTAGCTTATATGTTTTCATATAAGTTAAGGTTACTTATTTCTTGTTAAGTTTCCTGCTTATATTACTACCGCACAAACTTATAGAACTGCTAGACTAGCTCCACCGTCATCTATTATTTGTTATTCTCCACCTTCATTACCTCTCCTTTCCTCCTCCCTGCTTGGTGCCTAGTAGCCATGGGGGAAGGAGCTGAGGATGATAGGACTTAGTCTTTTAGACTAACGGTTTTCGAACCACATCATTTTAGGGGACCGTGGAGCCCAGCATGGAGCAGCAGCCCCGGAGGTCGGCACGCTTGGAGATGGGGCAGTCTAGTACCAGAGTTCAGATAGCTGGGACTGTTAGTCCCGATCGTTATTAGATGATTAGTTTTGCTTCCGCACTGAGTGATATGTATTGAGGATTTTGATGTATTGGGCATGAGCCCAAGTTTTTTTTACTTTTATTATATTTGTGGACTCTCCCTTCATAGAGACTATTTACTTTATATGTGATTGCTATGGACTTGCTTTCTTATTTATTTGGCTACTGTCTCGTGATCGAATCGGCCGGCAGGATCGGCATTTTGTAGTGATGACCTTCCCGGGCGAGAAGGTGTCACCGCAAAACAACGGTTCTGGGCCTAAGACCCCGATGGTGTAAAAAGAAAAAAAATTTGTGGTCTTACAAGTGGTATCAGAGGAAAACTCAATCAAAAAAGTAGCAGTCCACAACCCCTGGGTCACCCCTGCACAAGTTTAGTTTGGGGACAAACTAAGCAGCAGAAGCAGTGGTGTGCCCATATAGGGGATCACATGTAAATTATCCACTTTTAATTAGGTTCGAACGATTACTTACAAATGGCTATTGTAATGCAGCCGCCAGCACAGCCTACACCAAAGGGAGGAGTCCAACAGACTCTGAATATTGCACCACCTCCCCCGATCCCCACTCCGTTCCTATAGTCAGAGATGGGGCAGACTCTGACGGCTATTCTAGAGGCTTTCAGGGCTCAACAGGTACTGGCCTCAAAGCCAAACCCAGGGGACAACTGATTGAGTATCTTCCGAGGACTTTCTCCCCCGTCATACTTGGGGATAGAGTTGGCTGTTCGGACGGAGGAGTGGCTGGATATCATGTATGAGATGATGACTGTTATACAGTGCCCTTGGGAGGAGAGGGTGCCTTTGGTGGTCTCTAGCTTGGAGTCCCATGCCAATAGATGGTGGAAGACATCGCTGGATACGACGTTTGTTGATAGAGAGGTTGTAGAGATTGCTTGGGAGGAGTTCAGGGACACACTATTGGAGCATTTTGTTCCGCAGTCGGAAGGAGATGAGCTGGAAGACAGATTTTTACAGTTTAGATAGGGCAACAAGACAATGGTGGAGTACCACTTGGTGTTCAATCATCTGTCCCGGTTTGAGGATTCCTATCAGTTGGATGAGGCAGGATACACCAAGAGGTTCTATAAGGGCCTGCGAGAGGATCTGATGGAGTCTCTGTTGTTCGTGTCTGATAGGCCTATTCCTCGAATATTGGAGATAATGAAGAGGATCGATGCAGATTGGCACACTACCCGAGGCCGGAAGCGACCAACCGAGGATTAGGGTCGGGGAGCCAGAAATGATCAGCGATGGGGCTGCATTAATAATGGGAAAGAGGGGAGAAGATTATAGGACCAGCCTCGTTAGGAGGTGAGACAAGAGAAGAGGGAACTAATAGTGATGGCACCTCAGCCTCTCTAAATGCGGGAGATGCAGAGACCTGGGGGAATGGCATATCCCCTGCAAGAGTGCTTCAACTGTCATCAGGTGGGGCATATCCAGAGAAACATCCCCATGAAGGGGGCACCAATACCAACAACACCAGCTGCCCTGCCTGCTCAATATTTTTGAGGCCGAGGACGTCGTCGAGGACATGGATACAAGAGCATAGACAGCAGGCAGGAGAGGGAGCAAGTCTATGCACTAGATCTGGATCAACCATGGGACCCAAAGCAAGTAATCACAGGTACGCCAGTTAATTTTAAGTTCTCTCTTTCCTAAGTAATTAGATTTATGGATATAGAATTGATAAACTAGGAAAGAGAACCATAACTAGACTTCTAAGACATTAACTACCCCAAGCATAGTATTCATCAGCGGCAAGCCCGCTTATACACTATTTGATATGGGTGCTTCACACTCATTCGTGGTTGAAGCCTTCGTAGAAGGGCTTGAAGGCGTAGAGCAATTCACAAGCTTGATGATGAGGATACGACTACCTGACATATTACAGTTATTCACCTCCGCCCACTACAACATGGAGGCGGAGATCGACAGAAAGGCATTCGAAGCACCAGCAATGATCCTAAGGATGCCGGTCTTTGATTTGATCATGGGCATGACATGGTTGCATTGGAACCATTCTCAGATTGACTGTCTGTCAAAGAGCATCACCGTGAGGCATCGGGATTCCCGCATCATCATCGAAGGTATTAGACCTATTCCCCGTCTCTTACTATCATGTGTGGAGGCCGTAAAGTCTCAATTATAGGGGGAGGAAGTCTATGAAGTGTTGTTTTAAATGGCTGAGGCAAAGGATTCCATCTCTGATATCTCGGTGGTGCGGGATTTTGCTGACGTATTCCCAGAGAAGCTACTAAGACTACCCTGCACTGGGAGCAGGATTTCCGGATACAGCTGGGGCGAGGGCCGAAGCTAGCATCTAGAGCCCCTTACCGGATGGCCCCGAAAGAGTTGACAAAGTTTTGAAGCCAGCTGCAGGAATTAGTGGAAGTCGGATTTGTTCGGCCAAGCTCTTCACCATGGGGAGCCCGAGTGTTATTCGTCAAGAAGAAGGACGGGACACATAGATTGTACATCGACTACCGAGAACTTAACCGACTGATAGTTCGGAATACCTATCCATTGCCAAGGATAGATGAGCTGTTTGATCATCTGGAGGGGGTGCATTTCTTTTCAAAACTGGATTTGAGGTCGGGCTACTACCAGTTGCGGATCAAGGAGGAAGGCATCCCAAAGACTGCCTTCAATAGAAGATATGGGTTGTTCGAGTTTAGCGTGATGCCCTTCGGGATCATGAATGCACTGTCGGCGTTCATAAGCCTCATGAACCGGGTGTTCGAGCCTTATCTAGATGTGTCTGTCATCCTGTTTATTGATGACATCCTCATCTAATCGAGGAGAGAGGAGGAGCAAACACAATATCTGACAATGACTCTAGAGAGACTGCGGGAGCACCATCTTTATGCGAAGTTCAGCAAATGTCAGTTTTGGTTGAAGAAGGTGGCTTTCCTAGGCCATATCATAAGTTGAGCTGGGTTGGCAGTGGACCTGGCCAAGATTCAGGCAGTTCGTGATTGGCCGCAGCTGAAGGCGGCCACAGACATGCGGAGTTTTCTAGGATTTGCCGGTTATTACAGGAAGTTTGTGGAGGGATTATCTCGAATTTCCCTCCCACTCACATCCCTGGCGAGGAAGGATGTGCCCTTTGTCTTGACCCTGCATTGCGAGGTGGCTTTTTAGGAGCTGAAGGATCGGCTCCTATACTTGCCCTTCCTTCGAGGAAAGAAGGATTCCAGGTCTACACCGACACTTCTTACAAGGGCATGGGAGAAGTACTGATGCAAAAGGGCCATGTGATTGCTTATACTTCCCGCCAGCTGAAGAAGCATGAGCAGAACTACCCTATTCATGACTTAGAGATGGGAGCGGTCGTGTTTGCTCTGAAAGTCTGGCGACATTATCTGTACAGTGTCCACTGCAACATATACTCCGATCACAAAAATTTAAAGTATGTGGACATGCAGAAAGAGCTGAACATCAGACAGAGGCTATGGGTGGAGTTTCTAGCAGATTATAAGTATGAGATGCATTACAACCCAGGGAAGGCTAATGTGGTAGCCGATGCATTGAGTCGGAGAGACGCCACCACCGCAGCGGAGCTCCAGATTATGTCTATGGAGCTGGCGGGTCTGCACAATGTATTCTGCATATCTTCTCTTAGGAGGGCTCTACTACGCCCGGAGCAGCAGATTACGGCCACGGATGGGTCGGTAGCTTCTGATCGGTCAGTTCACCAGGAACCGGTCCGGATTGACAACAAGGGGATACGAGTCTTGCATCGCAAGAAGGTTCCATTGGTTCAGGTCCTGTGGAGGAATCATGGGCGAGAGGAGCACACATGGGAGCCATAGGACTTGATGCAACAAAGGTACCCGGAGCTTTTTGTTGGTTATATTGGAAAATGTGTACTTGATTTGGAGAAGCCTCACATAGCTCAATGATATACATCAAGGTGTATTTGATGTTATTTTGAGTTTAAATGTGCAGGTTAACTATTTGCTAAAATGCAGAAAAAAGTTTCTAAGTCCATGTGTCGACACTTAAGAAAGCCTGTGTCGACACTTGGAGAAGCAGTGTCAACACCAGAAGAAACTGTGTCGACACACAGAAGATTTTAGTTGACATCAAATGTGTCGACACCGGGAGGCAGTGTCGACACACAGGAGTATTAGTCGACATCAACTGTGTCGACACCTGGAGGCTGTGTCGACACACAAATTCTAAGACTATATCAACTATGTCAACACACAGGACTTGTGTCGACACTGAGCATAGTTCCAACAATGTTGAGTGCTGTGTAGTGAAGAAGTGTCTATGTCGACACAAATAGGAAGTGTCGACACATTCTACAGATGCAGTGTCAAGAAGCTGTGTCGACACCAAAGGAGCTATATCGACATAACCAAAGCTTGTGTTGACACTTTATCTACTTGTGTCGACACATAATGATAATCAGTCTCGACGCTTTGCTGACAAAGACAAAGGTTCAAGAACTGACTGTAGACTAGATAGTTGTGCATTCCAACAAGTTTATTGAAGCTGTCAGACTTGTGAGAAGTTGGTTATAAACTGGATCAGCCGGTACCATGGATGAAGTGTATATATATATATATATGGATTCTGTCAAATCAAAGAGGATGTACAACAACAACAGGCATAACTACTGAATTATTGATCATTGATCAAGAAAGTGCACGTCACACTGATGAAGATTTTCGTGAGAAGATCTAAGGAGAATTCAAGCAAGAATTCTGAAGAAACTTCATAAGTTCTGAAGAGTGAGAGAAATCTTCAGCTGTTGAAGTAAAGGAGGAGACATCTACAAGTCTCCTAAGAAGCAGATCTTGAACCAATCTGCTAAGAAGGATTCAGATTTATTTTCGGATTCTAAGAAGGAAGCTGGAAGTCAGTCGACTTCAAAGGAGATCAACCCTATTGAGTTCAGATTCAAGAAGCTTTGAAGAAAGCTAAGAACAGGTTGATTTCAGCCATCAGTCTTATCAAGAAACTGATCAAGAAACCTCTTATCCCTTCTCTCTTAATAAGGGTAAGAGTCCATCTAAACACTTATCAAATTTTGTAGGATCTTTTCATAGATCTGAGTTGTAAGCCTATATTATAAAGGCTGAGTGTAGGAGATATAGATCTCTAAGTGGTAGGGCTTTTGAGCCTGAGTGTAGGAGAAATTTTTATCTGAGTTGTAGGCCTTGTGGCAAGGCTGAGGTAGGGCTGTTAGCCTGAGTTGTAGGAACCTTTCAGGGTTCTGAGTTGTAAGATCTGTGGATCTAAGAAGAAGGAAGAAGTTTGGCCGAATCTAGCACACTGCTAGATAAGTGAAGGGGGAAAGTGGATGTACTTAGATCTTTGGGAACCACTATAAACCTGTGTGCAATCTGTGATGTGTGTGTGATTGTGATTTTTGTGCTATGATTGCTGTAGAACAGTTAGATTCTAGTTGTAGATCTGAATAATTATTCTTCCTTAAGTAAAAAAGGAAAAAAACCTATTCACCCCCCCCCCCCTCTAGGTGTTTGGGTTATCTTAAAATTAATTCTATCAAGTGGTATCAGAGGGAGGTTACTCAAAGAAGGACTTAACAGTCTGAGTAAGATCCTTAAGGCAGATTAAAGATCAAGAAAATGAGTTCAGGAGAAAATCATAAGGAACTAGGTTCTATGAAATTACCCATATGAAGGAAAGAGATTTTTGGAATATGGAAAGAAAGGGTCAGGCTTTTCATGGAGGCTTCTGATCCAAGGATTTACATTACTGTAATGGAAGGTCCTTATGTTCCAATAAAGGTGTCAGTTCTAGATGCAAATCAAAGAACTCCCAAATATTTTTCTGAGATGACTAAGGATGAGATCATCTTGGCAACTATGGATAAAAGAACCCAGAATATCATAGTAAGTTCCATAGATGATTCAACCTTTCAAAATTTGATTCATTAAAAGACCTCCAAGGAAATGTGGGACACTTTGATAGTCTACATGGAGGGTTCTGAAGAAGTCAGACAAGATAAAAAATCTATGCTGAACTAGGAATATGAGAGTTTCAGACAAGGAAAGTCAGATGGTATAACAAAGTGTTATAATAAGTTTTATAGAATAGTAAATGAGTTGATGTCCTATGGAAGAATCTTCAGTACATATGAACTGAATGATAAATTTCTAAGATCCTTGACAAAGGATTGGGACACTAAGATTTGTGCAATTAGAGAAGTGGCCAAACTTACAGATATCTCTCCTCCAACTTTGTTTGGAAAATTGCTTTCATATGAGATGCAGCTGATTGCTAGGAAAGAGGAAGAGAAAAGTGCTAAAGGGGAGCATAAAGAAAAGTCTGTGGCCTTCAAGGTGGAAGCCACTAGGAAGAATAGGAGGATGTCTCCATCACCTCCTGAGATTGTTATTGAAATTACTTCAGATAATTCATACAACCAGAGTTCAGATAGCAGTGACTCAGATAAAGACTTTGCTGCCTTCACAAGGCAGTTTCCGAAATTCTTGTAGAAGAAGCAGTGGAAGTCAAGGCCCTCCACATCTCAGCCTATGGATGACTATTATCAAAAGAGGAAGTCATCAAGGAAGGAAAGGAGCAGGTCTAAGCCTAGCAAATCTAAAACATCAAAGATAGTTTTCTACTATTGTAATAGGTCTGGACATGTTATGGCTGAGTGTCCAGACAAAAGAAAGGAGTCTGCTGATAAAAAAAGACTCAATAAAAGAGCAAGAAGGAGAAATCCTTTGTTGCTAAGAAGGAGAAAAGCTTGACAGACCAATCAACTTCAGAGTCTGAATCTGAAACCGAGGCATACATTGGTCTTTATGCAGCTGATGAAGAAGATGAGTTTATGCAATTGCTGAACTCTATCTATGAATAAGAAGACCATCAGTGCATGGGACTGATGGCTGTATCAGAAGAAGACAAGTGCCAGGATTAGCCTAGTCCTAGTAAGGTATAATGTATTTCTACTAATTCAGATTGTAGTACTGGCACAGAATCAACTACATCTGCATCAAGTTATGTTGATGGGTCTGAATCTGAAGGTGATATTCATCAGCTGATAGATGAATATGGGGACTTGTTGCAGGCACTAAATAAAAGCAAAAACCTGGCCAAAACTCAGGCTTAGGAAATTACAAATCTTTAGATGGCTGCATCTGACTTAGAGAAAGTGTTGGATCAAAAATTGAATGAGATTGCCAAACTGAAAACTATATCTGTTATTCAGATGGGCACAATCACATACAAAAATGATCTAATTAAAAGTCTGGAAGCCAGACTTCAAAAGGAAAAAGATTTGGTGGCTAGTTATTCCAAGCCAAAATCAGTTTTACCCCTAATAGATGAGTTTGCGGCTCAAAAGGGTAAGGCTGGAATAGGCTTTAAGGGTAACACAAGGGCTGTCCAATTCCAGAGAAAGGGCAAAGCCTCAGTCCAGCCACTGAATTTTAAAGTCCTTGTAGTTTTCAAAAAGGTACAAGTGCCTTCTAATAAGTATGACCTTGAGAATACTCATGGTCATAGTAAGATTGAAATTCTGAATGACAAGGGTGGTTATGTCAATAAGGCAGCCCATGTTCATAAACCCCATGTTCTTAAGAAAACAATGGGTGTAGCTGCAGTAGTACCAGCATAATACAAAAGATTTGCTGACAAACAGACTGTCAAGAATGTATCTAAAAACAGATACAAGAAGTATGAATGTTGGTGTTATGGCAAGATAGGTCATTATGCCATAGATTGCTGGCACAACACTAGTGTCAGTAAGAACAACAGTCTACCTGTTAGAAGAGCTGCAGGTAGATTTGGTAAGTATGAAGCTAACTTGAACCATGGACCAAAGACTTACTTGGGTTCTAAGGAGAGGTAATTCTTTATTGCAGGTGAGTCCAAGTCACTATACCCCTATATGGTACTTGGATAGTGGATGTTCCTGGCACATGACTGGAACAAAGGGATTGCTGAAAGAGTACTTGCCTATCATAAATGGGCCTAAAGTAATCTTTGGTGGCTCTGAAAAAGGAATCATCAAAAGGTTGGGTAACATTTCTAGTAACTAGATTACTATCACTCAAGTGGCCTATGTGAAGGGTTTGAAACACAACATTATAAGCATAAGTCAGCTGAGTGATTTAGGATATGACATTTCATTTGTTAAGAATGGATGTCATATCAAAAGGTCAAATGATAAAAAGGTCATTTTGACAGGATACAGAAAAAGGAATGTGTACTGTCTTAATTTTGAGGGTGAGAACAAAGGTTCTCCTATTTGTCCTGTAGCTTATGAGAAAGCCTCTCATTGTTTCAAATGGCACAAGAGGCTGGCCCATCTTAACTACAAAACTATTGGCCAACTCTTTAGCAAAGAGTTTGTAAGGAATGGTCCAAATGTTAAGTGCATAAAGGATGGGATATGCTCAGCTTGTCAAAAAGGCAAGCAGACAAAATCCTCCTTTCATAGCCTTGAAAACAAGGATTCAGTGAGGTGTCTATACCTCTTACATATAGATCTTTTTTGTCCTATGCCAGTTCATAGTCTAGGAAGGAAGGTCTACACTTTTGTGGTGGTAGATGACTATTCTAGATATTCCTGGGTGTTCTTTCTGAGACAAAAATAAGAAACTCTAAGTGTTTTATACAACTTTGTCAAGCAAATTCAGAATGAACTTGACAGTTCAGTGGTCAAAATCAGAAGTGACCATGACACTGAATTTCAATCTGAGAGTATGACAAAACTGTGTGAAGAATTTGGGATTTTTCAAGAATTCTCCTCACCTAGAACACCACAGCAAAATGGTATTGCTGAAAGGAAGAATAGAACATTGATTGAGGCTGGTAGAACTCTATTGAGTGACACTTCTCGTCTAGAGTATTTCTGGGTTGAGGCAATAAACACTGCATGTCATGTGATCAATAGGGCATCTATCACCAAAAGCCACAAAAAGACTCCCTATGAGATCATGAAGGGTAGAAAACCAAACTTATCCTATTTTAGGATCTTTGGTTACAAGTGCTATTTCCTTAATAATGGCAAGTCTTATTTAACTAAGTTTGCTGCCAAATCCCAAGATGGGATATTTGTTAGGTACAACAACAATAGTAAGGCTTATAAAGTTTACAACTTGATTACTCAAGTTGTAGAAGAGTCTGTACATGTTGTCTTTGATGAAACACGACTGATTAACAGTGAGTTGCCTTGTAGCTCATGCAGTTCTACAGGTATTAATGAGAAAATGGACAAGCTTTCCATTACAGAAGAGCAGGAAGTGCAAAATGGTGGCTACTGTCCAGGGAGAGTACATGACTCTCTAGATGCAGATGTACACCAAGAGGTGCAACATATTGAAGAAACTGGGTATTCAACCAGAAGATAGTCTACCTCCAGCTGTTAGACATTTAAAGGATCATCCAGCAAATCAGATAATTTGTGATCTAAGACATGGAGTGCAAACCAGAAGCAGGAACTTGAACACATCTCTTTGCTACAGCTTCCTATCTCAATTGAAGCCAAATAAATTTGAAGAAGCTATTCTAAACCTACATTGGATTGATGTAATGCAAGAGGAGCTGAATCAGTTCAGAAGGTGCAAAGTCTGGGAGTTAGTTCCTAAACCAAAAGACCACAACATCATTGGAACAAAGTGGATCTTTAGGAACAAACTGGATGAGAATGGAATCATTGTGAAGAACAAAGAAAGACTTATTGCAAAAGGATAGAGGCAGGAAGAGGGTTTTGACTTTGATCAAACCTTTGCCCCAGTAGCAAGACTGGAAGCAATTAGGATGTTCCTTTCCTATGCAGCATATCAAGGCTTCAAGGTATTCCAAATGGATGTAAAATCAGCATTCTTAAATGGAAATCTAAAAGAAGAAGTCTACGTAGAGCGGTTTTATTGATTCTCTTAAACATGATTATGTTTATAGACTTAGGAAAGATTTATATGGGTTAAAGCAAGCCCCAAGGGCTTGGTATGAAACCCTGTCTACTTTCCTTATTGAGAACAAATTCTCAAGGGGGGAAATAGACAAAACTTTATTCCTAAGGGAATCCAAAGGTAAGATAATCTTAGTCCAGATTTATGTAGATGACATTATATTTGGGTCTATAGAAAACAACCTTTGCAAGAAGATTGCTAAACTTATGCAAGGGAAGTTTGAAATGAGCAGCATGGGGGAACTTAAGTTCTTCTTGGGCCTTCAAGTAAGACAGACTGATGATGGATTTTCCATATCCCAGTCTAAGTTCACCAAGGAGTTAATTAGGAAATGTTGTATGGAATCATCCTCCACCATGAGAACTCCTATGGGAACAAGTATGCCTATAAGCAAAGATGATGTAGGTAATCCTGTAGATGAGACTTTGTATAGAGGAATAATTGGCTCTCTTCTATGTCTAACTGCTAGTAGACCAGACATTATGTATGTTACATGTGTCTGTGCTAGGTACTAATCATGCCCTAAAGAATCTCATTACACTGCAGTAAAAAAGATTTTGGGATACCTAAAGGGCACACCTAATCTAGGCCATTGGTACCCTAGGAATGGAGATTTTCTACTGACAGGCTATTCAGATGCAGACTTTGCAAGTTGCAAAGAAGATAGAATAAGCACAACAGGCACCTGTCAATTTCTAGGAAGAAGATTGGTGTCTTAGAGTAGTAAGAAGCAGACTAGTGTTGTAATTTCCACAGCTGAGTCTGAATATGTGGCAGCAGGAAGTTGCTGTGCACAGTTGTTGTGGATTCAACACCAATTAGAAGACTATCGTATTCAGGTAAGTAGAACACCTTTATTTTGTGATTCTACTAGTGCTATTTCTATTCCTAACAATCTTGTTTCACATAGTAGGACTAAGCATATAGAAATAAGATACCATTTTCTTAGAGAACATGTAGAGAAAGAGACATCTCACTAGAATTTATCAAAACAGATTATCAAATTGCAGATGTATTTTTTAAGCCTTTAGATGAAACTAAATTCAATAAATTTAAAATTGAATTAGGAATGTTGAATATAGACTAGTCTAACAAATTTGGCTAAGTAAATATGTGTCGACACATTCAAAGAAGTGATGTCGACACTTCAGTAAATCTGTGTCGACACATTTAGAGAAGTGGTGTCAACACTTTAGTTAGTGGTGTCGACACAACCAGAGTAATGGTGTCGACACTTCCAGAAATTATGTCGACACTTGCAATAAGAGTCAACACAAAATTTCTGATGAACTACTAAGTATGTCCAGTGATGACATATCATCAATTGGTGTCGACACATAGTAGTCAACGTCGTGGTCGAGACAATAGAAGTATGTGTCGACACTTTTCAACAGTGTCAACACTTTTAGACAATTTTTGCCCGCCTTTTGACCTTCTTTGTTTAGAAGGGTATAAATAGGTCGAGAACATATTCTGTCGACACGCTCTCTAGATTTTCGAGACTAAACCCTTGTGTCGACAAACTCTCTTCTCTCAATTCAAGTTTTCTCTCCATTCCAATGGCGCCAAAGATTGAAGATAATGTTAACGAAGGGTATGAGGTGGTTAGCCATGCCTTTAATGATGCGGAGTCAGAGATTAAAGGAGTCATTATACTGTTAGCTGAAAGTGGTTTGGAGTTTCTAATATCCGAACCTACCAAGATTTGGAAAAAGGAGGTTTTTGAGTTCTATACTGCAGCAACAGTAGACTTTACTGGATTTAAGATTAAGTCAACAGTTCATGGAGAAAGAGTTAAACTATCCTTGAAAAGTTTAAGAAAAATTCTTCATCTTCCAAGAACTCTGGATGAAAAAGAGGTACCAATATTAAGAACAAGGGAGGCACAACGATGGTGTGGATTGGATCTCATCATGAAGATTGGATCAGCAAGAAACAGGAAAGGGATGAATCTGCAAGGTAAATTCCTTTCAGAAGTGGTTGGAAAGGTGGTTCTGTCTAAGCCAGGGGGACATGATAGGATTTAAGCCTATATGTTCAGTCTCATGACAAGGATAATCTTCACACTCAACACAGATTGGTCTGTTGTACTTCTTGAGAAGATTAAGGAAAGCATCAAGAAGCCTAATCTTGCTAGAATAATGAGTCTATACTTGGCTGGAGCCATTCCAGAGGTAATGAACAAGATTCCTGGTTCTAAAATCAATCATATGAGAAGAATGGACATCAAGATCATCTCAAGATGGGATAGAGTCCTAACAAAGGACTTACCTGATATTGCAAGCTAGAAAGTTGCTGAGAAATCTCCTAAACAGGACCTTACTGAGACTGCACAAGTGCAGAAGGACACAGTTAGTACACAAGTGTAGGGGGAGCTAGATAATGTACAGGTACAGGACAATGCTGAGAATGCACAAGTGCTGGGGGAGTCAGTTACTGCACAAGTTCAAGGGGAAGAGATAATTCACATGGCAAGTGAAATGGATTCACAATCTATTCTTTTGACACCTCATGTCAATAGTCAAGCACTAGATGTGATCATGGAGGATACATCTGTAGTTGTTGATGCTCCTGAGACAGCTGTATCACCAGTTCACCCTCAACAAGAATTCACTCTTGAAGAATTGTGTCCTGACATAGAGGGAGTAGCAGAAGAGGGGGATCAGGTTAACATTGAGGGGGTGCAGCATAGGACTGAAAAGGAGCTGACTCCTAGTCCTAAAGAAAGAGTTTATATTGCCAGTACTTCTTCTTCAGAGGATGAGGAGATAGCAAGTATCAAGAAAAGAAAACTTATGGTTTTCAAGAGGAGAAGCCAGAGCTATAAGAAGGCTTTGCAAGCTACTACTTCACAACCAGCCCCAGAGACTGATTACAGCTCATTAATGGTGGCTTTGTAAGTTAAATTTGATGAGCAGAGAATGACTCTAGAAAAGTATGTGGTTGAAAGCAATAAGTCACTTCAATCTTAACTAGCTCAGGATATCAAATCCATCAGATTTGAAGTTAATCATCATAAGAAAGAGATGACAGATTATTTCCACAAGGGGGCAATGCTGTAGTATTTCTGGCTAACCAACAAGCAAAAGTTAAGAAATAAGTGGATGATATTGCTGTCAAACAAGGCTATGTCCTTGAAAATCAGATTAGAATGAATGAAAATCTGACTGAATCTCATAATGAGATAGTCACTGAAGTAAAGAACACAGTTATTGCAATGACTGAAGCAAGGGCTAAGGAGAAAGAGGAATTTGATCAGAAGCTACAGGAAGCCTTGGATTTCTTTAAGACAGTCATTACTACTTCTCAGAAAATAATTTCTGATCAGCTTCTAAAGTTAAAATCATTTTTTAAAGATGGTGTCAATTTTCTTGATGGACAAATAAGATTTCAAAAGGATGACTTAAGGGATCACATTGTAAGAGAAGCAATAAAGGGGGAGAGAGTGTTAGTCAATGCTGGCTTAGATCATGCAAAATGGATATCTAATAGCATCAGAGCCACTCTGGGATATCCACCCCTTTGTGATGATGACAATGTTGCAGAATCTGGTGTGCAACCTACTTATGCTGGAGGTGATCAACCTGAAGTTGCTCAGATCATCTACCCTCCAGCAGATTTTGATATGATTCAACAACAGGTTCAAACAATATAAAGTCCTCCACAGGATGTTGAAAATTTCATTATAGAGAAAGTTGAAATGCCAGAAGCTGCCTTAAAAGCTCAGCAGGAAGCTCAACTTTCAAAGAAAAGATTCAGAGAACAGGCTGATTTAAAGGCTGATTTTGAGCAGTGGAGCCCCACTTCAAGAAACATAATTTTTACTGCCTGGAAATCTGTGAAATATCAAGTTCATGAAAGGGGCAAGTGGTATAATGAACAGGAATGACAGAAGTATGAGGCAAGACAGGAAGCCATTGTGCATCATAGAAGAAAGGCTAAGATTGGGAAGCTACCTACTAATGCTTAGGAGCCTAGCAAGTACTTTCCTAAGCCTTTTCATTATTTTGAAAGGCAAAGGATTAAGGCTGAAGTTCAGAAAAAGGCAGAGTTGAAAGGAAAAAAACTATTGATGATGCAGAACCTCCTGTGCAAGCTCAGATTAAGCTAGGAAAAGGCATAGTCATTAGGGAGCCTTATCAGCCTTAGGAAAGATTTGCTAAATTTTGCTAGAACATTGTAATTTTTAGTTTTTAAAAGAAATCTATGTAATCAGTTGTTAAGAAACTTTTTGTTAATATAAACAAAACAATGTTTCATGTTCATTCAAGTTGCATTCTTATTCTGTGATGTGATTTTTATATATGTTTTGTTTATAATTTGCCATGTCATATAATGCTTATATACATAATCATATTTGTTTATTATAAGTGGTGTATATCATTGACGAAAGGGTTATGACTTCTCCAAATAGGGAGAGATTGTTGGGTACATTGGAAATTGTGTACCTGATTTGGAGAAGCCTCACTTAGCTCAATGATATACATCAAGGTGTATTTGTTGTTATTTTGAGTTTAAATGTACGGGTTAAGTATTTGCTAAAATGCAGAAAAAAGTTTCTAAGTCCATGTGTCGACACTTAAGAAAGCCTGTGTCGACACTTGGAGAAGCAGTGTCGACACAAGAATAAACTGTGTCGACACACAGAAGATTTTAGTCGACATCAAATGTGTCGACACCGGGAGGCAGTGTCGACACACAGGAGTATTAGCCGACAACAACTGTGTCGACACCTGGAGGCTGTGTGGACACACAAATTCTGAGACTATATCAACTGTGTCGACACTCAGCAGAGTTTCAACAATGTTGAGTGCTGTGTAGTGAAGAAGTGTCTATGTCGACACAAAGAGGTAGTGTCAACACATTCTACAGATGCAGTGTCAAGAAGCTATATCGACACAAAAGGAGTTATGTCGACATCACCAATGCTTGTGTCGACACTTAGTCTACTTGTGTCGACACATAATGACAATCAGTCTCGACGCTTTGCTGACAAAGACAAAGGTTAAAGAACTGACTGGAGACTTGACAACTGTACATTCCAACAAGTTTACTGATGCTGTCAGACTTGTCAGAAGTTGGTTAGAAACCGGATCAGCCGGTTACCATGGATGAAGTCTATATATATAGATGGATTCTATCAAATCAAAGAGGATATACAACAACAACAGGCACAACTACTGAAGTATTGATCATTGATTAAGAAAGTGCACGTCACACTGAATAAGATTTTCGTGAGAAGATCTAAGGAGAATTCAAGCAAGAATTCTGAAGAAACTTCATAAGTTCTGAAGAGTGAGAGAGATCTTCAGCTGCTGAAGTAAAGGAGGAGACATCTACAAGTCTCCTAAGAAGCAGATCTTGAACCAATCTGCTAAGAAGGATTTAGATTTATTTCTGGATTCTAAGAAGGAAGCTGGCAGTCAGTCGACTTCAAAGGAGATCAACCCTACTGAGTTCAGATTCAAGAAGCTTTGAAGAAAGCTAAGAATAGGTTGATTTCAGCCATCAGTCTTATCAAGAAACTGATCAAGAAACCTCTTATCCCTTCTCTCTCAACAAAGGTAAGAGTCCATCTAAACACTTATCAAATTTTGTAGGATCTTTTCATAGATCTGAGTTGTAAGCCTATATTATAAAGGCTGAGTGTAGGAGATATAGATCTCTTAGTGGTAGGGCTTTTGAGCCTGAGTGTAGGAGAAATTTTTCTCTGAGTTGTAGGCCTTGTGGCAAGGCTGAGGAAGGGCTGTTAGCCTGAGTTTTAGGAACCTTATAGGGTTCTCAGTTGTAGGAACCTTTCAGGTTCTGAGTTGTAAGATCTGTGGATCTGAGAAGAAGGAAGAAGTTAGGCCGAATCTAGCACACTGCTAGATAGGTGAAGGGGGAAAGTAGATGTACCCAGATCTTGGGGAATCACTATAAACCTGTGTGCAATCTGTGATGTGTGTGTGATTGTGATTTCTTTGCTGTGATTGCTATAGAACAGTTAGATTCTAGTTGTAGATCTGAATATTTATTCTGCCTTAAGTAAAAAAGGAAAAGAACATATTCACCCCCCCCCTCTAGGTGTTTTTGTTATCTTGAAATTAATTCTATCACTTTTCAGACAGGTATTACTCACACCCTCTCCGAATGTTACAATTTACCTTTCATACTTGAAACCCCGTAGACCTAACTAGAATTTTGAGCACGAATTTTTTTTTGTTTATATATTGGGATTTGTAACATCCCTCAAACAACTAGACCCCTAGGTCTTTGTTTTGTCATGACTAGGACATGACAAAACCATCAGAAGCTCAATATCAAGTGGGCAAGGACCAAGGTGGAAAACCACATTGGTCTTGTAACACCCCTATCCGTCACATAGCATATAGCAGTAGGTCTGGCCGGGGCCCGGCGCCATATGCCACGGATAGACCGGTGGATTACTCAATGAAACCATCCTTCCAATCATAACGTCCTATACAGAGTATCTAGAGGAAGCAATTTTATTATGTTGTAAGTGAAAGAATCCAGCACAAGCACGAATGTCCACTAACAAAACCTAGTAGGAATGAACTACAAAATACACAAAAGTACTGGTCTTATGGCCTTACAATAGTTCATCAATATTTAAACAGTGTTTTACAAACTTCAGTTCGCAGGCCGGCCACACATGATTAAAATGATTAAGCAAACATGGCCTTCAAGGGCCAGCTCAGCAACAAGGGCTTTGGCCCTCTATTTACCGCTTGGCTCTGCAGCACCTACAAGTAAAATTCACCGCAATGGTTGCAAACAAGAATAACGGTCAGCTAAAGCTTACCAAATTATAACGATTCCGCCCCCAAACTCGGGGCGGCAAAGATCCTTCCATGCACTTGTTAGCAAAACTAGCAATATAGTGAATAAACACAACATCACTGGTGCATGACCACAAGGCCATACACCTCATGCTCTCAGGGAACTTACTCGGTGAAGCCAGTCCGAAACCGGTCCGTTCCTTGGCACAACCACCACCCTTAGGGCGGAAAACCTCGTGTGCATTCAGTCCTTTCAGCCACAGCCTAGACTCGTTCTCCAAATCATCGGTAAGTGCCACATAACTTTTGGTCTCTTTAACCGAAACAGTTAGAGTGGGTAGGGTTCCACTAGCCCGTTGCTCACCCCGCCATGGCCATTTGGCCTTTGACACGGGCCAAGCTTCCCCCAGTCCCAACTATCATTCAAACACAATACATAGCCCCGCTACGTACCCTACTGGCTCCCAGGCCACCAAAACGGCAGAACTTCTCTTCCGCCAAGATTTCCGGGTGCACTTTGGGGTTACTCCCCAAGATTCCCTGAAGTATTCCATAGCAAACCCGAAAACAACCAAAATGCACTGAGTCTTCTCCGACTAAATATGCATCGTAAAACATCACCGATCCAAACCAACTTGTCCGGGTAGGCTTCACACACCATGCCTATGCCTGTATTACGATTCCTGACTCCAAATAAGGGTGACTTTACATATCTACCCCAAGGAACACTACAACTCACCGTACACTCGTGGGAGAGGTTTTTCCCTATGCAAACGAAGAAGAGCTTCACATGCTCAAGATGAGAATCGTTACCCTAGCATTTCTCTTCTGCGACATGACGATCCAGTCGGATGGAAAGCACCGTATCGGCCTCGCCTTCGCGGATCTGGACTAAGATCGAGAATCGGAGCTCCGAAGCTCCACCGGCGGCCGGAGTTGACCTCCTTCTTCTTCCTAGCTTTCCCTTCTCTCTATGCTTTTAGTAAGAGAAGGTGAAGATGAAATGAAGGTTTGAACCCTATTCCTGGCTTAAAACCCAACAAGGACATCCCTGAGCCATTAGATCCCAAAGTAAGGAAACGGACGGCTGCGATTCGCCCTGAAAATTAACTTCCTGGGCCGAACACGGCATGCGACACGCCCGCGTCCAAGGCCGTGTAACTCATTTGCTGCCGAAACCATCGCGTCCCGAAAAGAACACGGGCACTCGACATGCCCGTGTCATGATTAACACGCCTGTGTCATCTAGTACACGCCCGTAACGCTGGGCGTGTTCCTCCATAGAAATAGGTCCAAAACGTCCAGAGCATGACACGGCCAAGTGACACGCCCGTGTGACAGGCCATGTGCTAGACATGCCCTGGGACACGCCCGTGTCCAAGGCCGTGTAGCTTCCTTAGCACAACTTGAAAAATGACCCGAGCAGGACACGGGTTTTTGACACGCCCATGTCAAATCTGACACGCCCGTATCAGACCCGAACATGCCTGGGCTCAGGCCGTGCATCCTCACTCAACGATTGTTGAGTGAAAGGCGTTGAGTGGCTGACATGCCCTGGGACACGCCCGTGTCCCATGCCGTGTTCACTGCCCCGATGACCGTTGACTGCAATTTCGTCGACCACGAGACCATCGCCGAACCCGAGCACGACACGCCCCAGGGACACGCTCGTGTCCCAGGCTGTGTCACCTCCACCAAATCCAAGACTTGGCTCAAAACGCCCCTCGTCACTCCTTTGAGTCTCGGGGCGTTATAACTCTCTCCCTCTTAAAAGAATTTTGTCCACGAAATTACCAAAGGAAAAGATAACCGAAAACCAAAAGCAGTGCCTGAGTGAAATAAATCTAGGTACTCTTCAAGCATGGTCTGCTCTCGCTCCCAAGAGAGCTCCTCCCGACCGCAATTGTCCCAACGGACCTTGACCATCATGATCCCCTTATCTTTATGTCGCTTGACTTCAGAGTCCTCAATACGAATGGGCTTGACCTTAGTCGTCAACCCTTCGCCCACCGGTACCGTATCAACCGCGATCACCTGCAAAGACTCTTGCACAACCTTCCGCAACGCTGATATGTGGAAAATGTCATGTAGACCACTCAACTACACCGACAGCTTCAGACGATAGCCGCTTCACCGATCCGCTTTAGAATCTCAAATGGTCCAAGGTATCTCGGGCTCAGCTTCTTCAAGCGCCGCACCCGTGAGACACCCTTAAACGTATTTATCTTCAAGTACACCCAATCGCAAACCGCGAATTCCACATTCTGATGCTTGGCATTGTAGTATTTGGCTTGCCTAAATTGAGCAATCAGCAAACGCTCTCGAATGGTTCGCACCAAGGAAGTAGCATTTTCACCTCTTGCTTTTTGTACAACCTTGCCTCACCCATTTCAAGCGACGACAACGGCGTGTGACACTTTCTACCATATAAGGCCTCGAAGGACGCCATTTGTGTGCTCGCTTGGTAGCTATTGTTTTACGCAAACTCAACCAAATACAAACGGTATTCGTACTGCTTTTTGAAGTCCAGGACGCACATGCGAAGTATGTCCTCCATCGTCCTGTTGACCCTCTCGGTCTGCCCATCCGTCTGTGGATGAAAGGCTATACTGAACTTTAACTTAGTTCCCAGCATTTGCTGTACCAACCACCAGTCATTGGACGTAAAACGTCCATCTTTATCGTTCACGATGTTGTGGGGCACATTTGTCAACCGACCTACGATCACCCTGATGGCGTCATTTCCCTTCTACGACCTTGGCAAACCATGCACAAAGTCCATGGAAATGTTGTCGAACTTCCACTCCGGAATAGGCAAAGATTTCAAGAAACCCCTAGCTTTTGGCACTCTGCTTTCACTGAGGCGTAAGTCTGACATTTAGCCACATATAGTGACACATCCTTCTTGAGTCCTAGCCACCAGAATAACTTCTTTAAATCTCGGTACATCTTCGTGCTCCCTGGATGAATTGAGTACTTGGTATGATGATCCTCGTACATCAACTCCGCCCGTAGATTTCCCATGTTTGGGATGCACAAACGATTGTCCTTCCTTAGCAGCCCATCTTCAACTGAAAACTGGGAATTTGACTCATCTGAAGCTGCATCCATGATCTCCTTCATGCTATTATCCAAACCCATAGCCTGCCGAATCCGATCAGCCAGGTCATACTAAACTTCCGTCCAGTTCAATAATGCTTCAACGCTAGTCTGCTTGTCAACATAACAGATATCTAACGCCTCCAACTCCCGAATTAACCTCTCACCATGAACTGACAACCAATTTCCTTGCGCGGGAGCTCTATGACTCAACGCATCTGCAACTACATCGCCTTTTTCGGGCATATAATTAATTTTTGAGTGTATGGTCCCCCAGGAACTCCATCCATCTCCGCTGCCTCATGCTCAGATCCTTTTGATCCAACAGGAACTTCAGGCTCTTTTGGTCGGTATAGATATCAACCTTTAAGCCGTCCAAATAATGCCACCCCCCACAGCTTTTGCGCAAAATTCACGGCCGCCAGCTCCAAGTCGTGAACCGGATAATTATTTACGTACACTTTCAGCTGATGCGAGTAACACACTATCACTCTCCCATACTGCGGTAGGACACACCCTGAACTACTGCCCGAGGCATCATCGTAGATCTTGAAACCTTCGGTCCCAACCGACAAACATAGAATTAGCGTCGTGGTCAACCGTCTCTCCAGCTCCTTGAAAGCTTGTGCGCATGCAGGCATCCAAACAACTTTTGATCTTTCCTCGTCAAAGTCGTGAGGGGTAGCTCTATCCGCAAGAAGTTCTCTACGAAGCGCCTGTACTAGCCGGCTAGCCCCAGAAACTCTGGTCTTTCGCTCCTGAACGCAACACAGGCCACTCGCGTATCATAACTTTCTTCGCTGGATCCACTGCAACACCCACTCTACTAACTATATGACCAAGGAACGCTACCTAGGATAACCCAAAACTCGTGTTTGGAGACCTTGTCATAGAGATGGTTCCCCCTTAGCTTTTCTAACACCAAAAGCAGATGCTTGAAGTGATCCTCTTTGCTCTGCGAGTACACCAATATATTGCTGATGAAGACGACCACAAAATGGTCTAGGTAATCCCTGAACGTTATGTTCATCAAATCCATGAACACTTATCTCGCATTAGTCAGCCCTAATGGCATGACCGTAAACTCAAAATGCCCATACCTCGCATTGAACGCTGTCTTTGGGACATCGCTTTCCCTTATCCTAAGCTGATAGTAACCGGACTTAAGATCCAATTTTAAGTATACTGATGTGAAAGTATCTAGTCTCAGCCTAATCCACCTATAAGGGGGGGGGAAAGGTGTCGTGCAGTCTTTTGCGAAATTAAACTAACCTGCACAAGTAAGCAAACAAAACACAAAACACACAAAGAATTATAGTGGTTCCCCGATTTGGGTACGTACACTTTCCCCCTTCGACCTATCTCCCACCAAGGGATGACTCGGTCACTTCTCCAAATGGATTGAAATCCAATCCTCACACTAGGAGCAACGCTCCCCTAACTACGGAAGGACCCTTCCAACAACGGAGTCACAACTCCACCACAACCGGTTGCACCTAACCCTTATAAATAGGAATGAAAATTCCTTTACAACAAAATTGAATGTAAATAAAAATACAAAAAAAGCTTTCTGGAGATTCCGATGTCCTTCTTCGTTCGTTGAAGCTTGCATGAAAAGTACGAAGAGTCCACAACAAGATTTCTCACTTGGAATGGATCTTGTCAAGATCGGCGGCGGCGATTCTTTGCAAATCCAAACTTCCTGAAGAAGCAAGCAAGGTCTTCGGACGATCTCAGTCGGATCAAACGTCTCAACCGATTCAGAAGGGAGAACAAGTCTCATTCAACAAATCGGAAGACAATAGATCTCAAGAGAGACACGTGAGACCGTCTGCTTGCCTCGGTGTTGTCGTCGAGCGATCAGAGACAAGCTGAGATCAGCGGCGGTGACAACCTTGCGATCGGCGACGTGCGTGCGGGCGGACCTCGCGATGCGCTAGGTCATGGCATCGGCTTCTCGTTTCGTATTTTTTTGTGTCTGTAGAGTTTAAAAATACGCATGTATTTATACCAGGAGCCAACCCTAAGAGAAGTTGTGGGTCCCACGAGGAAAAGCCCTAGCCTCAGCCGAAACAGCGCATGGCGGCTCGGTTAGGTCCAGCGAGCGGCAAGAATCTGCCTAAGGCAAAATCAGCTGGAGTCGTTGGTGATTCCCGTCGATGTCGGCGGAAATCACTCCCGACTCCCGTCGATTCTGCCATGGCAGAATTTCTGACTTTGCCGGCCGGAAGTAGTCGGAGGGAGTCACTTAGTGATTCCCGTTGAAGTCGGCGGGAATCACTAACGACTCCCGTCGATTCTTACTTGGATGAATTTTCCTCCTTCCTTCTTTTGATAGCTTGGTCTTTGACCCATCCTTGCTCCTTCTTCTGCTCTTGATCTACCTTGACCATGTACTTGAAAATAAGTACACTCCAATAGAGAGAGCACACGTGGATCAACACACTGATCTACACAACAAGGGATTGCGTTGCGCAGACCCGTGTATATTGACTCACTGCACTCTGATATTGGTGTGTACTGATAGAATTGTCAAATACATTGTCAATTCAACTTAGCTTGTTCAGGCTCTTCTTCAAATCAGGTCTATTGTGGATACAATACCCTACAATCTCCCCCTATTTGAAGAAGCCTAAACCGTACAAGCTAAGGTGAATAGAACAGATGGAAATTAAAATCATAAAATGAAAATTTAGTTGAGTGTGGAATTCATTACCATTTTCCTGAGAGCAACATAGCCTTAGCCGAGGTGATCTCCCCCTATCTGAGAGCAACATAGCCTTTGTGGCCTACTTAGCATTAGCAGCCACCTTAGCCTTGGACAAGAGGGTAATCTCCCCCTTTTCGTCTTCTACAAACCTGGGACTTCACTTGGAGCAAAATGCTCCCCCTCTGTTCTTGCATCCGTGCCCGGTCTTGAGTTCCCAGCAGATGCTACCCCTTGATCTAAGAGCCTTGAGCCTTTCAGTCTTCAATCATCAAAGTTCAGCATGCCGAGTTCAGTTTTGAAGAAATTGAACTTGGCCTCATCTAGTGGCTTCGTGAAGATATCTACAATCTGCTTATCCGTGGGGACATAGCAGAGAGATATATCTTTGTTCTCCACATGCTCCTGAATGAAGTGGTAGCGTACTTAAATATGCTTTGTTCTGCTGTGTGACACTGTATTGTTCATAATTGTAATTGCGCTCGAGGAGTCGCAATACATGGGAACTTCTCTGAACTGCAAGTCATAATCTTCGAGTTGATTTCTGATCCATAGAAGTTATGCGCAACAGCTGCCTGCTGAGATGTACTCAGATTCAGCCGTAGAGGTTGCGACACAGTTATGCTTTTTACTGCTCCACGATATAAGCCTTCTTCAGAGGAATTGGCATGTCCCGGAAGTGCTTTTCCTATCATCCTTGCTTCCTGCAAAGTCAGCATCTTAAAAGCCTATCAGCTCGGCATCATTGTTTCTTGGGTACCACAAGCCACGATTTGGTGTACCTTTAAGGTATCTAAGAATCCGCTTCGTAGCGACATAATGAGATTCCTTAGTGTTCACCTGATATCTAGCACAAATGCATGTGGAAAACATAATATCCGGTCTACTAGCAGTAAGGTAGAGCAGGGATCCAATTATGCTTCTGTACTTGGTTTCATCAAAAGGTTTCCCTTTCTCATCCTTGTCCAGAGACACAGTGGATCCCATTGGAGTCCTCATAGAGGTTGCACTATCCATTCCGAATTTCTTGAGGAGTTCATTTGTGAACTTCATCTGAGAGATGAAAATTCCATCCTCAGACTGTTTCACTTGAAGTCCCAAGAAATACTTCAGCTCTCCCATACTGCTCATTTCAAACATCCATTGCATATGTTTGGAAAACTTCTTGCACAGGTTATTATCCGTTGAGCCGAATATTATGTCATTGACATAGATTTGCACCAGCAAAATCTTGCCTTTGACTTCCCTAAGAAACAATATCTTATCTATTTTTTCTCTCGAGTACTTATTCTCAAGAAGAAAACAAGACTGAGTCTCATACCAAGCTCGACGAGCTTGTTTTAATCCATATAATGCTTTATTAAGAAAGTAAACATGATCAGGGAGAGTTGGATTAACAAAACCTGGGGGTTGCGCGACGTATACTTCTTTTTTTAAATCTCTATTCAGGAAAGCAGACTTCACGTCCATCTGATAGATAGTGAATCCTTTGTGAGAGGCATACGCAAGGAACAACCTAATCACCTCAAGCCTTGCAACTGGTGCAAAGGTTTGGTCGAAGTCAATCCCATCCTCCTATCTGTATCCTTGAGCCACTAGTCTGGCTTTGTTCTTGATGATGACACCGTGCTTATCAAGTTTGTTTCTGAATATCCACTTAGTGCCCATCACATTTTGTTTCTTTGGTCTGGGAATTAGCATCCAGACGTTGCATCGTTCGAATTGATGAAATTCTTCTTGTATGGCAAATATCCACAACACATCTTTGTTCGCTTCGTCGAAATTCTTTGGCATAACCTGTGACAAAAAACTAAGGTGCAGAATCTCGTTAATTGTACCTCTGCGAGTTCTAACACCGTCCCGAGGATCTCCTATGATCTGATCTCTTGGGTGATCCCTCACGTGTCTGAGCTCTAAGAGTCTGGCATCTGGAGCTCCTACAGCTTCTCGAGCTCCTCCCTCTTCTGGGAGAATCTCCCCATCCTTACCGTCATCTTCTCCAGTTGGTGTTGAGGTGGTGACCTTGACGTACTTAGGAGCTTCATTTTTAGCTGTCTCATCTAGACTTAGCTATTTAAGCCTTGCACCTGCATCTTCAAGAATGCCACTAGAAGAATTGATGGGATTACCAGGATGATCATTCAGATCCACTATTTGGAGCACGAAGAGTGTCATGTACATGAAGGACACTGTAGTTAGCATTATATCTTTTCCTATGTTCCTTGTTCTAGAACAAGCCTGGAAAATCTCTTGTCCAAGTCCCATCATGTTCATGGGTACTTAGACTATCCTACAAAATAAAATTACCTTACCTTATGAACCCAATAGGTATTGGCTCCTAGGTTCTTGTCTGTATAAAATACAGCATGCCTTCCGACAGGATCTCTAATAGGAAGGTTGTCTCTTCCGGAGGATGTGGACATACCCTTGACCTTGGCACAGAAGGATTATGCCAAGTCTATAGCAAAGTGACCTACTCTGCCACAACACCAACACTCATGGATATTGTACCTCCTTTTCTTACCGGATCTACTAACGGAGTTAGTCACGATCCTAGGTCTATAAGGGGCAGAGTTGGTTCTGCTCTCAGATTTTCCCTTTCCACTAAGACTCGAGGTGGGTCTGATGGTGAACATGTGGGGAGTATCATGAGGCCTGGGAGGTGGTGCTTTCTTTTCAGCCAGCACACATCCGGGGGCCCCAGTGATGCTTGTTATATGTTTGCCAACTCCCTTTCCCTTTGTCCTAGGGTGGGAAGATATCCTGTGAGAGCTGGTTCCTGCAATATCATGAAGTGTGGGGGCTGAGGCCGTAAATACAAACGGTTCATGATGAGCCGTGTGTATTTTTTCATGGCTAGCCATAACAGCACTTGCACTATGGGTGTTTCCACATGAGGGCCGACCATTCTTGCAGTGACCATAGTTGTTCTTATGGTCATACCTGAAGTAATGATGTGTGCCCTTCCTACTCGGTGTGGGGGGTCTGTAAACAGTTTCCCCATTTCTCCACGAATTTATAATTCGCGAGATCCACCCATTTTCTTTATTTCTCTTAATAGCATCTACCTTGGAAAAATTAGATACTATCCTCTTCTCGGTCTCTAGATAAAACTCTAGATCTGAGATCTTCGAGTCCTTCACCTTGATGGATTCCAATTGGAGGTCTATCATGGTCCTCAACTGAGCAATTTTCTTAGCTTGTTTCTCAACAAGCAAGTTGCTCTCCTGAAGGGCTCTTCGAAGGGAATCTAGAGTTTCAATGTGTTGATCGAAGCTGTCAATATCCCTGGCATCAACTCATGGACAATCCTCCGAACTTCTCCTGTCTTAAGGAGATACATGGGGGAAAGAGCAAGAGGAGGAAGATACCTGGTCCTGATTGGGCTGATCAGGGTTAGAGTTATGGTCTGCAGAAGCTGATGTTTCCTCTTCATCACAACTACATTCCTCAATCTCTTCTTCAGTCTCTGATAGAGAAAAGGGAGCCCTGATTTTGAAAGGTTGTTCTTGACTTTCATCTTCAGAGATGAGAACCCCCACGTATGCTTCATCTTCTTGCTGGCATTCAGTCCAGACAGTCTTATTTCCCTCCACTAGGTCAGAGATTGTTTCCCACATGGACTTTACAGTCTTACACTTATCCAACCTTGTAAGAGATGATCTTGACCAAATATCAGAAATGATTTGTCGAACCAGCTTGTCCAAGTTGAATAATGAGAACTCAGTTTCTGACATATCTATGGGACTCTTTGGGATTTGGAGATCTTCTCCAGAGTCAGAAGCCTTCATGGGAATGAAGGGACCCTCTTCCACAATGTATAAAGAACGGGGATCAATGGCTTCCAGATTAAACTGAACTCTCATTTTCCAGATGGGAAAATATTCTTTTGTGCATGCAGGCAGTCTTAGGGGAGAGACATCTGTGTATAGCTCCATGCTTGTATCTTCTTTTCTTCTCGACACTAGACACAGGATCTTACTCAAGGTGTTAACCTTATTGATGAGGAACCTCCCTCTGATACCACTTGAAAGTATCTAGTGTCAACCTAATCCACCTATAAGGGGGGGGGGGGAAAGGTGTCATGTAGTCTTTTGCGGAATTAAACTAATATGCACAAGTAAGAAAACAAAACACAGAAAACACATAAAGAATTATAGTGGTTTCCCTATTTGGGTACGTCCATTTTACCCCTTTGATCTATCTCCCACCAAGGGACGACTCGGTCACTTCTCCAAACGGATTGAAATCCAATCCTCACACTAGGAGCAACGCTCCCTTAACCACGGAAGGAACCCTTCCAACACCGGAGTCACAACTCCACCACAACGGGTTGCACCCAACCCGTACAAATAGGAATGAAAATTCCTTTACAACAAAATTGAATGTAAATAAAAATACAATCAATGCTTTATGGAGATTCCGATTTCCTTCTTTGTTCATTGAAGCTTGCACGAAAAGTACGAAGAGTCCACAACCAGATTTCTCACTTAGAATGGATCTTGTCAAGATCGGCGGCGGCAAGCAAGTGCGGCGGCAATGCTTTGCAAATCCAAACTTCTTGACGAAGCAAGCTAGGTATTTGAACGATCTCAGTCGGATCAAACTTCTCGACCGATTCAGAAGGGAGAACAAGTCTCGTTCAACGAATCGGAAGACAAGAGATCTCAAGAGAGACACGTGAGACCGGCTGCTTGACTCTGTGCTGTCGTCGAGCGATCAAAGACAAGCTGATATAAGCGGCGACGACAACCCTTCGATCGGCGACGTGCGTGTGGGCGTAGCTCGCGATGCGCTAGGTCACGACGTCGGATTCTCGTTTCGTATTTTTTGGTGTCTGTAGAGTTTCAAAATATGCATGTATTAATACCAGGAGCCTACCCTAAGAGTCGTTGTGGGGCCCACGAGTAAAAGCCCTAGCCTCGGCCGTTTCAGTGCACGGCGGCTCGGTTTGGTCCAGCGTGCGGCGAGAATCTGCCTAAGGCAAAAACAGCGGGAGTCGTTTATGATTCCTGTCGATGTCGGCGGGAATCACTCCCGACTCCCGTCGATTCTGCCTTTGCAGAATTTCTGACTTTGCCGGCCGGAAGAAGTCGGCGGGAGTCACTTAGTGGTTCCCGTCGAAGTCGGCAGGAATCACTAACGACTCCCGTCGATTCTTACTTGGAAGAATTTTCCTCCTTCCGTCATTTGATAGCTTGGTCTTTGACCCATCCTTGCTCCTTCTTCTGCTCTTGATCTACCTTGACCCTATACTAGAAAATTAGTACACTCCAATAGAGAGAGCACACGTGGATCAACCCACTGATCTACACAACGAGGGATTATGTTGCGCATACCCGTGTATATTGACCCACCGCACTCTTACATTTGTGTACTTAGCATGGAATAGCTGCAAGCACAACTTGATAGAATTGTCAAATACATTGTCAATTCAACTTAGTTTTTTCAAGCTCTTTTTCAAATCAAGTCTATTGTGGGTGCAATACCCAACATGATGACCCAACCAACTGATCAAAAGATAATCAATCCTTGGGATCGGGTACTTTCTCTTTTCCGTTAACTTGTTCAGTTCTCCTAAGTCGATACAGAGCCGCAAACTCCTGTCCTTCTTCTTAACAAAAAGGACTGGTGCACACCAAGGCAACGAACTTGGACACACATAACCCTGCCCCAACAACTGGTCGAGTTGAAACTTTAGCTCCGCCATTTCCTTAGGCACCACCTATAAGGAGAGCATGACACAGGTTTTGCACCTAGCACTAACTCAATCGTGAAATCGATCTCTTGCTACGGTGGGGCTCCAGGGAGACCGTCAGGGAAACATATCAGGATATTCGGATACACCCAAGATACTATCCAATGTAGGATTAGGCTTCGAAGCCTCCCATGGTGGCATTAATGACACTTGCAAGTCGAACTCCTGACTCCCAAACCGTAACCTTACGACACAGACTCTCTCTCCGCGCACATCAAATGACCACTGGGCAATAACACATCCAAATGGTCCTTTACCATCGAAGGAGATACTCCGATGCGCGATACAAATCCTTCGGACAAAAGGAGTGCGAAGTTCCCGTATCGAAACTATGCCCTCGCCGGATGACCAAAAATCCAAAACAAAGCCTAGAACTTCAAGTCCTAAGCTAACACGCATAAGGTAACAGGTATAAGTAGCTAAATTGCTATCAATTAAACCATACCTGACATCCCGACGGTCGGCCACAAGACCTCCTGCTGGCCAAGGATGTCCACTCTCGATTGGGTCGGAGTATACAGTGATGCGGTGGACTCCACCGCCTTGCCCTTCTCCTCAGATGTTGCCCCCGACTTCTTCTCGGACATTAGGCATCCACTCCGACAATCCCGGACATAGTGTCCCGGCTTTCCATAGTTATAGCATGCACCCGGGGTTTGGCATGTAGTCGCTACGGATGTGCTAGAGGTGTAACATCACATGTTACTTCTAGGCCCCTTAACTTAGATTGGGTTAGGCATGAGATGGGGGTTAGGAAATTAGCAAGGTTTGACCCTCGGTAGTGGGTTGTAGCCATGTGGGGCCCACTATAGGACTAAGGTCAAACTAGGTCAAACTAGCCTAAATGAGGACCCTAGCCACACCATGACCCCACCACATTGCCCTAACCCTAAAAATAATCTAAGTGAACCCCAGGGCATGTCACTAGGTCAACCCTTTGACCCTAGTTGACCCAAGTCAACCTTAGCCCTAATTTAGTCAAACTCATACCTATAGGCCCAATTAGCCTAAGTGGGGCACCACCTTGACCCAACCCAAGTTGATTGGTGCCATTAGGCCCATGACCATCAAGTGGGGTCAGCCCACTCATCATGTTGACCAAGTCAACTCAAAAGTCAACTTGTTCAACAAAAGGCATAAAAGAGGGGGGAATGAACCCAAGCCTCACCCTTTGGGCTAAGCCCACTAAACATGGCCCATTAAGAGCCCAAAGAGTCATAGACCAGCCCTATCCCTCTGAAATAGGAGAGAGAGTACATGCATGGGGGTAAATGGGAAATTTAGGAGAGAGAAGAGGAGTGAGAAGAGGAAAAGCGGGTGTGAGGCCACTTGGCCATGGCACCTTCTGCCCAAAGGCTGCTGGCCGGACACATGACTCATTACAATGAGTTTGGAGTGCTGGGATGGCAACTTGGTAGCCATGGTGAAGCATCCAAGGTGAACCCGAGCTCACCTTGGTTGTTCCTCTATGTATAACCCACCTCTGTCCAAACCAGCCTCACCATCAGCTTTAGAAGGTGAAATCGAGTGGAGATCGACTGCTGGAATAGAGAAAATGGTTGAGAAACGTGATTTCGGGCAGGAGATCGCCGGAGCAGCTCAACCATGGCAAATTGCCGCCGCACTCGACGCCAAGGATTGAACCAGGTTCGTTTCACCTCACCTCTACCCGTGCTAGCTTTCGAGATCAATTAGGGGAGATATCGGGCTCAATTGAGCCTGATGCTATAGGAGAAAAGTGCAATTTTTCCGAGCTTTTCTTCTTGCTCGGGTTCGCCGGAGGAGCCAACTCCGGCGGCTTCACCGTCGGGAAACGCTAGCCACCACCTCAGTGGAGGTGGTGGCGACAATCGCCGGCGGTGGTGGTGGCTCAGCTGGCCGGAAAATGCCAGACAAGATGGCCTAGGACGGCTCAATCTCAGCCGTCGGCTGATCTGGGACGATGATGGGATGCTGTCGGTTCTACTTCAAGATCTGTGCAAATCAAATGATTTAAATTATTCATTTAATAAATGAACAGTGTATTTAACTGTCACACTTAATCAGTAACTTTGCATGCTAATATTAGACATCTTAGAGGACTTTTCAGATATTGTGGTTAAAATAAAAAATATAGACCTCTCTCTTAACTTTAATTTTCCACCCTAAACTTATCATTTGCTGCAGTATACTGTCCTGTAGGGTAGTTTTTCTAGGACTGGCCCTAAGCTAGGACAAAAATCAAAATGAATGCCCAAGCCAAACCAGATGTCCACATGACTAAAGATTTTGGACATGTTGTCTTCTAGGGCATATCTAGCCCCTGCTTAAAAATGAGAATTTTTGGGGGACTTTTTCCTATAGTATTTGTCATAATACACAAAATTAAATAAATAAAATATTTGGAGTATTCTGACTCCAAATGGCCCCAAATTTTTGTTGCTTGACCTTTTGGTCAATATTTACCCCTGGTATAAATTTCAGCCTCATTGGACTAATGCATGTTGAGTAAACTCACTTGCATGTGTTGGTTATATATAGCCTTGAGGTGCAATTAGCTAAATTTGAAATAATGTGTATTAAGCCTAGTTGGTACATCCAAAAATAATGATATTGATTTCAGATGCTCAATAGGGTGAATTATGCCCCTCACTGCAATAATGGGATTTTTGGAAGCAAAAATCTCATTATTTGGAATTTTTAAAATAATTGAACTTTGGGAAAATAAATTTGAAAATAGATTTATTTTTAAGATAAAAATTTCCAAACTTTGTCAAGGTCATTACAATGTCATAATCAATTCTTAAAAATTTTTAGGGCACTGTTTGATGAACTTTGTAAGGTGTTATGTAGGAATTACATTTTTGCCCTTATTGCACATAATTAGGAAATTGATGAAAATATTCATTAGAAAAATTTGGAAATTTTTTGGTGATGTAACTAAGTATGGTTAACCTTGTATAATTTTCTCAGCATTTTTGGATGACTCAGTAATTTTTAAAACCTCATAGTGGCATTTTGGTAATATAATTAAAAATGATATTTTGTTGCTCTTGATCCATAGGAGTTTATGTAACTCTGCCATTAGCCTTAAATTAATGATATATATGCTCTGTAAGTTTCCTAAAATTTTCGGTAATGTATTCCTTATACTTCATTTGGAAAATGACAATTATGTGAATTTTGTATTAATTAAGGAATAAATAGAATTAATTATAGGAAAATTATTAATTTTGGTTGTTAGCAATATTTTACCAATACACAACTCATGAAAAATTCCTTATGTCTGTGGATTACAATTCTTAATACTTCATGTGTTAAATGACCTAGGGAATTAAGTTAAATTATTTAATTAGAGACTTTAATGACTTAAGAAAATTATTAAAATCCACAGGCTCACTTAATTAGTCCATACCATCCTAGGATAAATATTTAGGGGAAGGAGGCCGAAGGAATTGGAAGTTTTATTTAAGGTTGGTATTAGGTCATGGGCTGCGTATAGTGAAAGTAGGTTATACTATAAGGACCACCGGGGGATGGATCGACGGTTGAGCTAGAGTTCACAAGTGGAGTATAACCCTGGTTGGTAGTGTTGTCTTAGTGACGAGAGTAAAAGTGCAAGCCTTGGATAGCAACTAGGTGGAGGCCGGCGGAAGACCGTCGCCCCTTCAATAATATTAGGATCGCCCGAGAGTAATAATGAGAGCAAAAGGGGAATCATGGGTAGACATCCACTAAAGTAAATATCCTTGAGAAAGGGAGCTTTGGGCTTCAGCTCATCGTAGTTCCTAGTGCCCCCGAGAGCCCTTCACCGGGTATACCCTGGGCAGTCTTGGGATTAATCTTAAGTCACTAAGTATAATAACCCGTAGACAAGAGTTGCCTAATAGATTAGGCGTCGTATCACTACGCTCACCCGTACTGGGTTGGATGGATTTATGATAATATTCTCGCTCGTGTAGGGTTTAAGGAATTTGTATTATATGCTCACCTGTGTAAGGTTGGAAGGATTTAGGACAGGTTGGTCCTGCGAGCTGAAGGCTCGAGTTGTAATACTTGCATGTGCATAAACATATTAGTGGCGGGTCATGCGGTACTGGGCCAATCGGCACACCGATGGAGGTACGGTGACTCAGGCGGGTGTGTGGGTTTGAGGGGCCAGTAGGTTGTTTGTACTGCGGTTTGGAGGACAATCCCCGAAAGCGCACACCCGACCCAACAAGACTGACGGGTAGTCAGCAATTAGTACGCAAGGCTCTAGAGTTCTCCTAGGACGTGTATAAAGGCGTATGGGAGGTCTAGGTTTGGTAGTGTGCATACCTGCCTAGGAGTGGAGATGCCGGCTCCACTACTACCGTAGCCACAACGGTGGTACCAGAGACTGTTGCTAGCTCCGAAAAGCGGGAACTAAAGGTCTGTGATCACAGAGTAGCTGTGTGTGAGTTGCACTTGCATGTTGTATAATAAACAGCATGCCTTCATACAAAGTAGGCATATGCTTCATGGATCCATATCATATAGATTAGTATGGGCTCTTTTATATGATAAGTTAATTTTCTAAATTCAAACTTATATGTTTGTATGGGCACTCATATAAGTTAGGGTACTTCTGTGATGATATATTAGAAGTAGCAGTTATACTTACTTTACCATATTGCGTAGCACTGCCTTTACTCTACTTTACTCACTGCTATTACATTCTCTGCTTACTGCTGCTCTATTCTTCACTTACTGTACTTATACCTCTTACATACAACTGCTAGAGTAGAACTACTGTTACTCCTCATATACTTGTTAGTATAGTGCAACTGTCATCTGCTTATACTTGTCACCCCTTGTTGTCCTCCGCTTCGTCCTTCCGCTCGGTGCCTAGGTGTTGCGGGGCAAGGTGCGGAGGAAATGAATTAGTCTTTTTGACTAATGGTCGGTGACCATATCATTTTAGGAGCTCGAGGAGATGGACCAGCACGTTGAGGAGGCAGGACATGAGGAGCAGATACTAGTGCCACCTACTACTACTAGAGCACGACCTCAGGTGGGATGAGATTAGTTGATTAGCTTTCGCATTTCATTTGTGAGAGAGATAGATTTGATATGATGTACCGGGCATAAGCCCTTATTACTCTTCTTTATTATATTCATGATGGACTTGTACTTTTCATTCATATACTTATGATTTGTACTGTGACTGTGGACTGGATATTGTTATACTCTGATTAGTTTTACTTCTGTTTCTCATATTGGCCGAACAGGTTATGATCGTTCTAGCCGGCAGAATCAGCGTCTTGCGGTATCGACTAACCCGTGTGTTAGTGTCACCGTAAGACGGCAGTTCTAGTCATAAGATCCGGGTTAACTCCCCGAAAGGGGGAGTCAGATCTTACAAACTGGTATCACTTGAACAAACGATCATATGAGAAAGAAGTCCACAATACTGGAATACCCCGCTAGAGCATTAGTTTATGGATAAACTATGAAGCGGAAGAAATGGTGTGCCCATGTGTAAAAGTCACAAAAATAGTACATTTAAAATAATGAGTTAGGCCAATTCTAATTAAACCTTACCTATTTTGCAACCTCTGTAGGTCGCTCCGCAGCCGAATATAGTTCCTTCCTCTCTAGCTGCCACCCCCTTTTTGCAGACTGAGATGGGGAAAAATCTGACGGCAATCCTGGAAGCCTATAGAGCCTAGCAGGTCCCGGCCCCACAGCCAAATCTGAGGTCGAACTTGTGAAGTGCCTTTAATTGTCTGTCTCCGCCGGTGTACCGCGGGACAGAGGATGCTGTGAAGAGCGGAAGAGTGGCTGGAGACTATTCAAGGGCTATTGGCTGGCATAAGCTGCACAGTCAGCTTGACAGTCCCTCTTGCCACCTCAGTACTGGATGCACATGCGAAGAGGTGGTGGAAGTCTATACGAGACTCTGTATATTCTAATAGGGAGCTGATGGATATTTCTTGGGAGAAGTTCAATGATACTTTCTTATAGCACTACGTATCCACCACGGACAGAGATGCTTTGGATTGAGGTTTCTGAACCTCAAGTAGGGGAGCAGATCAGTGATCGAATATCAAAGAGAGTTTTCCCATCTGGCTAGATTTGTAGGATTCCATGTAACATCCCATTTCCGGCTAGACCCCTAGGAGTCGTTTGGTCATGAAAGAACTCTAGGAAGCCCAAAAATTGAAATACATCGACCGAGATTTCGGGTCAAGGGTTGGTCACGCCCGTGACCGACCCGTCACACACGTGACCTAGGGCGTGACTCTATCGACGATCGTCGATCTCAGGGAGACGATCGTCGGGCGCAGAATTTTTCAACCCGGGCCTGTCACGCCCGTGACCTACGTGTCACGCCCGTGACCTAGGGCGTGACACCTTCGACGATCGTCGATCTCAGCGGGACGATCGTCGAAGCGCAGAATTTGCGTCATGGCCATGTCACGCCCGTGACCCAGGTGTCATGCCCGTGACCAAGGGCGTGAGCACTTCGGCGATCGTCGATCTCAGCGCGACGATCGCCGAGCACGGATTTTGCCTCATGACCATATCACGCCCGTGACCCATATGTCACGCCCGTGACCTAGGGCGTGACCACCCTTCGACGATCGTCGATCTCAGTTCGACGGTCGTCGAACCCAGAATTGGTCACCGGGGCCTGTCACGCCCGTGACCAATGTATCATGCCTGTGACATAGGGCGTGACAACCCTTCGACGATCGTCGATCCCAGTTCGACAATCGTCGAACCCAGAATTGGTCACCGGGGCCTGTCACGCCCGTGACCAATGTGTCACGCCCGTGACCAAGGCCGAAACGTCAGCTAGACAGGAAATTTCGGTAACCGACGTTGTAATCAATTCTGATTATGGGAAGTTACACCAGGTGTATTTATGGGCCGTTTCCTACTCTGATTATTTAATAAATTAAGGGAATGTGGTCCAATAGGAAATCGCCACCTGGCAAACACCTCTTCGTTTCCAGCATTTCAACTGCCTCTACCATAACCGAAACGTCATTAAGAGAAATATTAATGGCCATGAACGTTTCATACTTTCCCCTTCCCACTTGCTAATCTATAAAAGACTCCTAAGAGCAAGAGGAGAAGGTTACTCGCTCAATTAAACGGATTCAGATTTCCCCCTTGCTGTTGAAGAATTTCCGGCGACACCACCACCGCGCAAATGGCTTCCTGACGCTCTGCACGCCTCCATCCCGCGAACAAGGTCCTCCCCTCCCTCTTCTTATGCGGATAGATCTTAGAAGTCGTTTGGAGAGATATCGGGCTCAAAAGAGCCAGATCGGGTGAGCGTTTCCATGTTTTTCCGAAAATTCATGGCGGCGGGTTCGCCGGAAACCGCCTCTCCGGCGGCCGTGCCGCCGCCCGACGGTAGCCCTCACCTCAACAGAGGTGATGGTGGTGGTGGCCGGCCAGGGAGATGGCTGGGTGGCTGGGAAATAGCTTTGGAAAAGCTACAGGAATAGTTATTTTCTGGTTCTGTTCGGGTTCGGGTAAAGAAGAAGATGAACAGTGTTATTTTTATTATATTATATTTTGTATAATTAGGAATTTAAATCCCTTTACTGTACACTAGGTTTAAACTGAAAATTATTGCCCGTAGGGGCTGAAACATAAAAAGTGGTCAACATAGAAAATGTAGCACTTGAAGTCTAGTTTAATTAAAAATTGATTGAACTCGATTTGGAGTCCTAGTTAGACCACAACACACTTTTTGGTGAGGTCTATCCATAGGCCTGTCTTAACCTTAGAAAAATTCCCCACTCCAATCCAGTCATCAAAATGACTTGAAATTTGGGATGTGGCCTAATCTTACCTATATCTAGGTGTTATCCAAAATATTTTTTTATAGTTTTTAGAAAAATTTAATAATCCTAGCAGAAATTAATTAGATGGCTAAATGACTTTCAAACCCTCCCAAATTTTGGTCAGTGGTCCCTGGGTGTAACATAAGGATCTGGTAAAAATTTCATCTCATTTGGAGATGTTTTGAATAGGGTTGTGTCCAACCCTAGGATGATCCTTATAAGATAGTTTAGGATCAAACTCCCCCTTGGTATATGAGTGGCCATATCACCTCAACAGAGGCTGATACTTTGTCCAAAGGCTGTTTAGGGCATGACACACCCTCCAAGGGAGCTTGGGGTAGTTTGGTGTAGGGTAGCCCTAGAACCCTAGGGAAAATCCCTTAATGGTGGTTTTTGGGGTTGTGAAGGTCATGGGGTCAAATGACCTTGGACTGACTTAAAATTTGGTGGAGAGAACCATAGGGCAAGTATAGTTCTCTGGACAAAGGTTTAGGGTATTTGGAGACATCTAGGACACCTAAAATCCTAACCCTAGTTTAGGTCACCAACTTCAATTTGAATTATTAAGCTATCTGATGAACTTCAAATCAAGTAAGATTTGGGCAAAGGGATTTTCTGGTCAAAATAACCATGATTAATTTTGCTGAGATTTTTGGATTAATTTATACAGTACTTCATTTACAACTCTAATTGTGCCCTAGATATTTATTTTGATGATTATTGAATTTCTGTTCACTGGAATATTATGAAACCTTGGATTAGGGCATCTTATAGCATGTTATACCTTTAGTATTTTTCTTGGAGATTTTAACTAATTATTTCTGGTACATACATCTTAAACCTACTAATTGTGATATATAGTCAAAAATACAAATAGTGCCCAATTACTATCTGTAAAATTATGAAATTGGGTCAGTGGGTGTTTCAAATTATGATAGTGACCCTGTAATTTTCTCTGAAATTTTAGATGAATAAAAACAGTACCTCCTTCATTAAGTTAAGAAAATTAGTACCTTGCATTAAAATAAATTCAGAGCTCAAATGTTGGAGAAAAATTATGGTACTTGGATTATGATGGTTTTAGGTCACTATATAGCTTCTATAATTTTCTTGGAATTTTTGGATATATATTTACAGTACTTCCTTCATAATATAGTAAAAGTGGCCTAAAATGTTAAATTAAGAAATGTAGGCCTAAACACCTCTGAAGTTTCACAAAACTTGGAATTGCTGTTTAAATGTCTCATATGATTTTTACTGATTTTATGATGATTTATTGTTGGCTCATTATTGCACTTCAGGTTCATACTAGGGCATTTGGAACCTAAGAATAAATAAATTAAATGCCCGATAAATAGGAAAATTTGGAAACTTTGGATTTAGACTAATTATGTCAAGGTAGACCTCCAGTAAATATTATAGGAGATTCGGAAGAAAAATTGGAGTACCTCCCCTTATACTCCTCATGTACCTTAGGAAGGTCTGCATATAGTAAAACCACGGAAACTGAATTAGAGTAATAATGAACTTGGGAAATGGAATTTTGGAAGTTGCAGGTTGGTTAGGGCAAGCTAAGATTAAGATCATTATTGGAAGTCAGGATAAGTAGAGTGTGAGACTGGTTAAGGTTAAGTGGCGTACGGGAACGACGAAAGATCGTCCACCCCGGGTAGGAATGGAAGAGTCTTAATACTCTAGGGTTAGATCTAAAGTAACTAAAAGGGGATCGGGTTAAGGGAGATCAACCAATAATAATAAGTGCCTTGAGAAAGGGAACTTCGGGCCATAATGCTGCCGTCTTGGTTCCTAGTGCCCCTTGAGAGCCCTTCAAGGGGAATGTCGGGGGCAGTCCTGGGCTAACGTAAACCATAGGAATAATAAATTAAAAGAGCAACTAGTATAACTAGGGTTGCACATACACGCACCTCGGTAGCTATGAAGGTAGAATAATTGGTTTGATTGCCATTCAGACGGTAGCTCTGAAGGTAGATGCACGAACGGGACTGTCCGGGGGGTCGAGGGCTCGAGGGTTGGAGTACAGAATAAAGGTGGTGGGTCTTCGGTATCTGATTGTCATTCACACCGACATCGGTACGTTGATTCGGCGGTGTGGACACTTAGCCAAAGAAATTCTGGTGGGTACAGCCAGCAGTAGTACGCAGATACTCTAAGTTGTGTTCTTCTAGGGGCGTACGGAAGGGCTAGGCCTGGTAGTGTGGATACCCGCGTAGGAGTGGGGGGCCCGACCCACTGTCTCCGTTTGCCACTACGGATGTTCCTGGGAGTGAAGCTAGCTGCCCGAATAGGGGGAACTAAAGGTCTGTGCGCATAGAGTCATGTGTGTTAGTTGCACTTGCATGAATCATGGCATAGCATATCACTACACTCATATTTGCATACAACTGACACCCCAACGTATAAATCAGTATGAGACTTTTTATACGATGGGAGCCTTGCAGAAGACCCCTTAACTTATAAGTTTGTATGGTCATTCATATAAGTTAAGGTTACTTACTTATTTACTTGCTGGTTTACTTACTATTCTCTAGCTGCCTTTTATAGATTTGCTACTTACTACTTGCCTTCTTTACCACTTACTACCATAGAATTTGCTAGTTGTTCTAGATAGTTGTTAGTATAACTCCCCTATCACCTGCTTGGTTATTCTCCACTTTTGAAGCTTCCCTTTCCTCCTCTCCGCCCGGTGCTTAGGAGCCGTGGGGGGAGGGGTAGGGGATGATAGGGCTTAGTCTTTATGACTAATGGTTTTCAAACCACAACATTACAGGAGCTCCGGATGGGAGACAGGGACCAGCAGTCCAGGGACCAGCACCAGCGGAGTACGGTGCGCATGGAGATGGGTCAGTCTAGCACCGATGCACCAGCGACCAGCTCCGTGAGTGATTAGTATTTTTATAGCTTCCGCGATGAGTGATTTGTAGTGAGGACTCTGATGTACTGGGCTCGAGCCCATTTATCTGTTTCCTATTATTACCTACTGATGGACTGGATGTGATTTCACTTTTATTTACATATTTTTGTGGACTTGTTTACATTTTATGTATAATTACTTCTCTCTCTTGTGATCAAAAAGGGCTGGCAAAATTGGCGTTTTGTAGTGGCGGCCTTCCCGTGAGTCGGTGCCACCGCAAAGCGGCAATTCTGGGCTAAGACCCCGGTGGTTTAAAAAGAAAAAAAGGGGGGTCTTACATTCCATGACTGGGATGACCGAATGTATGCTAAAAGGTTTTACCATGGGCTCTGTGACTCCTTGAGGCAGCCCTTATTGTTCATATCTCATGGCACCACTACACAGATTATTTAGATGGCAAAGAAGCTAGAGGCTGACTAGCTAATGGTGCAAGGTAGAGGAAAGAGGCCGCTAGAGGGGTCATCATCCGGAGAAGGTAGCAGGGCTTCCCAGAGAGGCAAGGTTATTGGATACAGGAGGGGTGGGGGACGCCGTCGTCCCAACATCAGGCAGGAGCAGGGGCCTCCTACAGTCCTAGCTCCCCCACCTCTATAGATGCAAGGACCGATGAGGCAAGATAATTGTGGTCAGAGACAGGATGATCGGGGCCAGAGACAAGTCATATGCTTTGGATGCAGCCAACCTGGGCATATCAGGTCGCAATGCCCACATCAGATCCACCCTCTTCCTCCTCCTCCACCTCTAGTGGCCCCTCCAGCACACCAAGGCCGAGGATGAGGACGAGGTTGAGGCCGAGGTCATGGACATCATGGCCGAGGATGTGGCCAGGAACAGATGTATGCACTAGACCTCACGGAGCAAAGGAACCCTGAAGAAGTGATTACAGGTACTTAAATTATTGTAATTTAGAATTTTCAACCTTAATAGTACCTTGAAAACCATAAATAATAATAATAATAATAATAACCTCTCTTTTAACTCAAATAAACCCCAAGCATAGTTATGATCAGCGGTAAGCCCGCTCATACCCTCTTCGATACGGCTGCTTCACACTCATTCGTGTCGGACACTTTTATTGAAGGACTAGAGGGCGTGGAAAGGTTCCCTGGCATAGAAAGGAGGGTGCGTCTTCCTGATGGCTCGGAGCTACGGACCATGGATTGCTGCAACATGGAGGCCGATATCAGAGGCAAGGCATTCGAAGCTCCGGCGGCGGTCTTGAGATTACCGAACTTTGATTTGATTTTGGGCATGAACTGGATTCATTAGAACCATGCTCAGATCGACTGTCCCTCGAAAATGATCACGCTCAGGCGTGGAGACTCTTACGTCACTATTGAAGGTATCCGACCTCTCACCCATATTTTATTATCTTCTGTACAGGCTGTCAAAGCTTATGAGCAAGGGGAGGAGGTGTACCTCATCTGCTTCGAGATGGCAGTAGCAGAGAGCTCTATAGGTTATATCCCGGTGGTTCGGGATTTCTCGGATGTATTCCTAGATAAATTGCCCGGACTACCACCAGTTCGGAACTTAGATTTAGGGATCCAGTTAGTGTCAGGGGCGAGGCCAGTGTCCCGTTCACCTTACAGGATGGCTCCCAGAGAGTTTGCAGAGTTCCGGACTCAACTTCAGGAGCTTGTGGAATCGGGATTTGTGCGGCCAAGCTCATCGCCGTGGGGAGCACCAGTTCTTTTTGTGAAGAAGAAATACGGATCGTTGAGACTATGCATAGATTACCGGGAGCTGAACCGGTTGACGGTCCGCAATACCTATCCACTACCTCGGATAGACGAGCTATTTGATCAGCTGTAGGGAGCCTTCTGGTTCTCTAAGCTAGATTTGCGATCCGGTTACTACCAGCTCCGCATCCGTGAAGAGGACATACCGAAGACGGCATTCAGTTCACAATATGGGCTATACAAGTTCACGGTGATGCCTTTTGGGCTCACGAATGCCCCTTCTGCATTCATGACCCTAATGAACCGTGTATTCGAACCCTACTTAGACCGCTTCATCATTGTGTTCATCGATGATATTCTGATCTATTCTCGGACTCAGGAGGAGCACACAGAGCACTTTATACAGGTTTTACAGAGGCTGAGAGAGTTCCAGATGTATGAAAAGTTTTCCAAGTGCCAGTTCTGGCTATAGGAGGTGGCCTTACTGATGCACACTAACAGTGGGGCTGGATTGGCAGTGGATCTAGCCAAGATAGACGCAGTATGGAATTGGCCACGGCCGAAGACAGCGTCAGACATCCGCAGCTTCATGGGATTAGCAGGTTATTATCGTATGCTCGAGGAGGGATTCTCGAGGATATCCCTCCCCCTCACGTCCTTGATGAAGAAGGATGCAGATTTTGTTTGGTCAGAGCAGTGCGAGATAGCTTTTCAAGAGCTGAAGGACCGACTCACCTCATCCCCTATCCTTGCACTCCCATCCGGGAGTGAAGGATTTCAGATCTATACAGATGCCTCTTACTAGGGGATGGGTGCTGTCCTGATGCAGCATGGACATATTATTACTTATGCTTCGAGACAGTTGAAGAAGCATTAGCATAACTATCCAGTGCATGACTTAGAGCTCGGGGTTGTGGTCTTCGCCCTAAAGATGTTGAGACACTACTTATACGGGATTCATTGTGATATCTACTCGAATCACAAGAATCTTAAATATATCGATACGCAAAAGGACCTGAACCTGCGACAGAGGAGATGGCTAGAATTCCTCAGTGACTATGATTATCAGATCCACTACCATTCGGGGAAGGAAAACACAATAGCAGATGCTTTGAGCAGGAGAGCTGGCACTTCTGGATCGGAACCTTGGTTGATGTCTATAGAGCTGATACGGATGATGGAAGACATGCATATTACCATGGTATCTGAGGCCGAACTAGTGGTATACCGAGAGTACCTGAGCTCATTGATCGGTGGTGATGATATTCGGGAGCGTATTACTACACATCAGAGGCTGGATGCTGTATTAGAGCCGATTTTCAGTGCCCTGGAAGGGGGCAAGTTTGAGTATTACACATTGCAAGATGATCTCCTTCGATTCTGTGGACGAGTATACATACTAGCAGGAGATGGTATTCGGGATGACATACTCAGAGAGGCACATTGCTCCAAATATTCAATGCATCCTGGCATCACAAGGATGTGGGCAGACTTACAGAGGACCATGTATTAGCCTGGGATGAAGAGGGAGATCACCTATTTTGTGACACACTGCGAGACTTGTCAGCGCGTGAAGGCAGAATATAAGAGCCCGGGAGGTTTATTACAGCCACTGTGAGTCCCAGAGTGGAAGTTCAAGGACATTGCTATGGACTTTGTACACGGACTGCCTCGCTCCCAGTCTAGGCACGATTCTATTTGGGTAATACTCGACAGGCTGACCAAGGTAGCGCGGTTTATTCCAGTCAGGAAGGATGCTCCAGTTGCAGTTTTGGTGAGATTATTCGTGGAGCAGTTCGTCAGATACCATGACATCCCCAAGACTATTGTCTCAGACCGCGACGGCCGGTTCACTTCCAGGGAGTGGAGGGCAGTGCATGCTTACTTGGGTTCCCTACTTACCTTTAGCACTACCTTCCATCCGCAGACCGACGGCCAAACGGAGCGGACAAACAGGACTATGGAGGACCTACTCAGATTATGCATATTAGATACGGGGAAGCCTTGAAAGAGGCTGCTACCATTGATCAAATTCACTTACAATAACATCCACCAAGCTAGCATCGGGATGGCTCCATATGAGGCACTTTACGGGAGAAAGTGCCAGACACCGCTGTCTTGGGTTTAGGATGTTGACTCCAAGGCTCTTAGATCTGATTTTGTGGAAGACACGAAGAATCAAATTCGTTTGATCACGGATCGGCTACTAGAGGCCCAGAGTAGGTAGGCGAAATATTATGATTCTCGACTTCGGAATGTGGAATTCTAGGTTGGAGACAGAGCTTTCTTGAAGATACGTCCAGTACACGATGTCTCTCGGGTGCGGAGACACAAGAAGCTCAGACCTCAATACATGGGGCCATACTTGATCCTGGAGCGGATCGACCCCTTAGCTTACCGAATGCAGCTGCCACCGGAGTTGAGTACCTTACATGACATCTTCCATATCTCTTCCTTGCGAAGAGATCTCCTTCGGCCGGAGCATCACATTACTACCACAGCCGGTCCGATAGCGCCAAACAGATCCTTTAGATTGGAGCCGATCCGGATTGATGATACGGTCGTCCGAGTGTTGCGGAAGAAGAAGGTCCCTCTCGTGAAGGTGTTGTGGTCCAACCATGGGTGGGAGGAGCACACTTGGGAGCCGAGGGATCTGATGTTGAAGCAACACCCGGAGCTATTTAACTCAGGTATGCTTTGGTTTTGTGTTTTAAAAATTTGCTTAAATTTGGCAAGTAGAACCCTGTAGACCCGAAATTAAATTTCGGGGACAAAATTATTTTTTTTGTTTATAGGATTTGTAACATCTCATGTTACTTCTAGGCCCCTTAACTTAGATTGGGTTAGGCATGGGTTGGGGGTTAGGAAATTAGCTAGGTTTGACCCTAGGTAGTGGGTTGTAGCCATGTGGGGCCCACTATAAGACTAAGGTCAAACTAGGTCAAACTAGCCTAAATGGGGACCCTAGCCACACCATGACCCCACCACATTGCCCTAACCCTAAAAATAATCTAAGTGAAACCTAGGGCATGTCACTAGGTCAACCCTTTGAGCCTAGTTGACCCAAGTCAACCTTAACCCTAATTTGGTCAAACCCATACCTATAGGCCCAATTAGCCTAAGTGGGGCACCACCTTGACCCAACCCAAGTTGGGTGGTGCCATTAGGCCCATGACCATCAAGTGGGGTCAGCCCACTCATCATGTTGACAAAGTCAACTCAAAAGTCAACTTGGTCAACATAAGGCCTAAAAGAAGGGGGAATGAACCCAAGCCTCACCCTTTGGGCTTAGCCCACTAAACATGGCCCATTAGTAGCCCAAAGAGTCATAGACCATCCCTACCCCTCTTAGATAGGAGAGAGAGTACAAGCATGGGGGTAAAATGGGAAATTTAGGAGAGAGAAGAGGAAAAGGGGGTGTGAGGCCACTTGGCCATGGCACCTTCTGCCCAAAGGGTGCTGGCCGGCCACATGACTCATTACAATGAGTTTGGAGTGCTGGGATGGCCACTTGGCAGCCATGGTGAAGAATCCAAGGTGAACCCGAGCTCACCTTGGTTGTTCCTCCATGTATATCCCACCTCAGTCCAAACCAGCCTCACCATCAGCTTCAGAAGGTGAAATCGAGTGGAGATCGACTGCTGGAACAGATAAAATGGTGGAGAAATGTGATTTCGGATGGGAGATCGTCGGAGCAACTCAACCATGGCAAACCGCAGCCACACTCGCCGCAGATGCTTGAACCAGGTTCGTTTCACCTCACCTCTACCCGTACTAGCTTTCTATATAAACTAGGGGAGATATCGGGCTCAATTGAGCCCGATGCCATGGGAGAAAAGTGCGATTTTTCCGAGCTTTTCTTCTTGCTCGGGTTCGCCGGAGGACCCAACTCCGGCGGCTTCACCGCCGGGAAACGCTAGCCACCACCTCAGTGGAGGTGGTGGCGATAATCGATGGCGGTGGTGGTGGCTCAGCTGGCCAGAAAATGCCAGACAAGATGGCCCAGGACGGCTCAATCTCAGCCGTCGGCTGATCTGGGATGATGATGGGATGCCGTCGGTTCTGCTTCAAGATCTGTGCAAATCAAATGATTTAAATTATTCATTTAATAAATGAAAAGTGTATTTAACTGTCACACTTAATCAGTAACTTTGCATGCTAATATTAGGGATCTTAGAGGCCTTTTCAGATATTGTGGTTAAAATGAAAAATATAGCCCTCCCTCCTAAATTTAATTTGCCGACCTAAACTTTTCATTTGGTGCAGTATACTTTCCTGTAGGGTAGTTTTTCTAGGACTGGTCCTAGGCTAGGGCAGAAATCAAAATGAACGTCCAATCCAATCCTGATGTCCACAAGACCCAAGATTTTGAGCATATGCTCATCTAGGGCATATATAGCCCCTGCCCAAAAATGAGAATTTTTGGGGGACTTTTTCCAATAGTATTTGTCATAATACACAAAATTAAATAAATGAAATATTTGGAGTATTATGACTCCAAATGGCCCCAAATTTTAGTGGCCTGACCTTTGAGTCAATATTTACTCCTGGTAGAAATGTCATCCTCATTGGGCCACTGCATGTTGAGTAAACTCACTTGCATGTGTTGGTTATATATAGGCTTGGGGTGCAATTAGCCAAATTTGAAATAATGTGTATTAAGCCTAGATGGTACATCCAAAAATCATGATATTGATTTCAGTGGCTCAATAGGGTGAATTATGCCCCTCACTGCAATAATGGGATTTTTGGAAGCAAAAATCCCATTATTTGGAATTTTTAAAATAATTGAACTTTGGGAAAATAAATTTAAAAATAGATTTATTGTTGAGATAAAAATTTCCAAACATTTTCAAGGTCATTATAATGTCATAATCAATTCTTAAAAATTTTTAGGGCACTGTTTGATGAACTTTGATAGGTGTTATGTAGGAATTACATTTTTGTCCTTATTGCACATAATTAGGAAATTGATGAAACTATTCTTAAAATAATTTTGAAATTTTTTGGTGATTTAACTGAGTATGATTAACCTTGTATAATTTTCTCAGCATTTTTGGATGACTCTGTAATTTTTAAAACCTCATAGTTGCATTTTGGTAATATAATTAAAAATAAAATTTTGTAGCCCTTGATCCATAGGATTTTATGAAACTCTGCCATTAGCCTTAAATTAATGATATATATGCTCTGTAATTTTCCTAGAATTTTGGGTAATGTATTCCTTATACTTCCTTTCGAAAATGGCAAATATGTGAATTTTGTATTAATTAAGGAATAAATAGAATTAATCAAAGAAAAATTATTAATTTTGGTAGTTAGTAATATTTTACAAATACACAACTCAGGAAAAATTCCTTAGGTCAGTGGATTACAATTTGTAATACTTCATGTGTTAAATGACCTAGGTAATTAAGTTAAATGATTTAATTAGAGGCTTTAATGACTTAAGAAAATTATGAAAATCTACATGCTCACTTCATTAGTCCATACCATCCTTGGATAAATATTTAGGGGAAGGAGGCCCAAGAAAATGGAAGTTCTTTTTTGGGATGGTATTAGGTCATGAGCAGTGTATAATGAAAGTAGGTTATACAATAAGGACCACCGGGGGATGGATCGACGGTTGAGCTAGAGATTACAAGTGGAGTGTAACCCTGGTTGGTAGTGTTTTCTTAGTGACGAGAGTAAAAGTGCAATCCTTTGATAGCAACTAGGTGGAGGCCGGCGGAAGACCGTCATCCCTTCAATAACATCTTAAATCATTAGGATCGCTCGAGAGTAATAATGAGAGCAAAAGGGGAATCTGTAACGACTCCACCCATTATACAACATATAATATAAGGTCCGGTCGGGGCCCCACACTATATGCCATAAATAGACGGTGATGTCACAGGTTAATACCACCAACGTATCCTAACTCAGAGCATGCTAGTGGAAACATAAGCAGTATGCTGAACTCATACCAGGAATATCCACTATATATATATAATACCAGGGTTATATATACAACCACTAAAACGAGGGGGCAAATAACACAGTTTGGCCTTAAGGCCTTACATTACCTCTTTAAACAGTATGGATTATAAACATCGGCGCGCAGGCCGGCCATACATGAACAAAAGAAAATACATTAGCTAGCCTTCAAGTGCTAGCAGCAATAGCAATAGCAAGAGCGGCAATAGCAGCAGCAGGGGCATCAACCCTTCATTTTCAGCTCGGATCTCCACAACCTTCATAGGGGCAATCCACCCAGAAGGTGGCAAACAAGGCAACGGTCAGCATTCAGCTTACCAATTTATAACAATCCTACCCCTTTCCCGGGGCAATGGCATTCCTTCCCTGCAGAGCAATACAATAATTGATAGATATAATAAAAATTATGCTCTCACGCACAAGCAATTTATCACAACCGTCGGCACCCGGCCTGACAATCTGTGCTCTCAAGCACACTTTTGGGTACACCGGCGAACTGGCATCAACACCATTGAGCATTTAGTCTTAATGGAGCGCATGCCTAAGACTCTCATTATGCTGCTGAAGAAAGCCCAATGCCTTGGAACTTCCTTGTACATCCAACATAACGCAGGTACAGATCCACCCACCCCCCCCCCCCCCCGTTGCTCAAATCGCCTAGCCATCACCAAGCACATCGTGTAACATCCCATTTCCAACTAGACCCCTAAGAGTGATTTTGTCATGGCAAAACCCTAGAAAGCCCAAGGAAGAGCCAAGTGAACCTGGTAGTGTGAATAGGGCCACTGTGGTCTGCACTTAGCAGATCCCTGAACCTTGATTTAAAAGTGATCATGAGGCTTCACTAAGACTCCAAGACCCCACCCATACCCTCATAGACCTAGTGAGAGGTCAATAGGTCACCAAAGACCCATGGAGGGCATTCAACAGACCCAAGTTGACCAAAGTCAACTATAACCCTAGCTAGGTCAAATTGACCTACACAGGGGTCCATTTCAGTCCATTAGCCAAATATACCCCACCAATACCCTTATAACCCTAGGAAGAGGTCAATGGGTCACTAAGGACCCATGGAGAGCAGTCAATGGGGCTAAGTTGACCAAAGTCAACTATAGCCCTAATTGGGTCAAATTGACCTACACAAGGGTCAATTGCAGTCCCTTAGCCCAATAGACACCACCTCTACCCTCATAAGCCTAGTGAGAGGCCAATAGGTCACCAAGGACCCATTGGGACCAATCAAAGGGGCTAGTTTGACCAAAGTCAACCCTTAACCTAAAATGGTCAAAATGCCCTAGTTAAGGGCCAAGTGACCTTCAAGGGCCAATACAACCCCACCATGACCCTAGGGGAGGCTAATGGGTCACCAAGGACCTATTAAGGAAATATCAAGGATCAAATTGACCTAGGTGGGCCCTAGTCCCACTTTGGGTCAAGTTAGCCCAAATGGGCTAACTCAAGCTCAAGCCTATTTCATTAGGGCAAACCTTGACCCAAGTGGCCAAATAGATTGGTAGGCTGACATGTGACAGGTAGGAGCCCAAATTTCAGGCTTGATGACTAGGAGAGAGAAAATCATCCATGGAGGAGAGAGAAAGAGAAGGAAGAGAAGGAAGGAGGACTTTGTGCTCCTCCTCCCCCCTCCCCAACCTCCCCATTCATTTCAGAAGGACAAGGGGGAGTCCAGCAGTTTTTTTTGACTGGCTGGAGCAAGCTCCACCACCTCCACCACCCCTAGCCGCCAACCTTGACTTTGCCAAAAATGGCACATGCCATTTCAGCCACCTAACACCTCCCCTCACCTCTTTAAAAGCTCCAGCAAGGTCCAAGGAGTAATCCCCACCATTTTCCTGAAGAAACCAAGCCCAATCCTGCATCTTTGAGCAATCCGACCACCACCGGCCACCACCATGCCAAACCGACGATCCTCCCGACTTCAGGCCGCCAAACAGGTCCTCCTCCACTCCTTCTCTCCTGGGTAGATCGTAGAAATCAATAGGGCTAAGGTTGGGGCTCAATTGAGCCCAATCGGGTTTTCAAAATCATGGAAATTCCATGAAAAATCCAACCGTCGGGTTCGCCGGAATAGGGCTTCCCGGCGGCCGTGCCGCCGCCTGGAGGTAGCCCCGACCACCACGAAGGTGTCGGCGGCGGTGGCAGGCCGGGGAGGTGGCCGGAGCGACGGCGACAGCCGCTGGAAGTCGGCCCAGGCGGGAGGAATCCGGCCGTCGGCTGGAGGAAGGAGATGACCAGATGCCGTCGGATTATGCGCCAAGATTCGTGCTGGGCAGATTTTAAACTATAGCTATGATATTTTAATCATTTCATATTCTGTCACAGGATTTCTATTATTTGCTTTAATTATTAAAAATAATTAGAGTCATTTTCAAAAAAAGTGGTCAACATCAAAAACCTAGCCCTATGAGTCTACTGTCTGGTAAAATTGGTTTGAACCAATTTGGGTGACTGGTCTGACCAGGGCACCCATTTTGGTGGGGTCTATACAAATGAGTAGGCAGACATTAAACTAGCTGCCCACTCTTCATCCTTGGTCCAAATAAGCTGAAATTTTGGCAGGGCTCACCCTACCCTATACCTAGACCCTGCCCAAAAATGGGAATTTTTGGGAATAATTTTCCTATAGTTTTTGTAAATAATTTAATTATGCTAGGGCAAATTAAATTAGTGGTCAAATGAAGTATAAATTCAACCAAATTTTGGTGGGATGGTTATGAGGTCAATATAGACCTCTGGTTAAAATTTCATTAAGTTTGGAGTTGATTTGAATATGATTCAAGCAAACCCTAGCCTTGCCCTAAGAAGGGTATTTTGGTCCAAAAAGTAATTTTGGCTTTTAGTGACCTATTCAACTCAACAGAGGCTCAAATTTTGTACACTAGTTTGGGATGACAAGATACACCTCCCAAAGGAAATTTGGGGGCAGTGGAGTTGGTTTGGCCCAAGCTCCTAGGTCAAACCCTAAGGAAGGGCTTTTGTACCTTGTGAAGGGCATATGGCCAAATCACCTTGTATGGCCATGAAATTTTGTAGGGATAGAGTTTTGGTAACTATAACCCTCTGTTAAAATTGTTAGGACATTTTGGAAGGTTTAGGACCCTAAAATCCCTAACCCTAGTTTAGGGCACAAATATCCTAGGGTTGAAATGGGCTAGCTAAACACCTCAAACTAAGATGAAACTTTGGTAGATTGGTCTTAAGGGACATTATGGGCCTCTGGTATTTTAATGGGGAATTTTGGGTCAATAATTACAGCACATCATTTGTAACACAAGAAAGGCTTAAATTAAGTAATTAATTTATTATGCTATCTCTGACCATTGAGAGGTCATGAAATTTTGGCAGAGGATGTTTGAAAGCATATAGAGTTTATATAAATTTTATAAGAATTTTTGGACAAGTATATGAGGTAGTTAGGTCACAAATTGTCATGTGATGGAATTATTCAAAAATTCATTTAGGCCCATTTACAAATAAATAAATTATGAAATTTGGCCCAAACCATGTATATGACATTAGATTCATAATTGAAATTTCCCTGAATTTTTGGAAGCAATATAGTATTTTATAGTTATTAAATGAATTTCCAAGGATTTAAATGAATATTTGATTTAAAGATAAAGCTTTACTGAAAAGAAATATATATTTTGGAAGATAGGTTATATCATTATTCTGAGTAACATATAAAATTTGTAAAATGATTCCTTGAATGAAAGTAGTACTTCATGTTCATTTTTGGAAATCTTAGACATTAAAATAATTAAATAAATTATCAAATATGTAAGGAAAATTTTGGAACTCTGGATTTAGAACTAAAAGGTCATAATGAACCTCCATTAATTATTATAGGGGTGTAGGATGATTATTTTATATACATCCCATTTTACATGAAAAATTGGCTTGGTGGTCTGCAATTAGCAATTTTGGATTTAGTTTGTTTAAAATCATTTTGATCAATTTACCTACTGTATAATTATGACGTTTGGCCAATGAGATTTTTAAGACAATATATACTGTAGAAAATTAATTAAGAATTTTCGGATGAATATTTATTGCACTTACTTCAATAATAAAAGGAAATGGATATATTATCAAAATTAGATTAGTGTCATCTGAATACTTGAAAAATTGTCATGTCTTGGATTTATTGTTAAATGGTTATTTAGAATTTATCATGAATTTATGAATCTATATACCTCTTTGAAAAGTGCACTTCATGCTCAATGGGTAGCCCTTAGAAGCTTTACGAGAAATTAATTAAATATCAGAATACTTAGAAAAAATTACAATATTTTGGATTTAGTCCATTTGCATCATGATATGTCTCCATAAAATAATTCAGGACATTTGGATGATTATTTAGAATACCCCATATCCGGTTCAACGTATCGTCTAAGTTGGTGTGCATATAGCAAAATTGCTAAATTGGAATAAGTCAAGGTCGGGGATAGTTATTGGAGTTAGAACTGTTAATGTGGATGAATTCCCATTAGAGAGAAAAGAAGAGGAGTGAGAGTGGGTTGGCTAGTATTAGGTGGTGCGTGTGTGTGATTGACGAAAAATCGTCTTTCTCGTAGTAATTAGGGAGAGTCAAAACTTCGTCGTAGGCATAGAGTAAGTAGTAAACTTAGGGTTTCACACTTTCCCACCACAGTGTCCCGGGTGATAGTATAGGTTACTTGGGCAATAAGCCCAGTAGTTGTGATAGTGGTCTGGCGAGCTTTGGCTCGGTAGTAGATTATGACGGACGGGTTAGTCCGGGGAGCTTCGGCTCGGTGGTAGATTATGACGGACGGGATAGTCCGGGGAGCTTCGGCTCGGTTGTAGATTGTGACGGACGGGATAGTCCGGGGAGCTTCGGCTCGGTTGTAGATTGTGATGGACGGGATAGTCCGGGAAGATTCGGCTCGGTTATTTATTGGACTCATAACTATTGCATGTGCATAAAAGGTATAAGGTGGTGGGTCTTCGATATTGGGGAGTTCGTTGCACCGACACCAATATCGTTGACTCGGCAAGTGTGGTTTTACACTTCGCCAACAGAAGTCCGGTGCGCCAGCCGGCAAGAGTACGCAGACGTCCGCTTAGTGCACCAAGCGTTGAGGCGTACGATAGGTCAGACCGGTAGTGCAAATACTGGTTTTGAGGTGGGCGAGGCCCAACCCACCGCTTCCGTCTGCCACTACGGAGGTATCCTGGGAGGTAACGGCTCTGAAAGGGGGAACTAAAGGTCTGTGTACACAGAGTCGAGTGGGTGAGTTGCACTTGCATGTTCTCATCATAGCATAATTGTATTTCATAGCATAACCATTGCATAAAACCCGACACCTAATGTATAAGCGGTATGGGACGCTCTATACATTAGGACTTGCAAAACGACCCCTTTGGCCTATAAGTTCGTGTGAGCGTGCTTATAAGTCAAGGTTCTCTTTCAATATTATAAGCCTGCTAATAGAACCGACACCCTATCGTATAAATCGGTATGGGACTTTTTATACGATAGGAGCCCTGCAAAAGATCCTTTAGCTTATGTGTACCCACATAAGTTAAGGTTACTTATTTAATTTTGTATAATTATTATCATGCGTACACTGTTAGGTTAGTTCCGCCGCCATCTGAAATTTGACTATTCTCCACCTTCATGTCCTTCCCTTTCCTTCTCCCCGCTCGGTGCTTAGGAGCCATGGGGGAAGGGGTGGGGGACGATAGGACTTAGTCTTTTAGACTAACGGTTTTCGAACCACATCATTTAGGGGACCACGGAGCCCAGCATGGAGGAGCAGCCCCGGAGGTCGGCACGTTTGGAGATCGGACAGTCTAGCACTGGAGTCCAGACAGCAGGGACAGTGAGTCCCGAACTATAGTAGTTGTATTAGTATGCTTCCGCGATGAGTGAATTGTAGTGAGGATTTGATGTACTGGGCATAAGCCCGAGGTTTTCATTATATGTACTATCTGTGGACACTCCCTTCGTGGAGTTTAAATTTCTTATATGTGATATTTCTGTGGACTGTCTTGTATACTTATGCTACAGTGGAGATCGAATTGGCCGGCAGAATCGGCGTCTTGTAGTGACGACCTTCCCGGGTGCGAAGGTATCACCGCAAGGCGGCGGTTCTGGGCCTAAGACCCCGGTATCGAAAAAGAAAAAAAAAATGGGGGTCTTACAAGTGGTATCAGAGGAAACCTCGATCAGAAAAGTAGCAGTCCACTAACCCTGGGCCACCCCCGCTCGAGTTTAGTTTGGGGACAAACTAAGCAGCGGAAGCAGTGGTGGGCCCATATGGGAAATCACATGAAAATTGTCCACTTTTAGTTAAACCTGTGAGACTTCTTATAATTGTCTTCTATAACGCAGCCCCCAGCGCAGCCAACACCACAAGGCGGAGTTCAGCAGACTCCGACTGTTGCACCACCTCCCCCGTCCCCCACTCCATTCTTACACTCGGAGATGGGTCAAACGCTGACGGCCATTCTGGATGCTTTCAGGGCTCAGCAGGTTCCGGCTCCGCAGCCGAACCCGGGGCCAATTGGCTGAGCATTTTTCGAGGACTCTCTCCTCCATCTTACTTGGGGACAGAATCCGCTGTACGGACAGAGGAGTGGCTAGATATTATGTACGAAATGCTGACTGGGATACGATGTCCCTGGGAGGAGAAGGTGGCCTTGGTTGTCTCCTGCCTAGAGTCTCATGCAAAGAGGTGGTGGAAGACGCTGCTGGATACAACATTTGCTGATAGGGAGGTTACAGAAATCTCCTGGGAAGAGTTCAGGACCGCTCTCCTGGAACATTTTGTTCCACAATCAGCCAGGGATGAGTTGGAGGAACGGTTCTTACAGTTGAAACAGGGTACCAGGACGGTGGTAGAGTACCATCGCGAGTTCGACCACTTGGCTCGCTACGCGGATTCGTATCAACTAGATGAGGCGGGCTACACAAAAAGGTTTTATAAGGGTCTACGAGAGGACTTGAGGGAGGCCCTTCTGTTCGTTTCTGATGGACCTATCTCTCGGATCTTGGAAATGGCCAAGAGGATTGAGGCCGATTGGCACACCACTCGGGGTCGAAAAAGGCCAACAGAGGACCAGGGCCGGGGAGGCCGGAATGATCAGCGGCGGGGCCGTATCACAGATGGGAGAGAAGGAAGAAGAACAGAAGACCAACCTCGTCAGGAAATAAGATGAGAGCCGAGGGAGCCGGTGGTACTGGCTCCTCAGCCTCTTCAGATGAGGGAGGCACCGAGACCCGGGGGTATGGCATTTCCCCCACCGGAGTGCTACAACTGCCATCAGATAGGACACATTCGGAGGAACTGCCCCATGAGGGAGCACCTTCACCAGCACCCCAGGATGCCCCGCATGCCCAGCAGTTTGGAGGACGAGGACGTGGTCGAGGACGTGGCTTCCAGGGTGCAGATCGTAGGCAGCAGAGGGAGCAAATTTATGCACTGGATCTGGCTCAGCCCCGAAACCCGGAGCAAGTAATCACTGGTATGTCTGAAAAATTTTGGTTAAAGTTATTTCCTCATGAAGTTAAATTTGATATAGAAGTGACCATCTAGGAAAGAAAACCATGGCTAGAATTCTGAGACATTTAATTTTTCCCAAAACCCCAGGAATAGTTTTCATCAGCGGCAAACCCGCTTATACGCTATTTGATACGGGTGCTTCGCACTCATTTGTATCGGAGGCCTTCATAGAAGGATTGGAAGGCGTGGAACGATTCACGGGTCTGATGGTGAGGATACGACTACCCGACGGATCGGAGTTGTTCACCTCTGCCCACTGCAACATGGAGGCAGAGATCGGTGGAAGGATATTTGAAGCTCCAGCGACGATCATAAAGATGCCAATCTTTGATTTGATCCTAGGGATGACGTGGTTGAACTGGAATCATGCTCAAATTGACTGCACGTCCAAAAGAGTTACCGTAAGACATGGGGATTCATACCTCGTCATTGAAGGTATAAAATCTATTCCCCCTCTCATACTATCGTCTGTACAAGCCGTCAAGGCTCACTTACAAGGAGAAGAAGTGTATGAAATAATATTTGAGATGACTGAAACCAAGGTCTCCACCTCGGATATTCCGGTGGTGCGAGATTTTGCCGACGTATTCCCGGAGAAACTGCCTGGGCTACCCCCGCACCGGGAGCAGGATTTCCGGATACAGCTGGTGCCGGGGGCTAAGCCAGCAGCTAGGGCCCCTTACCGGATGGCCCCGAAAGAATTGACAGAGTTTCGAAGCCAACTCCAAGAACTGGTGGAGGCTGGATTTGTCCGACCGAGCTCTTCGCCTTGGGGAGCCCCGGTCTTGTTTGTTAAAAAGAAGGACGGAACTCTGAGACTGTGCATCGACTACCGAGCTCTAAACCGATTGACAGTCCGAAATACATATCCGTTGCCAAGGATAGATGAGCTGTTTGACCAGCTAGAAGGGGCGCACTTCTTTTCCAAATTGGATCTGAGATCAGGCTACTACCAGCTACGGATCCAGGAAGAGGACATTCCGAAGACTGCATTCAGTAGCAGATACGGACTATACGAATTTACTGTAATGCCCTTCGGGCTCACAAATGCGCCGTCAGCATTTATGAGCCTTATGAATCAGGTGTTCAAGGAGTATTTAGATATATTTGTCATCGTGTTTATCGATGACATCCTCATTTACTCAAGGACAGAAGAGGAGCACTCGCAACATCTGACGCTGACTCTGAGGAAACTACGGGAGCACAAGCTCTATGCAAAGATCAGCAAGTGCCAGTTTTGGTTGAAGGAGGTGGCCTTCCTAGGCCATATCATCAGTGGTGCTGGGTTAGCAGTGGACCCGGCCAAGATCCAAGCAGTTCGGGACTGGCCACAATTAAAGACGGCCACAGATGTACGAAGTTTCCTAGGGCTTGCCGGATACTACCGGAAATTCGTAGAGGGATTTTCTCGTATCGCCCTCCCACTCACATCTCTGACAAGGAAGGAGGTGCCCTTTACCTGGACCCCACGGTGTGAAGAGGCTTTTCAAGAGCTAAAGGGGCGACTCACTTCGGCCCCTATACTTACCCTCCCTTCAGGGAAAGAAGGATCCAGGTCTCACCGATGCCTCCTACCAGGGCATGGGTGCAGTACTTATGCAGAATGGCCATGTGATAGCTTATGCTTCTCGGCAGCTGAAGAAACATGAGCAAAACTACCCAATCCATGACTTAGAGATGGGAGCTGTTATTTTTGCATTAAAGGTCTGGCGTCACTATCTATACGGTGTCCACTGCGACATATACTCCGACCACAAAAATTTGAAGTATGTGGACACGCAGAAGGAGCTAAATATCAGACAGAGACGATGGGTGGAATTTTTGGCAGATTATCAGTACGAGATGTACTACCACCCCGGGAAGGCGAATGTGGTAGCAGATGCATTGAGCCGAAAGACCGCAAACACTGAAGTAGGAACACCATTGATGGCCTTGGAGTTGATTCAGATATTTGATAAAATGCAAATATCCCTAGTATCCGAGGATCACCCTGGGCTATACCGGGAGTACCTGTCATCATTAATCGCCACAGATGACATACAAGAGCGGGTCAAGGGTGGACAGAGGCAGGATGCCCAGTTAGATCCGGTATTCCGGTCCTTAGAAGCAGGCACTGCGGGAGAATACACGCTGAGAGATGATTTAGTATGCTTCAGAGGACGGGTCTACATACCAGAGGGAGGCCAGATTCGGGAAGACATCATGACGGAGGCTCATTGCAGTCGATATTCGGTACACCCGGGGATTACGAAGATGACTGCAGATCTGAAGAAGACTATGTTCTGGCCCGGCATGAAGAAGGATATCACCTACTTCGTGACCGTTGCAAGGCGTGCCAATTAGTAAAAGCGGAGTGCAAAAACCCCGCAGGATTATTACAGCCCCTCCCAGTACCAGAGTGGAAGTTTGATGATATCGCCATGGACTTTATACATGGACTTCCTCGATCCAGGACAGGGAACGATTCGATATGGGTAATCATCGACCGACTGACGAAGGTGGCGAGGTTTATTCCAATCAGGAAGGATGACTCGGTGGGAGTGTTAGTCCGGAAGTTTGTGGAGCAGTTCGTTCGCTATCATGGCGTCCCCAAGTCGATTGTGTCAGACCGGGATGGACGATTTACATCTAGAGAGTGGAGGTCAGTGCAGACTTACTTGGGCACTCGACTAACATTCAGTACGGCTTTTCATCCCCAGACGGATGGACAGACGGAACGGACCAACCGGACGCTGGAGGATTTACTACGACTCTGCATATTAGATCGTGGTGAACCTTGGGAGAAATTGTTACCATTGATCGAGTTCTCATATAATAACAGCTACCAGTCTAGTATAAAGATGGCTCCTTATGAGGCGTTGTACGGACGAAAGTGCAGGACTCCGCTGTCATGGATACAGGACGAGGACCCTAAGGCATTGGATTCGGAATTTGTTGAGGACACCGAGGCTCAGGTGAGATTGATACGGGATAGGATGCTGGAAGCACAGAGCCGGCAGGCTAAGTATTACGATGCTCGGCACCGTCAGGTGGAATTCCAGGTAGGAGATCAGGTGTTCTTGAAAATCCGACCCATGCATGGAGTTACTCGGGTACGCGGACAAAGGAAGAAGCTCAGCCCAAGGTACATGGGACCTTATAGGATCCAGGAGCGGATCGGTCCCTTGGCATACAGACTGGAACTGCCACCGGAGCTGGCGAGTCTGCACGACGTGTTCCATATATCCTCTCTTAGGAGAGCTCTACTACGTCCAGAGCAGCAAGTTTCAACCATAGATGGACCGATAGCATCTGATCGGTCAGTTCACCTAGAACCAGTCCGGATTGACGACAAGGGGGTACGAGTTCTACGCCACAAGAAGGTCCCGTTAGTCAAAGTCCTGTGGAGAAATCACGGAAGAGAGGAGCACACATGGGAGCCCCAGGACTTGATGCGACAAAGATACCCGGAACTCTTCAGTCAGGTATTCCTCGCAACCGCTCAAGATGTTCAGTTCCCTTCATATGTTTAATTAGTAGAACAAAAATTTCAAGGATATGGGCTAATCTTTTGTTTATTAGGGTCTAGATTTTTGCCATTTGGGCTAAACTTTAATAAACGCCCTAAACCTCACAGGTTAAACACAGTGTCGTGGCATAAAACCTTCAACTCTCATGGGATGTTACAAGTTCTTCCTCCCCGATAGGAGTCCCCGTAGGCCAACCTGGATTTCGGGGACGAAATCTTTGTTTTGTTTATTGGGATTTGTAACATCCCATTTCCAACTAGACCCCTAAGAGTGATTTTGTCATGGCAAAACCCTAGAAAGCCCAAGGAAGAACCAAGTGAACCTGGTAGTGTGAATAGGGCCACTGTGGTCTGCACTTAGCAGATCCCTGAACCTTGATTTAAAAGTGATCATGAGGCTTCACTAAGACTCCAAGACCCCACCCATACCCTCATAGACCTAGTGAGAGGTCAATAGGTCACCAAAGACCCATGGAGGGCATTCAACAGACCCAAGTTGACCAAAGTCAACTATAACCCTAGCTAGGTCAAATTGACCTACACAGGGGTCCATTTCAGTCCATTAGCCAAATATACCCCACCAATACCCTTATAACCCTAGGAAGAGGTCAATGGGTCACTAAGGACCCATGGAGAGCAGTCAATGGGGCTAAGTTGACCAAAGTCAACTATAGCCCTAATTGGGTCAAATTGACCTACACAAGGGTCAATTGCAGTCCCTTAGCCCAATAGACACCACCTCTACCCTCATAAGCCTAGTGAGAGGCCAATAGGTCACCAAGGACCCATTGGGACCAATCAAAGGGGCTAGTTTGACCAAAGTCGACCCTTAACCTAAAATGGTCAAAATGCCCTAGTTAAGGGCCAAGTGACCTTCAAGGGCCAATACAACCCCACCATGACCCTAGGGGAGGCTAATGGGTCACCAAGGACCTATTAAGGAAATATCAAGGATCAAATTGACCTAGGTGGGCCCTAGTCCCACTTTGGGTCAAGTTAGCCCAAATGGGCTAACTCAAGCTCAAGCCTATTTCATTAGGGCTAACCTTGACCCAAGTGGCCAAATAGATTGGTAGGCTGACATGTGACAGGTAGGAGCCCAAATTTCAGGCTTGATGACTAGGAGAGAGAAAATCATCCATGGAGGAGAGAGAAAGAGAAGGAAGAGAAGGAAGGAGGACTTTGTGCTCCTCCTCCCCCCTCCCCAACCTCCCCATTCATTTCAGAAGGACAAGGGGGAGTCCAGCAGTTTTTTTTGACTGGCTAGAGCAAGCTCCACCACCTCCACCACCCCTAGCCGCCAACCTTGACTTTGCCAAAAATGGCACATGCCATTTCAGCCACCTAACACCTCCCCTCACCTCTTTAAAAGCTCCAGCAAGGTCCAAGGAGTAATCCCCACCATTTTCCTGAAGAAACCAAGCCCAATCCTGCATCTTTGAGCAATCCGACCACCACCGGCCACCACCATGCCAAACCGACGATCCTCCCGACTTCAGGCCGCCAAACAGGTCCTCCTCCACTCCTTCTCTCCTGGGTAGATCGTAGAAATCAATAGGGCTAAGGTTGGGGCTCAATTGAGCCCAATCGGGTTTTCAAAATCATGGAAATTCCATGAAAAAATCCAACCGTCGGGTTCGCCGGAATAGGGCTTCCCGGCGGCCGTGCCGCCGCCTGGAGGTAGCCCCGACCACCACGAAGGTGTCGGCGGCGGTGGCAGGCCGGGGAGGTGGCCGGAGCGACGGCGGCAGCCGCTGGAAGTCGGCCCAGGCGGGAGGAATCCTGGCCGTCGGCTGGAGGAAGGAGATGACCAGATGCCGTCGGATTATGCGCCAAGATTCGTGCTGGGCAGATTTTTAAACTATAGCTATGATATTTTAATCATTTCATATTCTGTCACAGGATTTCTATTTATTTGCTTTAATTATTAAAAATAATTAGAGTCATTTTCAAAAAAAGTGGTCAACATCAAAAACCTAGCCCTATGAGTCTACTGTCTGGTAAAATTGGTTTGAACCAATTTGGGTGACTGGTCTGACCAGGGCACCCATTTTGGTGGGGTCTATACAAATGAGTAGGCAGACATTAAACTAGCTGCCCACTCTTCATCCTTGGTCCAAATAAGCTGAAATTTTGGCAGGGGCTCACCCTACCCTATACCTAGACCCTGCCCAAAAATGGGAATTTTTGGGAATAATTTTTCCTATAGTTTTTGTAAATAATTTAATTATGCTAGGGCAAATTAAATTAGTGGTCAAATGAAGTATAAATTCAACCAATTTTGGTGGGATGGTTATGAGGTCAATATAGACCTCTGGTTAAAATTTCATTAAGTTTGGAGTTGATTTGAATATGATTCAAGCAAACCCTAGCCTTGCCCTAAGAAGGGTATTTTGGTCCAAAAAGTAATTTTGGCTTTTAGTGACCTATTCAACTCAACAGAGGCTCAAATTTTGTACACTAGTTTGGGATGACAAGATACACCTCCCAAAGGAAATTTGGGGGCAGTGGAGTTGGTTTGGCCCAAGCTCCTAGGTCAAACCCTAAGGAAGGGCTTTTGTACCTTGTGAAGGGCATATGGCCAAATCACCTTGTATGGCCATGAAATTTTGTAGGGATAGAGTTTTGGTAACTATAACCCTCTGTTAAAATTGTTAGGACATTTTGGAAGGTTTAGGACCCTAAAATCCCTAACCCTAGTTTAGGGCACAAATATCCTAGGGTTGAAATGGGCTAGCTAAACACCTCAAACTAAGATGAAACTTTGGTAGATTGGTCTTAAGGACATTATGGGCCTCTGGTATTTTAATGGGGAATTTTGGGTCAATAATTACAGCACATCATTTGTAACACAAGAAAGGCTTAAATTAAGTAATTAATTTATTATGCTATCTCTGACCATTGAGAGGTCATGAAATTTTGGCAGAGGATGTTTGAAAGCATATAGAGTTTATATAAATTTTATAAGAATTTTTGGACAAGTATATGAGGTAGTTAGGTCACAAATTGTCATGTGATGGAATTATTCAAAAATTCATTTAGGCCCATTTACAAATAAATAAATTATGAAATTTGGCCCAAACCATGTATATGACATTAGATTTATAATTGAAATTTCCCTGAATTTTTGGAAGCAATATAGTATTTTATAGTTATTAAATGAATTTCCAAGGATTTAAATGAATATTTGATTTAAAGATAAAGCTTTACTGAAAAGAAATATATATTTTGGAAGATAGGTTATATCATTATTCTGAGTAACATATAAAATTTGTAAAATGATTCCTTGAATGAAAGTAGTACTTCATGTTCATTTTTGGAAATCTTAGACATTAAAATAATTAAATAAATTATCAAATATGTAAGGAAAATTTTGGAACTCTGGATTTAGAACTAAAAGGTCATAATGAACCTCCATTAATTATTATAGGGGTGTAGGATGATTATTTTATATACATCCCATTTTACATGAAAAATTGGCTTGGTGGTCTGCAATTAGCAATTTTGGATTTAGTTTGTTTAAATCATTTTGAGCAATTTACCTACTGTATAATTATGACGTTTGGACAATGAGATTTTTAAGACAATATATACTGTAGAAAATTAATTAAGAATTTTCGGATGAATATTTATTGCACTTACTTCAATAATAAAAGGAAATGGATATATTATCAAAATTAGATTAGTGTCATCTGAATACTTGAAAAATTGTCATGTCTTGGATTTATTGTTAAATGGTTATTTAGAATTTATCATGAATTTATGAATCTATATACCTCTTTGAAAAGTGCACTTCATGCTCAATGGGTAGCCCTTAGAAGCTTTACGAGAAATTAATTAAATATCAGAATACTTAGAAAAAATTACAATATTTTGGATTTAGTCCATTTGCATCATGATATGTCTCCAGAAAATAATTCAGGACATTTGGATGATTATTTAGAATACCCCATATCCGGTTCAACGTATCGTCTAAGTTGGTGTGCATATAGCAAAATTGCTAAATTGGAATAAGTCAAGGTCGGGGATAGTTATTGGAGTTAGAACTGTTAATGTGGATGAATTCCCATTAGAGAGAAAAGAAGAGGAGTGAGAGTGGGTTGGCTAGTATTAGGTGGTGCGTGTGATCGACGAAAAATCGTCTTTCTCGTAGTAATTAGGGAGAGTCAAAACTTCGTCGTAGGCATAGAGTAAGTAGTAAACTTAGGGTTTCACACTTTCCCACCACAGTGTCCCGGGTGATAGTATAGGTTACTTGGGCAATAAGCCCAGTGGTTGTGATAGTGGTCTGGCAAGCTTTGGCTCGGTAGTAGATTATGACGGACGGGTTAGTCCGGGAGCTTCGGCTCGGTGGTAGATTATGACGGACGGGATAGTCCGGGGAGCTTCGGCTCGGTTGTAGATTGTGACGGACGGGATAGTCCGGGGAGCTTCGGCTCGGTTGTAGATTGTGACGGACGGGATAGTCCGGGAAGATTCGGCTCGGTTATTTATTGGACTCATAACTATTGCATGTGCATAAAAGGTATAAGGTGGTGGGTCTTCGATATTGGGGAGTTCGTTGCACCGACACCAATATCGTTGACTCGGCAAGTGTGGTTTTACACTTCGCCAACAGAAGTCCGGTGCGCCAGCCGGCAAGAGTACGCAGACGTCCGCTTAGTGCACCAAGCGTTGAGGCGTACGATAGGTCAGACCGGTAGTGCAAATACTGGTTTTGAGGTGGGCGAGGCCCAACCCACCGCTTCCGTCTGCCACTACGGAGGTATCCTGGGAGGTAACGGCTCTGAAAGGGGAACTAAAGGTCTGTGTACACAGAGTCGAGTGGGTGAGTTGCACTTGCATGTTCTCATCATAGCATAATTGTATTTCATAGCATAACCATTGCATAAAACCCGACACCTAATGTATAAGCGGTATGGGACGCTCTATACATTAGGCCTTGCAAAACGACCCCTTTGGCCTATAAGTTCGTGTGAGCGTGCTTATAAGTCAAGGTTCTCTTTCAATATTATAAGCCTGCTAATAGAACCGACACCCTATCGTATAAATCGGTATGGGACTTTTTATACGATAGGAGCCCTGCAAAAGATCCTTTAGCTTATGTGTACCCACATAAGTTAAGGTTACTTATTTAATTTTGTATAATTATTATCATGCGTACACTGTTAGGTTAGTTCCGCCGCCATCTGAAATTTGACTATTCTCCACCTTCATGTCCTTCCCTTTCCTTCTCCCCGCTCGGTGCTTAGGAGCCATGGGGGAAGGGGTGGGGGACGATAGGACTTAGTCTTTTAGACTAACGGTTTTCGAACCACATCATTTAGGGGACCACGGAGCCCAGCATGGAGGAGCAGCCCCGGAGGTCGGCACGTTTGGAGATCGGACAGTCTAGCACTGGAGTCCAGACAGCAGGGACAGTGAGTCCCGAACTATAGTAGTTGTATTAGTTTGCTTCCGCGATGAGTGAATTGTAGTGAGGATTTGATGTACTGGGCATAAGCCCGAGGTTTTCATTATATGTACTATCTGTGGACACTCCCTTCGTGGAGTTTAAATTTCTTATATGTGATATTTCTGTGGACTGTCTTGTATACTTATGCTACAGTGGAGATCGAATTGGCCGGCAGAATCGGCGTCTTGTAGTGACGACCTTCCCGGGTGCGAAGGTATCACCGCAAGGCGGCGGTTCTGGGCCTAAGACCCCGGTGTCGAAAAAGAAAAAAAAAATGGGGGTCTTACACATCGTACTTGCGGCTAAAATAAAAGATGCGGGTTGGCTTCACCTTTCCTATTCGGCACGAGGTCTTTTAGAGCTCGCAGCTCACAATCTCCATAACGTCCGCCAAGGACTGGCATCACGTTAGCCACACTATCCAAATAGGACCGGCTTCATTATCCATCAAGGACTGGCTACAGCGTAGCCACAGCACAAACAACATAAGGGCATTTTCCTGGAATTCCACATTCAAGTACTTCCTACTACTCCCCTTCACAGGCACAACCCAACGACCCCACTAACTACACGAGTATACGCAGAGACTTCTCCGGTGCGTAAATGCAACATCACCAATCCAGACCAACATGTCCAAATGGGCTTCATACAGCATGCCTATCCCGTACTACACACTTCCGAGTCTAGATGCAGACTCAACAGGGGATAGTAACTATCAACCCGCTGGAATCACTCACTCTTTCCACCTTTTGGTGGAGAGGATTCCTTACTCATGCATAAAGAAGGACATTACATGTCTAAGAAGGAATATTGTTACCCTTGATGATCTCTTGGGAGCCATCGAAAATCTAACCGGTTGGAAAGCACCGCAGCAGCTTTGTCTCCACAGAACTAGCCTCGGATCTCGAATCGGACCGCTGGAGCACCACCAAATCCTTGCTCTTCTCCTCCTTCTCCTTCCTCCAAGCTCTCTCTTTTTCTCTATTGATAAGAATGAGAGAAGAGGCCAACACTCAGCCTTATCACTGCAGGAAAGCACCTGGGCCATTGGATCCAAATAGAAATAATTGGATGGCCGAGATCTGCCCAATAGTGCAAATTTGACTTGACACGGCATGTGACACGCCCGTGTCCCAGGCCGTGTTCCCCAAGAGGTATACAAACCGACCCAAACTGAACCACAACACAGGCTCCAACATGCCCGTGTCACAGGGCAGACACGCCCGTGTCAACTTTGACATAGCCGGGTGACTGGTCGTGTCACCCCTTCAACACAGGACCAAATCACCCGAGAAGCACACGGCTAAGACACACGCCCGTATCCCTGGCTGTGTGCCCAACACACCCCTGTGATACGCCCATGTTACAGGCGTGTTCCACACTCAACGCCTCTCATCGCCACTCAACGCCACTCATCGCCACTCAACGCCATTCCACTTAATGCCACCCGGTATTCACCCGAGCAGGACATGCCCTAGGACACACCCGTGTCCCAGGCTGTGTCGCCTCTCGACGATCGTCGACCGTGTTATCTCGAGAACTCGAGTCGACACCTACAGTATAGGAAATGCCCTAAGACACGCCCGTGTCCCAAGCTGTGTGCACTGGACACGCCCTGGGACACGCCCGTATCCCAGGCCGTGTCACCCAGCTTGACTCCAACTGAAGGTTTTTGGTGTATTACAGAATCATGGGTAGACATCCACTAAAGTAAATATCCTTGAGAAAGGGATCTTTTGGCTTCAGCCCAACATAGTTCATAGTGCCCCCGAGAGCCCTTCACTGGGTATACCCTGGGCAGTCCTGAGATTAATCTTAAGTCACTAAGTATAATAACCCGTAGACAAAAGTAGCCTAATAGATTAGGCATCGTATCACTATGCTCACCCGTACTAGGTTGGAGGGATTCATAATAATATTCTCGCCCGTGTAGGGTTTGAGGAATATGTATTATATGCTCACCCGTGTAGGGTTGGAGGGATTCAGGACAGGTTGGTCCTGCGAGCTGAAGGCTCGAGTTGTAATACTTGCATGTGCATAAACATATTAGTGGCGGGTCATGTGGTACTGGGCCAATCGGCACACCGATGACAGTACAGTGACTCAGGCGAGTGTGTGGGTTTGAGGGTTTAGTAGGTTATTTGTACTACGGTCTGGATTACAATCCCCGAAAGCACACACCCAGCCCAACAAGACTAACGGGTAGTCAACAATTAGTACGCAAGACTCTAGAGTGCACCTAGGATGTGTACAGAGGCGTATGGGAGGTCTAGGTTTTGTAGTGTGCATACCAGCCTAGGAGTGGAGATGCCCACTCCACTGCTACCGTAGCCACAACGGTGGTACCAGAGAGTGTTGCTAGCTCCGAAAAGCGAAAACTAAAGGTCTGTGATCACAAAATCGTTGTGTGTGAGTTGCACTTGCATGTTCCATAAAAAATCGCATGCATTCAAACATAGTAGGCATACACTTCATGGATCCTTATCTTATAGATTAGTATGGGCTCTTTTATATGATACGTTAATTTTTGTAACTCTAACTTATATGTTTGTATGGGCACTCATATAAGTTAGGGTACTTCTGTGATGATATATTAGAAGTAGCAGTTATACTTACTTTACCATACTGCGTAGCACTGCCTTTACTCTACTTTACTTACTGCTGTTACATTCTCTACATACTGCTGTTCTATTCTTCACTTACTGTACTTGTACCTCTTATATAGAACTGTTAGGGTAGAACTAATGTTAGTCCTCATATACTTGTTAGTATAGTGCCACTATGATCTGCTTATACTTGTTAACCCTTGGTATCCTCCGCTTCATCCTCCCGCTCGGTGGCTAGGAGTTGCGGGGCGAGGTGTGGAGGAAACGACTTAGTCTTTTTGACTAATGGTCGGTGACCATATCATTTTAGGAGCTCGAGGATATGGACTAGCATGTTGAGGAGGCAGGACATGAGGAGCAGATACCGGTGCCACCTAGTACTACTGGAGCACGACCTCAAGTGGGATGAGATTAGTTGATTAGCTTCCGCATTTGATTTGTGAGAGAAATTTGATATGATTTACCGGGCATAAACCCTTATTACTCTTCTTTATTATATTCATGATGGACTTGTACTTTTCATTCATATACTTATGATTTGTAGTGTGACTGTGGACTGGATATTGTTATACTCTGATTAGTTTTACTTCTATTTCTCATATTGGGCAAACAGGTTATGATCGTTCTAGCCGGCAGAATCGGCGTCTTGCGGTATCGACTAACCCGTGTGTTAGTGTCATCGTAAGACGACGATTCTAGGCATAAGATCCGGGTTAACTCCCCGGAAGGTGGAGTCGGATCTTACAAGAGGAAGGGACTAGACCCGACATCCTAGCCTTCTTGTACCACCTACGGTACCTAGATTTTGAGGAGGTCAGCATTTTGGACACCGTCTCCTTTGCACTAGAGTCTTCAACTGCTCCTGCCATAGCTTTCAATGTCTTCTGATCACCCTCCCAACAATCTCGGGCAAAGTGCCCTTTCTTGCCACAAGAATAGAAATTGTAAGTAGCCTGGCTAGTAGACTATCTAGCTTCTTTTCTCACCATTCTGCGGTAGGCAGTACTTATAGGATCTGCTGGGTTTGGTACCATATTCACTAGTATTTGATGAGTTTTCCCCAACTCTACTTCCAAAGTTCTGGCCGACTCCACCAAGTCTCGGAATCCCAATAGCTTTTGTCCTAGCAGTAGGATACACAACTAGCTGCGTAGACCATTATAAAATCTATCGACTATAGACTGCTTGCTTTCCCACTCAAAGCCAGAGTAGCGACTTATCAAAAGGAATGCCTGCAAATATCCGTCAACTAAGTGCGCTCCTTGCAACACAATCATGTTCAAATGCTGCTCTAATGGGCCTCTAAATACCATTTGCTCCATCACACCGCCCGGTGTTGGGGCCATCTAAGGGACAGAGGGTTGCACAATTCTTCCATGTTGCACGTTGGTCACAGCGAACACCGCTTCAACTACCCTTCTTATGGTTTCAAAAGAAGTAGGGGACTCAGGCACATCGCTGGGTGCAGTACTTTTCTCAGAAAGTGTGCGTTCATACTGCCACGCGCCACTCCCGGACACCTATAATCGATAAAAACATCAATAAGAGACTGAACAAAATTGCAAAAATAATTATACGAACACGCAGGTTCCTCAAACATGTGTATTTTCATTCCTAAGTGGACATTCATGAGTTCTTTTCATGTTATAACGATGAAGCACGCACATGTGCTCACCACCCCTTAAAGTGAATTTGCCCACGAATTCATTTAAGCTTGACCGAAACCGGTAGTCTGATACCAAATTGTAACACCCCTATTCGTCATATAGAATATAACAGTAGGTCCCGCCAGGGCCCGATGCCATATACCATGGACAGACTGGTGGGTTACTCAATGAAACCATCCTTCGAATCATAATGTCCTACACAGAGCATCTAGCGGAAGTAATTTTATTACGTTGCAAGAGAAAGAACCCAACACGAGCACGAATGACAACTAACAAAACCCAGTACGAATGAACTACAAAATACACAAAATTACTGGCTTTATGGCCTTACAATAGTTCACCAATATTTAAACAGTGTTTTACAAACTTCGGCTCGCAGGCCGGCCACACATGATTAAAATGATTAAGCAAACAAGGCCTTCAAAAGCCGACTCAGAAATAAGGGCTTTGGCCCGCTATTTAGTGCTCGGCTCCGCAGCACCTACAAGTACAATTCACCGCAATGGTGGCAAATAAGAATAACGGTCAGCTAAAGCTGACCAAATTATAACGATTCCGCCCCAAAACTCGGGGCAGCAAAGCTCCTTCCATGCACTTGTTAGCAAAACAAGCAATATAGTGAATTAACACAACATCACAGGTGCACGCCAACAAGGCCATACACCCCGTGCTCTCAGGGCACTTACTCGATGAAGCCAGTACGAACCCGGTCCGTTCCTTGGCTCCACCACCGCCCCCAGGGCGGCAAAGCTCGTGAGCATTCAGTTCTTTTAACTGTAGCCTAGACTCGTTCTTCAAATCATCGGTAAGTGCCACGTAACTTTTGGTCTCTTTAACCAAAACAGATGGAGCGGGTAGGGTTCAAGCCCATTGCTCACCCCGCCATGGCCATTTAGCCTTTGACGCGGGCCAAACTTACTCCAGTCCCAACTATCGATCAAACACGGTACATAGCCCCGCTACATACTTGGATGGCTCCCATGTAATATCCCATTTCCGGCTAGACCCCTAGGAGTCGGTTGGTTGTGGTAGAACCCTAGGGAGCCCAAAACTTGAAATAAATCGACTAAGGAATCGGCTCACGGGTTGGTCACGCCCGTGACCCGCCATGTCACGCCCGTGACAAGGGCGTGACACGCTCGACGATCGTCGATCCCAACTCGACGATCGTCGAACCAAATTCGGCCACACGGGTCTGTCACACCCGTGACCCTCCAGGTCACGCCCGTGACAAAGGGCGTGACACGCTCGACGATCGTCGAACCCCACTTCGACGATCGTCGACCCAAAATTGACCACGCGCCATGTCACGCCCGTGACTTGCATTGTCACGCCCGTGACATTGGGCGTGACCGCGCTCGACGATCGTCGATTTCTGTTCGACGATCGTCGACCCAGAACTAGTCATCAGGCATGTCACGCCCGTGACCCGCATTGTCACGCCCGTGACATTGGGCGTGACCACGCTCGACGATCGTCGATTTCAGCTCGACGATCGTCGACCAGAATTAGTCACCAGGCCTGTCACGCCCGTGACCCAAGTGTCACGCCCGTGACCACCCTTCGACGATCGTCGATCTCAGTTCGACGATCGTCGAACCCAGAACTGCTAACCGGGCCTGTCACGCCCGTGACCTATGTGTCACGCCCGTGACCAAGGCCGAAACGTCAGCCAGACTGGAAGTTTCGGTAACCGACGCCTTAATAAATTCTGGCTGTGGGAATGAAAAAAATCAAGAGTATTTATGGGTCGTTCCCTACTTTAATTATGTTAATAATTAAGGAAAGTGGGTCCAATAGGAAACTGCCACCTGGCAAGCACCTCTTCATTTCCAACTTTCCAACTGCCATTCGGCATAACCGAAACGTCATAAGAATATGATTAATGGCTGCCAACGTTTCATCTCCAACGTTTCACCCTTTCCCCTCCCCATTTCCTCATCTATAAAAGATTCCTGAGTGCAAGAGGAAAAGGTTACACTCCCTCAACTGTTCAGACTTCCTCCTTGCTGTTGAAGAATTTCCGGCGACGCCACCACCGCGCAAATGGCTTCCCGACGCTCTGCACGCCTTCAACCCGCGAACAAGGTCCTCCCCTCCCTCTTCTTCTGCGGATAGATCTTAGGAATCGTTAGGAGAGATATCGGGCTCAAAAGAGCCAGATCGAGTGAGCGTAATGGTGGTTTTCCAAAAATATCATGGTGGCGGGTTCGCCGGAAATCGCCTCTCCGGCGGCCGTGCCGCCGCCCGACGTTAGCCCTCGCCTCAACGGAGGTGGTGGTGGTGGTGGCCGGCCAGGGAGATGGCTGGGTGGCCGGGAAATAGCTTGGAAAGGCTACAGGAAAATTAGGTTTTCAGTCTCTGGTTCGGGCTGTAGAAGAAGATGAACAGTGCCTTTAATTAGATTTTATTTGTAAAATCAATTTCTGAATGAGATTTCTGTCATGTTAAATAATTTGGGAAAAATACTTAGAGGCTCGTACAGGAAAAGTGGTCAACATAGAAACTGTAGCCCTTGAAGTCTAGTTTTATTCAAAATTAATTTCATTCAATTTGGATTCCTGGTTAGACCACAGCACCCTTTTTGGTGAGGTCTATCCAGAGGGCTGCCTTGACTTTAGAAAAATTCCCCACTCCAATCTAGTCGTCCAAACGACTTGAAATTTGGGATGTGGTCTAATCTTACATATATCTAGGTGCTATCCAAAAATGAGAATTTTTGGAGAATATTTTTCTATTGTTTTTAGAAAAATTCAATAATCCTAGCCGAATTTAATTAGGTGGTTAAATAATTTCCAAACCCTCCCAAATTTTGGTGAGTGGTCCCTGGGTTCACCATAAGGTTCTGTATAATTTTTCATCTCATTTGGAGATGGTTTGGTTTAGAATTGATCAACCCTAAGTTTTGCCCTAATAAGGGGTCTTAGGTTAAACGTGCACTTTTGAAGTTTGAGTGGTGAGATCACCTCAACAGAGGCTGAGATTTTTACCACTGGCTAGTAATGTTCTCTAGCACCCCCTCATGGAGTTTGAGGTGGATCGGGGTAAGTTTACCCTAAGGACCAAGGCCAAACCCTAAGGATGGATCTTGGTGGTTTGTGAAGGTCATGTGGTCAAATGACCTTGGATTGACCCGAGGTCGGGTTACGAGAACCATAGGGCTAATATAGTTCTCTGGATGAAATTTTAGTGGATTTGGAGATCGTTGGGATGTCTAAAAACCTAACCCTAGTTTAGGGCGCAAAACTTATAGAGATAGGAAATGACACCAAACCACATTGAAAAGTGATGAGAATTGGGTAGAGTGGATTATAGGGGTAGGACAAGCTCTGGATATTTTTCTATGAATTTTATGCTCACTATTTTGGGTACTTCTTTAATGAATTGGTAGTTGCATGATTTGCTTAGAAAATTTATTAGAGTGTACAAACTTCCTGGAAAATTGATGAAATATAGGCAGAGAACCTTTATTATGATTTTAAAACTCTGTGAATTTTTATGGGATTTTTAGAAGCTTAATTCTAGGGCTTGCTTCATTAAGTATTATTTATCATGGATATTGGATTAAATTTATTTTGGTGCTTAGCAAGCTGATAAAATTATGATTCTTTACACAATGACCTTTTCTGTATCATACTTTTAAGCAGTAATGTTTTCATAATTTTATGAAGAGTAATTTCAGTACTTCCTTCTTTACATGAGAATAATGGGATTTTAATGGATAAATTGATTAGAGGCTAAATATCTTTTGTAAAATCCTGCAAATTAGTATTTGATGATACCTTACTGTTATTTAGTGATCACAATTTTTGGGTGGCCATAACTTAAGAATATCATATAGTTCATGTTAAAAAATACCCATGGCCAATCTTTGAGAAAAATAAAATAAATATCAGATTAATTAGGAAAATTATAATTCCTGGATTTAAGCTAATTAAGTCATGATAGTCCTCCAGTAAATATTATAGGAGATTTGGAAGATAATTTGGAAGTACCTCCCCTTGTGTACCACATATAGCTTTGGATGGTCTGCATTTAGTAAAACCACGGAATTCTGATAATCGATGGTTGGTAGGGCAAATTTAGAATGAGTTCATTATTAGAAGTCAGGATAAGTAGAATGTGGGACTGGTTAGGATAAGAGAGTACGGGAACGACGAAAGATCGTCCGTCCCGGGAGGAAGAGGAAGAGTCTTAATACGCTAGGGTTAGATTCATTATAACATTAAAAGGGGATTGGGTAAAGGGTAGACAACCAATAATAATAAGTGCCTTGCGAAAGGGAACTTCGGGCCGTAATGCACCGTCTTGGTTCCTAGTGCCCCTTGAGAGCCCTTCACGGGGTATACCGGGGGCAGTCCTGGGCTAACGTAAACCATAGGAGTAATAAATCAAAAGAGCAACTAGTATAACTAGGATTGCACACACTCACTCCCCGGTAGTTAGGAAAGTAGAATTATAGGATTACTTGCCATCAGACAGTAGCTCTGAAGGTAGATGCACGGACAGTACTGTCCGGGGGGCCGCGGGCTCGAGGGTTGGAGTACGGAGAAAGGTGGTGGGTCATCGGTACTAGGCGATCGATCACACCGACAGCGGTACGATGACTCGGAGAAAAGTCTGGAGGGTACATCCAGCAGCAGTACGCGGATACTCTAGGTTGTGTTCTTCTAGGGGCGTACGGAAGGGCTAGGCCTGGTAGTGTGGTTACCCGCCTAGGAGTGGGGGGCCCGACCCACTGTCTCCGTTTGCCACTACGGAGGTTCCTGGGGGTGAAGCTAGCCTCCCGAACAGGGGGAACTAAAGGTCTGTGCGCATAGAGTCGTGTGCGTGGGTTGCACTTGCATGAATCATGGCATAGCATGTTTGCATATAACCGTCACCCCAACGTATAAATCGGTATGGGACTTTTTATACGATGGGAGCCTTGCAGAAGATCCCTTAACTTATAAGTTTGTATGGGCATTCATATAAGTTAAGGTTACTTACATACTTACTTACTGTTCTCTAGTTGTCTTTTTATATAAATTGCTTCTTATTAATTGTTCTACCTATTACAACATTTATACTGCTCCCCGATATAACTTGCTAGTTAGGTCCACCGACACTTGCTTGTCTATTCTCCACTTTTGTAGCTTCCCTTTCCTCCTCTCCGCCCGGTGCTTAGGAGCCGTGGTGGGAGGGGTAGGGGATGATAGGGCTTAGTCTTTATGACTAATGGTTTTCGAACCAAACATTACAGGAGCTCCGGATGGGAGACAGGGACCAGCACCAGCGGAGTACGGTGCGCATGGAGGTGGGACAGTCTAGCACCGGTGCACCTGCGACCAGCTCCGTGAGTGATTAGCATTTTCTTAGCTTCCGCGATGAGAGACTTGTAGTGAGGACTCTGATGTACTGGGCTCAAGCCCATTTATCTATTTTCCTATTATTGTATTGATGGACTGGATATGATTCTCTTTTATATACATGTTTTCTGTGGACTTGTTTACACTTTTGTATAAATGCTTCTCTCGTTTGTGATCGAAAAGGGCCGGCAGAATTGGCGATTTGTAGTGGTTGCCTTCCCGAGATGTCGGTGCCACCGCAAAGCGGCAATTCTGGGCTAAGACCCCCCGGTGGTTGAAAAAGAAAAAAAAGGGGTCTTACAAGTGGTATCAGAGGAGACCTCGATCGAAAGAGAAGTAGTCCACAGAAACCTTGGGCCACCCCCGTGCGAGCTTAGTTTGCGGACAAACTAGCAGCGGAAGCAGTGGTGTGCCCATAAGGGAAATCACATGTGAAAGTCCATTATAACTCTTCTTAAATTCCATTCATTCGCTCTCTAACAAATGGAATTTTTGCTTGTAGCCTGCGACGAACCCTACATCGCAGCAGGGGACACCTCAGGCCCCGGATGTGGTCCTGACTCCGCCAGCACCCGTTCTGTTCCAGCAGACGGAGATGGGGCAAACATTGACGGCCATCTTGGAGGCCTTCAGAGCTCAGCAAGCCCCGGCCCCACAGCCGAACCCCGGGGCCAATTGGATGACTGTATTCCGGGGACTATCCCCTCCATCCTACCAGGGGACGGAGTCCGCAGTACATACGGAGGAGTGGTTGGACACCATTTACGAGATGCTGGCAGGGATTCGATGCCCCACGGAGGAGGCAGTTGCCTTGGCAGTCTCCTGCTTAGAGTCACACGGAAAGAGATGGTGGAAATCTCAGCTGGACACCACCTTTGCAGGGGTGGATTGTGCTGATATTACCTGGGAGGAGTTCAGAGCAGCGCTCTTGGGACACTTTGTACCTTAGTCGGCGAGAGATGACCTGGAGGATAGGTTCCTGCGGTTGAGGCAGGGGAGCAGGACTGTGGTGGAGTACTATCAGGAGTTCACACACCTGGCCCGTTATGCGGATGCTTACCAGTTAGACGATGCTGGCTATGCCCGGAGGTTTTATAAGGGGCTGCAGGATGACATGAGGCAGGCCCTCCTTTTCGTTTCAGAGGGGAGTCTGGCCAGGATTCTGGAGATGGCTAAGAAGAGAGAGGCGGATCAGCTTACAGTGAGGAGCCGGAAGAGACCGGCTGATGATACAGTGATTGGAGGACGTAGAGACCGCCCTCGAGGCCAAGTTATTGGAGAGAGAAGGAACGGGGATCAGCCCCGTTAGGAGTTTGGGCAGGAGCAGAGGACTCGGGGGATATTGGCTCCCCAGCCTATACAGATGCTGGAAATGCCAAGGACGGCAGGGCAGCCACCGGTATGCTATCAGTGCAACCAGCCGGGGCATATCAAGCGGAACTGCCCTGTGGGGCGAGCACCCTCACCAGCACATCAGGGCGCTCCACCCCCCAGACAGTTTGGCGGACGAGGACAGGACCGAGGACGAGGATTTCAGGATCGAGGCCGTAGGCAAGAGAGAGAGCAGGTGTACGCTCTAGACCTGACACAGCCTCGGAACCCGGAGCAGGTTATCACAGGTATGGCAGCACTTTTAAATTTTCTTCATACAAACTACTATTTCAGACGTAACCTGCTTAGAAATTTAAGAGAAGATGAACTGCAACAAAATACTAAGACACTTAATCACCCCAGGCATAGTTTTCATTAGCGGCAAGCCCGCTCACACCCTCTTTGACACCGGTGCGTCGCAATCATTCGTGTCAGAGGATTTCATGAAAGGACTTGCAGGAGTGGAGCTGAGCACCGGGAAGATGCTGAGGGTGCGCCTACCCGATGGATCGGAGATATTGACCTCTACTCATTGTGATATGGAAGCAAGGATCGGCGGAAAGGCGTTTGAGGCACCCGCGACGGTTTTGAGGATGCCAGATTACGATCTGATTCTGGGCATGACCTGGCTGTACTGGAACCATGCCCAGATCGATTGCGTGGCAAAGAGGATCACCGTGAGGCATGGCGACTCCTTCATTGTTATCGAAGGTATTACATCAGCACCCCGTACCTTACTTTCTTCTATACAGGCCTGTTAAGGCCCACCTGCAGGGGGAAGAGGTTTATCAGATCCTCTTTGAGGCGGTCGTAGCCAAGGACTCCATTGCAGATATTCCAGTGGTGCGGGACTTCGCCGACGTGTTTCCGGAGAAGCTACCAGGGTTACCCCCGCACCGAGAGAGGGACTTTCAGATTCAGCTTATACCAGGGGCTAAGCCGGTATCCAGAGCTCCCTATCGAATGGCCCCAAAGGAGTTGGTGGAATTCCGGAGTCAGCTTCAGGAGTTAGTGGAGGCCGGGTTCGTTCGGCCTAGCTCTTCACCATGGGGAGCTCCGGTGCTGTTCGTTAAGAAGAAAGACGGGACCCTCCGACTGTGCATAGATTACCGAGCTCTGAACAGGTTGACGGTCCGGAACACTTATCCCTTACCACGGATAGATGAGCTTTTTGACCAGCTGGAGGGAGCCCATTGGTTCTCAAAGCTGGATCTGAGATCAGGATACTACCAGCTTCGCATTCGGGAGGAGGACATCCCGAAGACGGCGTTCAGCAGCAGATACGGCTTGTACGAGTTTACCGTGATGCCGTTCGGGCTCACGAATGCACCCTCCGCATTCATGACTTTGATGAATCGGGTGTTCGAGGAATACCTGGATGTCTTCGTCATTGTATTCATCGACGACATCCTCATCTATTCAAGGACGGAGGAGGAGCACGCGAGACATCTAGCCTTGACCTTGGAGAAGCTGCGGGAGCACGAGATGTATGCCAAGTACAGCAAGTGCCAGTTCTGGCTAAAGGAGGTGGCATTTCTGGGTCACGTCATCAGTGGAGCAGGTCTGGCAGTGGATCCGGCAAAGATCCAGGCAGTACGGGATTGGCCACCACTAAAGTCGGCCACGGATGTTCGGAGTTTCTTGGGGCTTGCCGGTTACTACCGGAAGTTCGTAAAGGGTTTCTCTCAGATTGCCCTTCCTCTTACGTCTCTGACGAAGAAGGAGTCCCCTTTTACTTGGACGCCGCGGTGCGAATCTGCCTTCCAGGAGCTGAAGGATCGTCTCACCTCGGCCCCCATCCTTGCTCTCCCATCAGGGAGGGAGGGATTTCAGGTATATGCAGATGCTTCCTATCAGGGGATGGGCGCCGTCCTTATGCAGAGTGGGCACGTAATCGCCTATGCCTCCCGTCAGTTGAAGCAGCACGAGCAGAACTACCCCGTGCACGATTTGGAGATGGGGGCAGTCATTTTTGCCCTTAAGATCTGGCAGCACTATCTCTACGGGGTACATTGTGATATCTTCTCCGACCACAAGAATCTGAAGTACGTCGACACCCAGAAGGAGTTAAACATCAGGCAGAGACGCTGGGTGGAGTTTCTTTCGGACTACCAGTATACCATGCACTACCATCCGGGGAAGGCGAACGTGGTTGCGGATGCTCTGAGCCGGAGAGCGAATACGACTGGAGTAGGCCCGCAGCTGATGGCCTTGGAGTTGATTAGATCATTCGAGGAGATGCAGATTTCGCTAGTATCTGAGGATGACCCGGAGCTGTACATGGAGTACTTGGGGTCGATGGCTACTACAGATGACATCCGAGACCGCATCAGAGATGGGCAGAAGCTGGACGAGAGAGCTGAGCCGATATTCCGGGCCTTGGAGGAAGGCACGACAGGAGATTACACTTTGAGGGATGGGCTTCTGTGTTTCCGGGGCAGAGTCTACATACCAGCAGGAGGACGGATCCGGGAGGACATTTTGGAGGAAGCTCACTGCAGTCGGTATTCGGTACACCCGGGGATCACCAAGATGGTAAAGGATTTAAAGAGGACGATGTACTGGCCGGGTATGAAGAAAGATATTACATATTTTGTGACACATTGTGAGGCCTGCCAGCTCGTGAAGGCGGAGTGTAGGAACCCGGCAGGATTGCTGCAGCCGCTTCCAGTGCCGGAGTGGAAGTTTGAGGACATAGCCATGGACTTTATACATGGGCTACCTAGATCCCGTGTGGGGAACGACTCGATCTGGGTGATAGTGGACAGGCTGACAAAGGTGGCCAGATTCATCCCAGTGGCGAAGGACACACCGGTCAGTGTTTTAGTACGGAGGTTCATCGAGCAGTTTGTGCGTTATCATGGGGTGCCCAAGACTATCGTTTCGGATCGGGATGGGCGGTTCACATCCAGGGAATGGAGGTCAGTCTAGGCCCATCTGGGTTCTCGGTTGACATTCAGCACAGCTTTCCACCCTCAGACCGACGGACAGACAGAGCGCACAAACCGTACACTGGAGGACCTGTTACGACTGTGTATTTTGGACCGTGGCGAGCCTTGGGAGAGATTGCTGCCACTGGTCGAGTTTTCGTACAACAACGCTCATCAGTCCAGCATAGGCATGGCTCCATACGAAGCGTTGTACGGAAGGAGATGCAGAACCCCACTATCATGGGTTCAGGATGAGGATCCGCAGGCACTGGGCTCGGAGTTTGTGGGAGATACAGATGCTCAGATTAGGTTGATCCGAGACAGGATGTTGGAAGCCCAGAGTAGACAGGCGAAATACTACGATGCGAGGCATCGTCAAGTGGAGTTCCAGGTGGGGGACCGAGTTTTCTTGAAGATACGGCCGATGCACGGAGTCTCGCGGGTTCGCGGGCGGAGGAAGCTCAGTCCAAGATATATGGGGCCCTACAGGATCCTGGAGCGGATCGGCCCCTTAGCCTATAGACTGGAACTACCGCCGGAGTTAGCGGGATTGCATGACGTCTTCCACGTCTCCTCACTTCGGAGGGCTCTGCTACGCCCTGAGCAGCTGATTCCCTCGGCAGATGGCCCGGTGGCCTCGGATCGGTCAGTCAACGTGGAGCCTATCAGGATTGACGATACGGCAGTGCGGGTCTTGCGGAGAAAGAAGGTCCCGTTAGTCAAGGTTCTGTGGAACAATCATGGGCAGGAGGAGCATACATGGGAGCCACAGGACTTGATGCGGCAAAAATATCCGGAACTTTTTCGTCAGGTATACCTCAAAACCCCTCTGGACAATCAATTGCCTTCCTGTTTTAAACCAATGGAATTGAAATTTCAAGAATAGGGGCTAATCTTTTGTTTATTGGGGCGTATATACCTAGTTAGGTGGGCGAATTAAACCTTAGATTCGAAATCGCACAAGCAAACGTAACGTAGGGAGGTAATCAGTCGGTTCTCATGGGATGTTACAAGTTTATTTTCCCGATTTGAGTCCCGTAGGCTTAACCTTGATTTCGGGGACGAAATCTTTGTTTTGTTTATTGGGATTTGTAACATCCCATTTCCGGCTAGACCCCTAGGAGTCGGTTGGTTGTGGTAGAACCCTAGGGAGCCCAAAACTTGAAATAAATCAACTAAGGAATCGGCTCACGGGTTGGTCACGCCCGTGACCCGCCATGTCACGCCCGTGACAAGGGCGTGACACGCTCGACGATCGTCGATCCCAACTCGACGATCGTCGAACCAAATTCGGCCACACGGGTCTGTCACGCCCGTGACCCTCCAGGTCACGCCCGTGACAAAGGGCGTGACACGCTCGACGATCGTCGAACCCCACTTCGACGATCGTCGACCCAAAATTGACCACGCGCCATGTCACGCCCGTGACTTGCATTGTCACGCCCGTGACATTGGGCGTGACCGCGCTCGACGATCGTCGATTTCTGTTCGACGATCGTCGACCCAGAACTAGTCATCAGGCATGTCACGCCCGTGACCCGCATTGTCACGCCCGTGACATTGGGCGTGACCACGCTCGACGATCGTCGATTTCAGCTCGACGATCGTCGACCAGAATTAGTCACCAGGCCTGTCACGCCCGTGACCCAAGTGTCACGCCCGTGACCACCCTTCGACGATCGTCGATCTCAGTTCGACGATCGTCGAACCCAGAACTGCTAACCGGGCCTGTCACGCCCGTGACCTATGTGTCACGCCCGTGACCAAGGCCGAAACGTCAGCCAGACTGGAAGTTTCGGTAACCGACGCCTTAATAAATTCTGGCTGTGGGAATGAAAAAAATCAAGAGTATTTATGGGTCGTTCCCTACTTTAATTATGTTAATAATTAAGGAAAGTGGGTCCAATAGGAAACTGCCACCTGGCAAGCACCTCTTCATTTCCAACTTTCCAACTGCCATTCGGCATAACCGAAACGTCATAAGAATATGATTAATGGCCGCCAACGTTTCATCTCCAACGTTTCACCCTTTCCCCTCCCTATTTCCTCATCTATAAAAGATTCCTGAGTGCAAGAGGAAAAGGTTACACTCCCTCAACTGTTCAGACTTCCTCCTTGCTGTTGAAGAATTTCCGGCGACGCCACCACCGCGCAAATGGCTTCCCGACGCTCTGCACGCCTTCAACCCGCGAACAAGGTCCTCCCCTCCCTCTTCTTCTGCGGATAAATCTTAGGAATCGTTAGGAGAGATATCGGGCTCAAAAGAGCCAGATCGGGTGAGCGTAATGGTGGTTTTCCAAAAATATCATGGTGGCGGGTTCGCCGGAAATCGCCTCTCCGGCGGCCGTGCCGCCGCCCGACGTTAGCCCTCGCCTCAACGGAGGTGGTGGTGGTGGTGGCCGGCCAGGGAGATGGCTGGGTGGCCGGGAAATAGCTTGGAAAGGCTACAGGAAAATTAGGTTTTCAGTCTCTGGTTCGGGCTGTAGAAGAAGATGAACAGTGCCTTTAATTAGATTTTATTTGTAAAATCAATTTCTGAATGAGATTTCTGTCATGTTAAATAATTTGGGAAAAATACTTAGAGGCTCCTACAGGAAAAGTGGTCAACATAGAAAATGTAGCCCTTGAAGTCTAGTTTTATTCAAAATTAATTTCATTCAATTTGGATTCCTGGTTAGACCACAGCACCCTTTTTGGTGAGGTCTATCCAGAGGGCTGCCTTGACCTTAGAAAACTTCCCCACTCCAATCCAGTCGTCCAAACGACTTGAAATTTGGGATGTGGTCTAATCTTACATATATCTAGGTGCTATCCAAAAATGAGAATTTTTGGAGAATATTTTTCTATAGTTTTTAGAAAAATTCAATAATCCTAGCCGAATTTAATTAGGTGGTTAAATAATTTCCAAACCCTCCCAAATTTTGGTGAGTGGTCCCTGGGTTCACCATAAGGTTCTGTATAATTTTTCATCTCATTTGGAGATGGTTTGGTTTAGAATTGATCAACCCTAAGTTTTGCCCTAATAAGGGGTCTTAGGTTAAAAGTGCACTTTTGAAGTTTGAGTGGTGAGATCACCTCAACAGAGGCTGATATTTTTACCACTGGCTAGTAATGTTCTCTAGCACCCCCTCATGGAGTTTGAGGTGGATCGGGGTAAGTTTACCCTAAGGACCAAGGCCAAACCCTAAGGATGGATCTTGGTGGTTTGTGAAGGTCATGTGGTCAAATGACCTTGGATTGACCCGAGGTCGGGTTACGAGAACCATAGGACTAATATAGTTCTCTGGATGAAATTTTAGTGGATTTGGAGATCGTTGGGATGTCTAAAAACCTAACCCTAGTTTAGGGCGCAAAACTTATAGAGATAGGAAATGACACCAAACCACATTGAAAAGTGATGAGAATTGGGTAGAGTGGATTATAGGGGTAGTACAAGCTCTGGATATTTTTCTATGAATTTTATGCTCACTATTTTGGGTACTTCTTTAATGAATTGGTAGTTGCATGATTTGCTTAGAAAATTTATTAGAGTATACAAACTTCCTGGAAAATTGATGAAATATAGGCAGAGAACCTTTATTATGATTTTAAAACTCTGTGAATTTTTATGGGATTTTTAGAAGCTTAATTCTAGGGCTTGCTTCATTAAGTATTATTTATCATGGATATTGGATTAAATTTATTTTGGTGCTTAGCAAGCTGATAAAATTATGATTCTTTACACAATGACCTTTTCTGTATCATACTATTAAGCAGTAATGTTTTCATAATTTTATGAAGAGTAATTTCAGTACTTCCTTCTTTACATGAGAATAATGGGATTTTAATGGATAAATTGATTAGAGGCTAAATATCTTTTGTAAAATCCTGCAAATTAGTATTTGATGATACCTTACTGTTATTTAGTGATCACAATTTTTGGGTGGCCATAACTTAAGAATATCATATAGTTCATGTTAAAAAATACCCATGGCCAATCTTTGAGAAAAATAAAATAAATATCAGATTAATTAGGAAAATTATAATTCCTGGATTTAAGCTAATTAAGTCATGATAGTCCTCCAGTAAATATTATAGGAGATTTGGAAGATAATTTGGAGTACCTCCCCTTGTGTACCACATATAGCTTAGGATGGTCTGCATTTAGTAAAACCACGGAATTCTGATAATCGATGGTTGGTAGGGCAAATTTAGAATGAGTTCATTATTAGAAGTCAGGATAAGTAGAATGTGGGACTGGTTAGGATAAGAGAGTACGGGAACGACGAAAGATCGTCCGTCCCGGGAGGAAGAGGAAGAGTCTTAATACGCTAGGGTTAGATTCATTATAACATTAAAAGGGGATTGGGTAAAGGGTAGACAACCAATAATAATAAGTGCCTTGCGAAAGGGAACTTCGGGCCGTAATGCACCGTCTTGGTTCCTAGTGCCCCTTGAGAGCCCTTCACGGGGTATACCGGGGGCAGTCCTGGGCTAACGTAAACCATAGGAGTAATAAATCAAAAGAGCAACTAGTATAACTAGGATTGCACACACTCACTCCCCGGTAGTTAGGAAAGTAGAATTATAGGATTACTTGCCATCAGACAGTAGCTCTGAAGGTAGATGCACGGACAGTACTGTCCGGGGGGCCGCGGGCTCGAGGGTTGGAGTACGGAGAAAGGTGGTGGGTCATCGGTACTAGGCGATCGATCACACCGACAGCGGTACGATGACTCAGAGAAAAGTCTGGAGGGTACATCCAGCAGCAGTACGCGGATACTCTAGGTTGTGTTCTTCTAGGGGCGTACGGAAGGGCTAGGCCTGGTAGTGTGGTTACCCGCCTAGGAGTGGGGGGCCCGACCCACTGTCTCCGTTTGCCACTACGGAGGTTCCTGGGGGTGAAGCTAGCCTCCCAAACAGGGGGAACTAAAGGTCTGTGCGCATAGAGTCGTGTGCGTGGGTTGCACTTGCATGAATCATGGCATAGCATGTTTGCATATAACCGTCACCCCAACGTATAAATCGGTATGGGACTTTTTATACGATGGGAGCCTTGCAGAAGATCCCTTAACTTATAAGTTTGTATGGGCATTCATATAAGTTAAGGTTACTTACATACTTACTTACTGTTCTCTAGTTGTCTTTTTATATAAATTGCTTCTTATTAATTGTTCTACCTATTACAACATTTATACTGCTCCCCGATATAACTTGCTAGTTAGGTCCACCGACACTTGCTTGTCTATTCTCCACTTTTGTAGCTTCCCTTTCCTCCTCTCCGCCCGGTGCTTAGGAGCCGTGGTGGGAGGGGTAGGGGATGATGGGGCTTAGTCTTTATGACTAATGGTTTTCGAACCAAACATTACAGGAGCTCCGGATGGGAGACATGGACCAGCACCAGCGGAGTACGGTGCGCATGGAGGTGGGACAGTCTAGCACCGGTGCACCTGCGACCAGCTCCGTGAGTGATTAGCATTTTCTTAGCTTCCGCGATGAGAGACTTGTAGTGAGGACTCTGATGTACTGGGCTCAAGCCCATTTATCTATTTTCCTATTATTGTATTGATGGACTGGATATGATTCTCTTTTATATACATGTTTTCTGTGGACTTGTTTACACTTTTGTATAAATGCTTCTCTCGTTTGTGATCGAAAAGGGCCGGCAGAATTGGCGATTTGTAGTGGTTGCCTTCCCGAGATGTCGGTGCCACCGCAAAGCGGCAATTCTGGGCTAAGACCCCCCGGTGGTTGAAAAAGAAAAAAAAAAGGGGTCTTACATCCCAGGCCACCAAAACGGCAGAACTTCGCTTCCTCCCAGATTTCCGGGTGCACCTTGGGGTTACTCTCCAAGATTCCCTGATCCATTCGCCTAGCAAACCTAAAAACAACCAAAACGCACAGAGTCTTCTCCATCTAAATATGCATAGTAAAACATCATCGATCCATACCATCTTCTCCGGGAAGGCTTCACACACCATTCCTATGTCTGTACTACGATTCCGGACTCTAAACAAAGGGGACTTTACATATCTACCCCAAGGAACACTATAACTCATCGCACACTCGCGGGAGAGGGGTTTCCCTATGCAAAAGAAGAAGAGCTTCACATGCTCAAGATGAGAATCGTTACCCTATCATTTCTCTTCGATGCCATGACGATCAAGTCGGATGGAAAGCACCATATCAGCCTCGCCTTCGCGGATCTAGACTCGGATCGAGAATCGGAGCTTCGAAGCTCCACTAGAGGCCGGAGTTGACCTCCTTCTTCTTCCTAGCTCTCCCTTCTCTCTAAGCTTTTAGAAAGAGAAGATGAAGATGAAATGAGGGTTTGAAGCCTATTCGCAGCTTAAAACCCAACCAGAACAGCCTTGAGCAATTAGATCCCAAAATAAGGAAATGGACGGATGCGATTCGCCCTAAAAATAAACTTCCTGGGCCGAACACGGCTTGCGACACTCCTGTGTCCAAGGCTGTGTAACTCATTCGTCGCTGAAATCGTCATGTCCCAAAAAGAACACGGCCACTCGACACGCCCGTGTCAGGATTGACACTTCCGTGTCATCCAGTACATGCCCGTGACGCTGGGCGTGTTCCTCCATCGAAATAGGTCCAAAACATCTAGAGCATGACACAGCCATGTGACACGCCCGTGTCACATGTCGTGTGCTAGACACGCCGTTGGACACGCCCGTGTCCCAGGCCGTGTAGCTTCCTTAGCACTACTCGCCAAACGACCCGAACAGGACACGGGTATTTGACATGCCAGTGTTAAATCTTACACGCCCGTGTCGGACCCGAACATGCTTGGGCTCAGGCTGTGCATCCTCACTCAACAATCGTTGAGTGAAAGGCATTAAGTGGCTGACACGCCCTTGGACATGCCCGTGTCACAGGCCGTGTTCACAGCCCCGATGACCGTTGACTGTGAAAGTCTCTAGTGTCGTGCAGTCTTTTGCGGAATTAAATTTACTTGCACAAATTAACAAATAGAGCACAGAAAATACACAAAGAATTATAGTGGTTCCCCGATTTGGGTACGTCCACTTTCCCCCTTCGACCTATCTCCCACCAAGGGACGACTCGGTCACTTCTCCAAACGGATGAAATCCAATCCTCACACTACGGAATGAACCCTTCCAACAGAGGAGTCACAACTCCACCACCACGGGTTCCACCAAACCCTTACAACAAGGAATGAAAATTCTTTTACAACAAACCAAAATTGATTGTAAACGAAAATACAAACAACGCTTTTGGAGATCCCGATGTCCTTCTTCGTCTGTTGAAGCTTGCTTGAAGATTACAAAGAATCCACAACCGGATTTCTCTCTTGGAAAGAATCTTTTCAAGATCAGCGGCGGCAAGTAAATACGGCGACGATGCTTTGTAGATCCAAACTTCTTGACGAAGCAAGCAAGGTCTACGAACGATCTCTGTCGGATCAGTCATCTCAACCAATTCGGAATGGAGAACAAATCTCGTTCAACAAATCGGAAGACAAGATATCTCAAGAGAGATGCGTGAGATGCTCGGCTTGCCTCGGTACTATCGTCGGAAGATCAGATAAGCATTGAGATCAGCGGCGACGATGAGCTTGCGAGCAGCTACAGGCGATCGGCGGTTTCCGCAATCGGCTAGGGCACGACGTCGGCTGCTTTCGTTTCTGCGTGAATGTCTGTATCTTGAGGTTCAAAATACACGTATCTTTATACCAGGACCCAACCCTAATGACCGTTGTGGGGTCCACAAGGAGAAGCCCTAGCCCCGACCGAAACAGCGCACGACAAGTTGGTTCGGTCCAGCGAACGGAGGAAATTAGCCTAAGGCAAAATCGGCGGGAATCGTCGGTGATTCCCGTCGATGTCGGCGGGAATCACTCACGATTCCTATCGATTCTGCCTTGGCAGAATCCCTATTTGAAAACTGTCAGCCGGAAGAAGTCGGCGGGAGAGGCTAACTGGAATCGGCGGGAATCACTAACGATTCCCATCGAAGTCGGCGAAAATCATTAGCGATTACCTTCAATTCTGCCTTGGCAGAATCCCTGTTTGAAAACTGTCAGCCGGAAGAAGTCAGCGGGAGAGGCTAACTAATTCTCGACGAATCGGCGGGAATTATTAACGATTCCCGTCGAAGTCGGCGGGAATCACTAGCGATTCCCGTCGATTTTGACTTAGAAGAATTTTCTCTTCCTTCCTTTGATGACTTGGTATTTGACCTATCTTTGCTCCTTCTTCTGCTCTTGATCTACCTTGACCCTGTACTTGAAAATAAGTACACTCCAATAGAGAGAGCACACGTGAATCAACACACTGATCTACGCAACGAGGGATTACGTTGCGCATACCCGTATATATTGAACCACTGCACCCTGACATTGGTGTGTACTTAGCATGGAATAACTGCAAGCACACTTGATAGAATTGTTAAAAACATTTTCAATTCACCTTTGCTTGTTCAGGGGCATCTTCAAATCAGGTCTATTGTGGAAGAAATACCCAAGAGACTGCAATTTCGCCGACCACGCGACCATCGCCGAACCCGAGCACGACATGCCCCTGGGACACGCCCGTGTCCAAGGCCGTGTCACCTCTACCAAATCCCAGACTTGGCTCAAAACCCCACACGTCACTCCTTTGAGTCTCGGGGCATTACAGGTCTGCTTATATCACATCTTCAACATCAGACCTAAGGTCTGACTTTAGGGATTCAACATGACCCCATAACCTTACCACAACACCTTTAACACCTTGGCTAGTCCATAGGGTCATTAAGGACCCATGGAGGGCAGTCAAAGTGGTTAAGTTGACCTTAATCAACTCTAACCCTAAATGGGTCAAACTGACCTACATTGGGTCAACTGACCTTCACTTAGCCAAGTGGATCCCACTCATGTCCTCCTAACCCTAGAGTGAGGTCAATGGGTCACCTAGGACCCATTAGAGTCAACCAAAGAGGCTAAGTTGACCCAAGTCAACCTTAGCCCTAAAAAGGTTAAAGTGCCCTAATAAAGGGTCAAGTTACCCCCAAGATGCCCAACCAACCATACCCAAGTACTTCTAGACCTTAGGGGAGCCCATGGGTCACAAAGGATCCATTGGGGTCAACCCTAGTGGCTAATTTGACCAAAGTCAACTCACAGGTCAAAGTGGTCAAACAAGCCTAAAATGGCTTACTCAAGCCAAATCCAAGTGGGCTAGGCCCAAACAAGTGTGGCCCATTGGTCTAGGAGGTGGATAGAAAAATTTTGGGCCCACCAAATTCAGAGTATGGTGACTAGGAGAGAGGGAGAGGAAGTTACCCAAATTTGGAGGAGAGAGAAAGTAAGAGCTTAATGGCCATCATGGCCATGGAGGCTCCATAACCCCTCCGTTTGATGGGGACTTAACTCCTTGGAGGCAGGGGAGAAGTTTTCAGAAGATGGCCAGCTAGTGGGGTGGCTCAAACCATCAATTTGGGTGAAACCGAAAACTATGTTTAATGGCCATTAATGGTGTGTTGAGAAATTGTTGAGTTACAAACCTCCTCTCCTCAATTCCTTCTTCAAAAACCTTCACCAGGTCGAGAGCAAGCTTTTCCCCCGTTTCAATTCCAATAACCTTACTGTTACTGTGGAGGTTGCAGAGAAGCCCAAACCGGCGGTCAAAAATGGCAAGGAGGCACAACACCCGCTCTCAGGCCGCAATTCAGGTCCTCCTCCTCTCCTTTCCTTGTGGGTAGATATTAGGACTCCTTTAGAATGAAGATCGAGCTCAATTGAGCCCGATCAAACCTGCCGTTTTACTGGGTTTACCAAGAAAAATTACTTGTCAGGATCGCCGGAATCCGCCCCTTCGGCGTCTATGCCGCCGCCTGGCGATAGCCACCACCTCGACAAGGGTGGTCGTGGCGGTGGCCGGCCTGGGAGGAGGCCGGATAGCCGGGAAACGGGAATGGAATGAGCTCCAGGTCAGGTGAATCCTGGACGTTTGCTGGAGCTTGAAGATTACGGGATTCCGCCAGATTTGCGTCAAGATTATTGCCACCTTAGATATTAAAATATATGATATGTTTATTTTATTTTAATGAATCTGTCACGCCTTTTTAGTTATCTTGTAAATTATTTTAAAACTACTTAGAGGTTAAACCAGAAAGAGTAGTCAACACATAATTTGTATCCCTATGGGTCTACTTTATTTTAAAATTGATTTGAGTAAATTTGGATAACTGGTTTGATCAGGTCACCCATTTTGGTGGGGTCTATACCTAGAGCTAGGAAGAGATTAAAATGAGTGCCCACACCTCATCTCTTGTCCAAATGACTTGAAATTTAGAAAGGGAGTCACCCTTACCAATACCTAGGTTCTTCCGAGAAATGAGAATTTTTGGGGATAATTTTTCTATAGTTTTTGAAATTATTTAATTACTCTAGGGTAAATTAATTAAGGGAACAAATGACCTCTAAACTCTCCCAAATTTTGGTGAGTGATCCTTGGGGTCATCATAAGACTCTGGATAAAATTTCATCTCATTTGAAGATGATCTGGATTGAATTCTTGCAAACCCTAGCTTTGTCATAATAAGGGTATTTATGTCAAAAGTGCATTTTGAGTTTTGAGTGGCCACATCCCCTCAACAGAGGTTGAGATTTGGGCCATTGGTTTGGAAGGACATTTAACACCCTTAAATGGGATATGGGGTGGTTTGGGATTGAATTGCCTTAGGACCCAAGTTCAAACCCTATGTTTGGACTTTGGGGGTTTGAGAAGGGCATGTGGTCAAATGCCCTTGTATGGACTTGAAATTTGGTAGGGGGGGGGTTCTAGGGTAGCTAAATCCTTTGATAAAAATCTTAGAGTATTTTGAGATAGGTAGACCCCTCAAAACCCTAACCCTAGTTTAGGTCACAAATTTTGTAATAGTATAATAGGCTATCAAAACTCTGTGAAAAGTTGTGAAAGTTTGTTAGTGTAGTCATAGGGTTAGTATGAGTCTTTGGAAATTTTAATGGGAATTTTGGAGCAACTATTTTGGTACTTCCTTTGTTATGCAAGTGTTAGCCCTTAATTGATAATTTATTATTTTTGACCTCCCTGACTATACGAGATTTGTGTAATTTGGCCATAAAGAGTTTTGGGGTATTAAATTCACACATGAATTTTATTACAATTTGTAGATGCATATTTACAGTACTTACCTCACAGGCTCAAAAAATAGAAACTTTTTTAATAATTTATTCAGAGCTCATTATTTGTTGTAAAATTGTGAAAGCTGATCAGTAGTGTTATTAGGTCAATAATTTCATGAGGAAATTTATTCACAATTTTTGGATGAATAATTTTTGTACTTACTTCATTAAACTATGAAAATAGAATATGTTTCAAAATAAAATTTAGAGTTCTTTATTTACTGAAAAATTGGGAGACCTTGAATTTACATTAACATAGATGCTTAGTATTTGTATTAATTTTTTGATTCATATTGCATTAATGAAAAAGGGTACTTCTTGTTCAAAACCAGGGCATTGGGAGTTCTTAGGAAATTAAATAATTATCAGATAAATTATGAAAATTATGAATTTATGAATTTACGCTAAACATGCCATTATAGACCCCCAATAATTATTATAGGGATGTTGGATGATTATTTTGAGTACCTCCCATTGTATACATCATATAGCTTAGGATGGTCTGCGTTCAGTAAAACTGCAGAAATCATGATATTTTGCAAAATTAACCTAGAGAGTTGGGATGTTAGAGAGTTGATCTGGTAAGTGAAATGAGTTCATCATCGGGATTTTTGATGAGGAGTGGGAGGTTTGGCTAGTGTTAAGAGGTGCTCTAGGTCTACAAAACATCGTCTTTCCCGTGGAGAGAGAGGAAGAGTCAAAACACATTAGGATTAGATCCATAGTAATACTAAGGTATCGGGAATCGAGTATTAACCAATAATAATAAGTGTCTTGCGAAAGGGAGCTTTGGGCTTCAACCCATCGTAGTTCCTAGTGCCCTTTGAGAGCCCTTCACGGGGTATGCCGGGGGCTATCCCGGGATAACCTAAACTGTAGGTAAAACTTAATTGCAAGAGTAACTAGCAGAAATATGGATTCACTTTCACTCACCTCGATGTCTCAGGATGTTAGGATGGGTCACTCGGGCTGTAGGCTCGGTGGATTTTGTGATGGGAAGGTTGGCCCGGCTAGCTTTGGCTCGGTAGTTGATTGTGACAGACAGAATGGTCCGGGGAGCTTTGGCTTGGTAGCTGATACATAAGTTGCATGTGCATAAGGTATAAGGTGGTGGGCCTTTTGTATTGGTGGGTCGATGCACCGACGCCAATATGTTAACTCGACAAGTGTGGTTTAGCACTTCGCAATAGAAGTCCGGTGCGCCAGCCGGCAAGAGTACGCAGGAGCTTTACTTAGTGCACCAGTATTGAGGCATACGATAGGTCTTACTGTTAGTGAAATTACCAATTTAGAGGTGGGCGAGGCCCAACCCACCGCTTCCGTTTTTCATTACGGAGGTATCCTTGGAGGTTCAGCTCTAGAAAGGGGAAACTAAAAGTCTGTGTACACAGAGTCGGGTGGGTGAGTTGCACTTGCATGTTCATATCATGGCATAATTTCCTGTCATAGCATAACCATTTCATATAACCCTAACACCTATTGTATAAAGTTGTATGGGACGCTTTATACAATAGGCCATGCAAAACGACCCCTTGTTTTATAAGTTTGCCCGAGTGTGCTTATAAGTTAAGGTTTTTATTCAGTACATATATATGTATGCTTGCTAGAACACCGACACCCTATCGTATAAGTTAGTATAGGACTTTATATACGATTGGAGCCTTGCAGAAGATCCCTTAGCTTATGTGTTTTCATATAAGTTAAGGTTACTTATTTCTTGTTCAGTTTCCTTGCTTTTATCACTATCGCACATACTTATAGAACTGCTAGACTAGATCCGCTGTCACCTGTTATTTGTTATTCTCCACCTTCATTACCACTCCTTTCCTCATCCCCGCTCAGTTCCTAGGAGCCATGGGGGAAGGGGCGGGGGATGATAGGACTTAATCTTTTAGACTAACGGTTTTCGAACCACATCATATTAGGGGACCATGGAGCCCAACATGGAAGAGCAGCCTGGGAGGTCGACATGCTTGGAGATGGGGCAGTCTAGTACCGTATTTAAGATAGCTGGGAGTGTGAGTCCCGATTGTTATTAGATGATTAGTTTTGCTTCCGGGCTGAGTGATATGTAGTGAGGATTTTGATGTACTGGGCATGAGCCCAAGTTTTCTGTAATTTTATTATATCTGTGGACTCTCCCTTCGTTGAGACTATTTACTTTATATGTGATTTTAGTGGACTTGCTTTCTTCTTTATTTGGTTACTGTCTTGTGATCGAATCGGCCGGCAGGATCGGCGTTTTGTAGTGATGACCTTCCCGGGCGTGAAGGTGTCACCGCAAAATGGTGGTTCTGGGCCTAAGACCCCGGTGGTGTAAAAAGAAAAAAAAGGGGTCTTACAAAACCAGTCCGCATAAAATAGAATCCAGGCCGCTTGCTTAGAGATTGACCATAACTTGAAGAACCAAAAATAATAATAACTCAAGACGCACCCATTGATTTTTCAGCCCACCAAGAGAATATAACTTGGAAAATAATTTAATTGCATCTCGCTAAAGAATATGATTTAAAGAAGATATGCAAGAAATATGATTTTCCAGCTTGCCAGAAAGATTTATTATATTAAGTTGACGCGGGCTTTGGCGAATACCAATTTCAGTACATTATTTCATTAACTATAATTTTGATGATAAACTTTGCGAGCTGAGAGAGATACAGATGGTAAATACTACGAGATAAGAAAGATTGGCTACAGACTTAGGTGACCAAGCGAGCAGGTGTGCACAGGGAATACATTGCTTTTCTCACAGGATCACCAAAGCTGCAATCCACATCACACAAGGAAAATATCTTGGCGACCTGATAGATCAAACTTTGCAGACTGAAGCAAATATCAGAATTCTGTCTGAATTGAGAAATGATCTACGAACTTAGGTGACCAAGCAGACAAGTGCATATATCATTCCTTTCTTTGCATGGTTACAAAAGATGTTTACACAATCCACTGCCAAAACCTGCGGACTGAGCTGATACCAAAATTATATCCGGACCTGAAAGAAATGAGCTACAGACTTAGGTGACCAAGCGGGCAGGTGCATATAGCATTGCTTTCCTCACAGGGTCACAAAAGTTGTTTGCTCAATCCACTGCCAAAACAAGCAGACTGAGCGGATACCAAAATTCTGTCCGCACCGGAAGGAAATGAGCTACATACTTAGGTGACCAACCGGGCAGGTGCATATAGCATTGCTTTCCTCGCATGGTCACAAAAGTTGTTTGCTCAATCCACACCCAATGAGAGGAGAGAGGTTTACTTCCCTCTTGCTTGGAGTATAGTCCAGGTTGATCAATTGGGCGCATATAACATTGCTTTCCTCAGAGATCAACCCAGCCGTTGGTCTCATGTAGGCATTGTTTGAGGGTTCCATAGAGTATTTGATAGTCACAAGCAAGTATGATCTACGAGCTGGTGCATATAGCATTGCTTTCCTCACGTGATCATCAAAGTTGTAACGATATCCCTCACAAGGCATAGTAGAGCTAGCACCCACCCTCTCCCTCCAAAATGAAGAGGTGTGGTCAGATACCAACCAGGATCCGGAATTCAGTGGCCCACTGTAACATCCCATTTCCGACCAGACCCCTAGGAGAGGTTTTGTTATGACCAAGTCATGATAAAACCCTAAGAAGCCCAAGGAGGCCAAGTGACCCAGGCTCAAGGTGAAAATCACCTTGGTCTGCAAATAGTAGGTAAGAATTTGCTTAAAACAGGATTTGGGCTCGGGCATTGAGTGCGTCGAGTGCACTCAACGCCAAAGGCTGGCTGGCGTTGAGTGCATCGAGTGCACTCAATGCCATAAGCAGAATGGCGTTGAGTGCACTGACTACACTCAACGCCATCTCACAGGATGGATGGCGTTGAGTGCGTCGTGTGCACTCAACGCCATAAGCTGTGCGGCATTGAGTGCACTGACTGCACTCAACGCCACCTTACTTAGGCTAGATGGCGTTGAGTGTGTCGAGTGCACTCAATTCCATAAGCTAAACGGCATTGAGTGCACTAACTACACTCAATGCCATCTTGTGTTGGATGGATAGCGTTGAGTGAGTTAAGCTCACTCAACGCCATAGTCTGGATGGCGTTGAGTGAGCTGAGATCACTCAACGCTGTAGTCTGGATGGCGTTGAGTGAGCTTAGCTCACTCAATACCGAAGTCTGGATGGCATTGAGTGAGTTGAGCTCACTCAACATCGTAGTCTGGATGGCGTTGAGTGAGCTGAGCTCACTCAACGCCGTATGCTGGATAGCGTTGAGTGAGCTGAGCTCACACAACACCGTAGGCGGGATGGCGTTGAGTGAGCTGAGCTCACTCAATGCCGTAAGCTGTATGGAGTTGATTGAGCTGAGCTCACTCAACACAATTTTACTTAGAAATTTTTCTGAAAGTTTTGGCTTGGTTGCTGGTTCAGTTGAACCGGGCCGTTTCGAGAAGTGGGCCAGGAGGTGTTAATTAGCCGTTTCTTTTATTAAGACCTAATTAAGTCTTATTTTAAAATGTTGACCGCTCAAGTGGAGTTATTCCACGTGGCCGTTAGTTTTGAAAACAAAGAGTAAATAGCCACGGCCATGGACGAGAACCAGCTTTCACGGCCAGTAATGGCACTTGATGTCGTGGCCCCTTCCCCTCCTCTTTTATGGCTGGATTTAAATCCTCTAGGGAAGAGGAGGAGTTTCCATCCGTTACTTGGCTGGATTAAGCCAGGTTCACCCCACCTCCTCTATGGACGAGCCAAGCTTTCAATGGTATAATGGCCATTGAAGTTTTGGCCTCTCCCCTCCTTAACCAAGCCTTTAAACACCATCAGTGGCCCAAGAGGAACATTTCCTAGCCTTTACCTAAAGATTTCGAGCCCTCCCACCGTGCTATTGCAGAAGTCGAGCGGCGCCACAATCGGAAATGGCTTTCTGTCGATCTACACGCCTCCAGCATGGGAACAAGGTCCTCCCCTCCTCTCTCTTTACGGGTAGATCTTAGCCTTCTTTAGGATTAAATATCGGGCTCAACTGAGCCCGATTGGGAAGAGCTTATCTTCCTAGTTTTCCCCACAACAACATATCTCTCGGGTTCGCCGGAAAACACCTCTCCGGCGGCTGCGCCGCCGCCCGACGATTGCCGTCATCAACGGAGGTGATGGTTGTAGTGGTCGGCCAGGGAGGAGGCTGGATGGCTGGCGGCAGCGTCTGGAATGCGCCCCAGTTCGGGCTCATCACGACCCTTGGCTGGAGGAAGAAGATGACCAGAATCCCTCTGATCTGCTTTAAGATTCGTGCTGCATCATTTTATATTTAGTTTTGATTTTTGTATTTTCTGCCCTGTTTACTAGGCTGTATTAAATTAAATATTAAAAATACTTAAGCTCTCCTACAAAAAATATGGCCAATATAAAAGTTGTAGCCCGTGAAGTCTAGTTTATTTTGAAATTTGTTTAAACCCATTTGGGTAAGTGGTTTGACAACAGCACCATGTTTGGTGGGGTCTATACATAGCCTTGACCAGAACTTGGTTTGAGTGCCCCCACCAATCCAGCTATCCAAATGACTTAAAATTTTGGATGGGGTCACCCTTACCTATACCTAAAACATATCTAATAATGGGAATTTTTGGAGAACATTTTTCTATAGTTTTTGTAAAAATTTAATAATCCATGAATAAATTAATTAGGTGTCCTAAACATCTCAAAACTCCCCAAAATTTGGGTGGGGTTTCTTAGAGGGAATGTTAGGACTCTGGTAAAAATCACATCTCATTTGGAGACGTTTTGGTTAGGTATTGATCCAACCCAAGGTTTACCCTTATAGGGTAATTTAGGACAGAGTGCTCTTTTTTGTGTTTGAGTGGTCAAATTCCCTCAACAGAGGCTGATATTTCGGGCACTGATTTTATATGGCATGTAACACACTCCAATGGGATTTGGGGTTGTTTGTGGTAGGGTAGCCCTAGAACCCTTGGTTGGCTCCTTTTTTGGAGATTTTTAGGGTTTGAAGTTAATGGGGTCAAATGACCTTGGAATGACTTGAGACTTGGTGGAAGGGACCCTAGGGTGGCTATGGTCCTCTAGTTGAAGTTTTATTAAATTTGGAAGCGTTTAACCCCTCAATTCCCTAATCCTAGTTTAGGGCACAAGCCCAATAGTTGGGTTTAGGCAATCAAAACGCCTCACAATAACTTGAAACTTGGGTAGAGTATTTCTTTGATAAAAAGAGTCATAAAATAATTTTGGTGGAAATTTTTGGGATAATAAAATCAGTACTTCCTTAATAACACTAGTTGAGTACTTGAGTTAATTTTGTTTGTTATGATATTTCTATCCACTCAAAAGTTGTGAAATTAAGTATTTGGAATTTTTAAATCATATTAGTCCTCTCTGTATTTTTATTTAAATTTTTAGATGAATTTTTACAGTACTTGCTTCAATAATCAATGGCTATGAAATTATTGATTTAAAATTAAATTAGGGGTTAATGTTCACTAGAAAATTGGAAGAATACTTAAAGAGTGTTTTTAGGCCATGATGGTATTACTGGATTTTTATTATAATTTTTAGAACAATATTTCTTGCCTTTGCTTCTTAAAATGGTAATATTGTCTTTATGTTCTAAATTGTGGATTTGGGGCCTAAACAATTCTGAAAATTCTTAGACCTTGGATTTGCTGTAGAAATGTTACCTAGTATTTATCATAATTTTTTGGTGATTTGTTTCTTATTTCAAAGTGCATTACATGTTCAAAGAAGGGCATTCAGAGTCTTAGGTTAATTAGATTAAATGCCCAAATAATTAGGAAAATTATGAAACTTTGGAGTTAGTCTAAATAGGTCATGGTAGCCTCCCAGAAATTATTGTGGCTCTGTTGGATGAGTAAATGGAGTTCCCCCTAGTGGGAGCACCATGTAGCTTAGCACAGTCTGCATATAGTACATAGAATTGAAATAGGCTAGCTCGGAGAGCTTAAACACACTTAGGGGTGACACACTGAAATAAAAGAGAGGATTTATCATGGGTTGAAATCAATAATACTAAGTGACTTGCGAAAGAGAGCTTTGGGCTTCAGCCCATCGTAGTTCCTAGTGCCCTCGAGAGCCCTTCACGTGGTATGCCTTGGGCAGTCCTTGGCTAATATAAACCGTAGGAATAATAAACTAAAAGAGCAACTAGTATAACTAGGGTTTCACATTCACACACCCCGATAGCTAGGGAGGTTGAATAAGTTGGTTTGACTGCCTTTCAGTCAGTAGCTTCTGAAGGTAGATGCACGGACGGGACAGTCCGGGGAGCCGAGGACTCGAGGGTTTAAGTATAGAATAAGGTGGTGGGTATTTGGTATTTGACTATCGTTCACACCGACGTCGGTACGTATACTCGGCGGTATGGGACATTTAGCCAAAGAAAGTCTGTTGAATATAGCCAGCACTAGTACGTGGATACTCTAGGTTGTGTTCTTCTAGGGGCGTACGGAAGGGCTAGGCCCGGTAGTGTGGATACCCACCTAGGAGTGGGGGCCCTACCCACTATCTCCGTTTGCCACTTTGGAGGTTCCTGGGAGTGAAGCTAGCTGCCCGAACAGGGGGAACTAAAGGTCTGTGTGCATAGAGTCGTGTGCGTGAGTTACACATCCATGAATCATGGCATAGCATATCACAACACTCATATTTTCATACAACCGACACCCCAACGTATAAATCGGTATGGGACTTTTTATACGATGGGAGCCTTGTAGAAGACCCCTTAACTTATCAGTTTGTATGGGCATTCATATAAGTTAAGGTTACATATTTAATTTCTACTTGTCCTTTCATATATATATTGATTTACTACAAGTTTACCTTACTGCTCACTATTTTAGAACTACTAGATTTACCTTTCATACTTAGCTGCTTATACAATATATATTTACTGCTAGACTAGTTACGCTGTCACCCGCCTTGCTTATTCTCCACCATTGTAGCCTAGGAGCCATGGGGAGAGTGGTAGGGGATGATAGGAATTAATCTTTATGACTAATGGTTTTCGAACAACAACATTACAGGAGCTCCGGATGTGAGAAAGGGACCAGCAGCCCAGGGACCAGCACCAGCCGAGTACGGTGCGCATAGAGGTGGGCCAGTTTAGTTCTAGAGCACCTATGACCAGCTCCGTGAGTGTTTAGTACTATCTTATAGATTCCGCAAGTGATATGTAGTGAGGATCTAATGTACCGGGCTTAAGCCCATTTTTATTTCATCTATACTGATCTTTCACAGTACTCTTCCTTCTTATGTATTGATGGACTTGCTGTGATTTGCTTTCATATATTAATATGTGGATATGTTATTTTTACTTCTCTCTCTGTTGTGATCGAAAAAGGCTGGCAGAATTTGCGTTTTGTAGTGGCGGCCTTCCCGAGTGTCGGTGCCACCGCAAAGCGGACATTTTGGGCATAAGACCAAGATGGTTGAAAAAAGAAAAAAAATTGGGTCTTACAAGTGGTATCAGAGCAGACCTTGATCAAAAGAGAAGTAGTGCACAAAACCTTGGGCCACCCCCATATGAGCTTAGTTTGCGGACAAACTAGCAGTGGAAGCAATGGTGTGCCCAAAAGGAAATCACATGTAAAGTCCAATCTTACCCCTTTCTTATATTCCTTTCATACGATGTCTAACAAATGGAATTTTTCCTTGTAGCCTGTGACAAACCCTACTTCACAGCAGGGGACACCTCAGGCTCCGAATGTGGTCCCACCTCCGCCGGCTCCAGCTCCGTTCCAGCAGACGGATATGGGGCAAACACTGACGGCCATTCTGGAGGCCTTCAGAGCTCAGCAAGCCACGGCTCCACAGCCAAACCCCGGGGCCAACTGGATTAGTGTCTTCCGGGGACTTTCCCCTCCATCATACCTGGGGAAAGAGTTGGCAGTACGTATGGAGGAATGGTTGGATACCATCTATTAGATGCTTGCGGGGATTCGATGCCCCACTGAGGAGGCGGTTGCTTTGGCAGTCTCCTGCTTGGAGTCACATGGGAAGAGCTGGTGGAAGTCACAGTTGGACACCACCTTTACGGGTATGGATTGCACAGATATTACTTGGGAGGAGTTCAGAGCTGCGCTCTTGGGACATTTCGTACCTCAGTTGGCGAGGGACGAGCTGTAGGATAGGTTCCTACGGTTGAGGCAGGGGAACAGGACGGTGCTGGAGTATTATCAGGAGTTTACTCACCTGGCCCGCTATGCGGACGCTTATCAGTTAGACGACACTGGATATGCCCGGAGGTTTTATAAGGGGCTGCAAGACGACATGAGACAGGCCCTCCTCTTCGTTTTAGAGGGGAGTTTGGCCAGGATTCTTGAGATGGCTAAAAAGAGAGAAGCGGATCTGCTTACAATCAAGAGCCGGAAGAGACCGGCTCACGATGCAGTGATTGGAGGTCGTAGAGACCATCCTCGTGGCAAGGTTATTGGGGAGAGAAGGAACAAGGATCAACCTCGTCGGGAGATTTGGCAGGAGCAGAGGAGTCAGGTGCATTGGCTCCCCAGCCCTTACAGATGCTGGAGATGCCAAGGACAACAGAGCAGGCACCGATGTGCTTTAAGTGCAATCAGTCGGGGCATATCAAGAGGAACTGTCCTATGAGGCGAGCACCCCTACCAGCACTTCAGGGAGCCCCACCTCCCCGACAGTTTGGTGGTCGAGGACACGATCGAGGATGAGGATATCAGGGATGAGGCCACAGGCAAGAGAGGGAGCAGGTGTATGCTATAGACCTGATACAGCCCCGGAACCCGTAGCAGGTTATCGCAGGTATGTCAGTACTGTTAAATTTTTCTCTCCCTTCCTAGGAACTAGTTTTCTAGATATAGCCTTGTTAGAAACTAAGAGAAGACAACTATAGATAGAATACTAAGACACTTAATTACCTCAGGCATAGTTTTTATCGGCGGCAAGCCCGCTCACACGTTCTTCGACACTGGTGCTTCGCACTCATTTGTGTCGGAAGATTTCGTGAAAGGACTGGCAGGCGTGGAGTAGTTCACCGGAAAGGTAATGAGGGTGTGCCTACCCGATGGATTAGAGCTAATGACCTCTGCTCATTGCAATATGGAGGCGGATATCGGCGGGAAGGCGTTTGAGGCACCAGCGACAATCCTGAGGATGCCAGATTATGATCTGATCCTGGGCATGACATGGGTGTACTGGAACAATGCCCAGATTGACTACGTGGCGAAGAGGATCACCGTGAGGCACGAGGACTCCTTCATTGTTATCGAAGGTATTATACCAGCACCCCGCATATTATTATCACCATTGCAGGCCATCAAGGCCCATCTGCAGTGGGAGGAGATTTATAAGGTTCTTTTAGAGGCGGTCGTGGCCAAGGACTCCATTTCAGATATTATAGTAGTGCGAGACTTTGCTGATGTTTTTCCGGAGAAGCTACCAGGGCTACCCCCGGACCGAGAGAGGGACTTCCAGATTCAGCTCATACCGGGGGCTAAGCCGGTATCCAGAGCTCCCTATCGAATGGCCCTGAATAAGTTGGTGGAATTTCGAAGCCAACTTCAGGAGTTAGTGGAGGCTGGGTTCGTCCGGCCTGGCTCTTCACTATGGGGAGCTCCGGTGTTATTCGTCAAGAAGAAGTACGGTAATCTTCAACTGTGTATAGATTACAGGGCCCTGAACAGGTTGAAGGTCCGGAATACTTATCCCTTGCCAAGGATAGACGAGCTATTTGACCAGCTGGAGGGAGTCCAATGGTTCTCAAAGCTGGATCTGAGATCGGGGTACTACCAGCTTCACATTCGGGAGGAGGACATCCCGAAGATGGCCTTCAGTAGCAAATATGGTTTGTACGAGTTTATCGTGATGCCTTTCGGGCTCACGAATGCACCCTCCGCATTCATGACCTTGATGAACCGGGTGTTCGAAGAGTATCTAGATGTCTTCATTATTGTATTCATCGACGACATCCTTATCTATTCAAGGTCGGAGGAGGAGACGAAGGCATCTTGCCTTGACTTTGGAGAAGCTCCGAGAGCATAAGATATATGCCAAGTACAGCAAATGCCAGTTCTGGCTAAAGGAGGTGGCCTTTTTGGGCCATGTCATTAGTTGAGCAGGTTTGGCAGTAGATCCGGCGAAGGTACAGGAAGTATGGGATTGGCCACCACTAAAGACGGCCTCAGATGTTCGTAGTTTCTTAGTACTTGCTGGTTATTATCGGAAGTTCGTAAAGGGGTTCTCTCAGATTGCCCTCCCTCTTATGTCTCTGACAAAGAAGGAGTCTCCTTTTATTTGAACGCCATGATGTGAATCTGCTTTTCAGGGGCTGAAGGATCGTCTTACCTCGACTCCCATACTTTCTCTTCCTTTAGGGAATGAAGGATTTCAGGTGTACACAGATGCTTCTTATCAGGGGATGGGTGCCGTTCTGATGCAGAACGGGCACGTAATAGCCTACGCCTCCCGTCAGCTGAAGCAGCATGAATAGAACTACCTCATGCACGACTTGGAGATGGGGCCAGTTGTTTTTGCTCTTAAGATCGTGCGGCACTACCTCTACGAAGTTCACTGCGACATCTTCTCAGACCACAAGAACTTGAAATACGTAGACACATAGAAGGAGTTAAACATCAGACAGAGATGTTGGGTGGAGTTTTTGTCGGACTACCAGTATACCATGCACTACCATCCGGGGAAGGAAAATGTGGTCGCAGGCGCTTTGAGCCGGAGAGAGAGTATGTCAGGAGTAGGCCCGCAGCTGATGGCCTTGGAGTTGGTTAAATCATTCGAGGAGATGCAGATATCACTAGTGTCCGAGGATGACCCGGAGTTATACATGGAGTACCTGGGATCAATAGTTACCCTTGATGATATTCGGGACCGCATCAGAGATGGGCAGAAGCTGGATGTGAGGGCTGAGACAATATTCAGATCCTTGGAGGAAGGCACGACAGGAGATTACTTTTTGAGGGATGGTCTCCTGTGTTTCATAGGCAGGGTCTACATACTGGTAGGAGGCCAGATCCAGGAGGACATTATGACAGAAGCTCACTGCAACCAATACTTGGTGCACCAGGGAATCACCAATGTGGTGAAAGATTTGAAGAGGATGATGTACTGGCCGGGTATTAAGAAGGACATTACGTACTTTGTGACGCATTGCGAGGCCTGCCAACTCGTAAAGGCAGAGTGTAGGAATCCAGCCGGCTTGCTGCAGCCACTTCTGGTGCCAGAGTGGAAATTTGAGGATATAGCCATGGATTTCATACATGGTCTACCTCGATCCCGTGCGGGAAATTACTCAATCTGGGTGATAGTGGACCGGTTAACGAAGGTCGCCAGATTCATTCCAGTGGCGAAAGACACCCCGGTTGGTGTATTAGTACGGAGGTTCATTGAACTGTTTGTGTGTTATCATGAGGTGCCCAAGACTATCGTTTCGGATCGGGATGGGCAGTTTACATCCAGGGAGTGGAGGTCAGTTTAGGACCATCTGGGTTCTCGATTGACATTCAACATGACTTTTCACCCTCAAACCGACTGGCAGACGGAGCGCACCAACCGTACACTGGAAGATCTTTTGCGTCTGTGTATTTTGGACCGCGTCGACCCTTGGGAGAGGGTGCTACCACTGCTCGAGTTTTCATATAACAACGACCATCAGTCCAGCATAGGCATGGCTCCATATGAGGCGTTGTATGGACAAAGATGCAGGACCCCACTATCATTGGTTCAGGATGAGGATCCGCACACACTATGCTCGGAGTTTGTGGGGGATACGGATGCTCATATTAGATTGATACGGGACAGGATGTTGGAAGCCCAAAGTAGGCAGGCCAAATATTACGATGCGAGGCATCCTTAGGTAGAGTTCCAGGTGGGAGACCGAGTTTTCTTGAAGATATGGCCAATGCACGGAGTCTCGCGGGTTCACGGGCGGAAGAAGCTTAGTTCGAGATATATGGGGCCTTTCAGGATCCTGGAGCGGATCAGCCCCTTCGCTTATAGACTAGAGATACTGCTAGAATTAGCGTGATTGCATGACGTCTTCCACGTCTCCTCACTACGGAGAGCTCTGCTACGCCCTGAGCAGCTGATTTCCACAACAGACGGCCCGGTGGCCTCGGATCGATCAGTCAACTTGGAGACGATCATGAATCGATGACACGGCATTGCGGGTCTTGCGACGTAAGAAGGTTTCGTTATTAAAGGTTTTGTGGAGCAATCATGGGTAAGAGGAGCATACATGGGTGCACAAGACTTAATGTAGCAAAAGTATCCGGAACTCTTCGAGTCAGGTATACCTTAAACCATAGGGATGTTACAATTTCTTTTCCAGTAGAAATCCCTGTAGGCTTAACCTTAATTTCGGGGATGAAATTTTTATTTTTGTATATTGGGATTTGTAAAATCCCATTTCCGAACAGAACCCTAGGAGAGGTTTTGTCATGACCAAGTCATGAAAAAACCCTAAGAAGCCCAAGGAGGCAAAGTGACCTGGGCTCAAGGTGAAAATCACCTTGGTATGCAAATAGTAGGTCAGAATTTGCTTAAAACAAGATTTGGGCTCGGGCATTGAGTGCGTCGAGTGCACTCAACGCCAAAGGCTGGCTGGCGTTGAGTGCATCGAGTACACTCAACGTCGTAAGCAAAATGGCGTTGAGTGCACTGACTGCACTCAATGCCATCTCATAGGCTGGATGGCGTTGAGCACATTGAGTCAACTCCAAAAGCTGTGTCGCATTGAGTGCACAGACTGCACTCAACACCACCTTACTTAGGCTAGATGGCGTTGAGTGTGTCGAGTGCACTCAATGCCATAAGCTGAATGGCGTTGAGTGCACTGACTACACTCAATGCCTTCTTGTGTTGGATGGATGACGTTGAGTGAGATGAGCTCACTCAACGCCGTAGTCTGGATGGCGTTGAGTGCACTGACTGCACTCAACACCGTAGTCTGGATGGCGTTGAGTGAGCTGAGCTCACTCAACGCCGTAGTCTGGATTGCGTTGAGTGAGCTGAGCTCACTCAACTCCATAGTCTGGATGGCATTGAGTGAGCTGAGCTCACTCAACGTTGTAGTCTGGATGGCGTTGAGTGAGCTGAGCTCACTCAACCCCGTAGTCTGGATGGCGTTGAGTGAACTGAGCTCACTCAACGCCGTAGTCTGGATAGCGTTGAGTGAGCTGAGCTCACTCAACGTCATAGGCGGGATGGCGTTGAGTGAGCTGAGCTCACTCAACGATGTAGGCTGGATGGCGTTGAGTGAGTTGAGCTCACTCAATGCCATTTTACTTAGAAATTTTTCTGAAAGTTTTGGCTTGGTTGCTTGTTCAGTTGAACCGAGCCGTTTCGAGAAGTGGGCCAGGAGGTGTTAATTAGCCACTTCTTTTATTAAGACCTAATTAAGTCTTATTTTAAAATGTTGACCGGTCAAGTGGAGTGATGCCATGTGGCCGTCGGTTTTGAAAACAAAGAGTCAACAGCCACGGCCATGGCCGAGAACCATCTTTCACGGCCAGTAATGGCATTTGATGTTGTGGCCCCTTCCTGTAACATCCAATTTCCAACTAGACCCCTAAGAGTGGTTTTGGTCATGAATTGGTCATGACAAAACCCTAGGAAGATAAAAAGGGCCAGGTGATCAAAGTCCAAGGTGAGAATCACCTTGGTCTGTGTATGGCGCAACCTCATCACCAAACCTAAGGATTGACCTTAGGGCTTCACCATGACTCGATGTCCCCACCACAACATCACTAACCTATTAGAGGGTCAACTCGAGCCATAAGGGTCCTTTAGAGTCAACCCAAAGTGGACAATTTGACCTAGGACCACCATAGGCCTAAATAGGGCAAGGTGCCCTAACTAAGGGTAGTTGGCCTCTAATGTGCCCAACCAACCATGCCCAGGTCTTCCTAGACCTAAAGTGGTTCCAATGGGTCACCAAGGACACATTGGGTTCAGTCCTAGAGGCCAAGTTGACCCAAGTCAACTCTAGCCCCAAAGTTGTCAAAGTGCCCTTACTAAGGGTCAAGTGACCTCCAAGGTGCCATGTCAACCCTACCCAACCCCACCTAACCCTTAGGAGAGATCAATGGATCACCAAGGACCCATTGGTTCCAACCCAAAAGGTCAAAAATGGCTAGAGTCAATTCAAGCCCACTTTGGGACAACCAAGCCCAAATGGGCTAGCCCAAGCTCAAGCCTCCTCATGTGGCTTCATAAGGGAGTAATGTGTATATGTGGGCTGAAAGTGAGGGGATAAGTTGTAAACTACTCTAGAGGGGGGGGGTGAATAGAGTATTCAAATTTTATGAATAACTAGTCAGCTCCCTTGGAGTTGATTTGCGGAATAAAATAATCTGATACTTGAACCCTAAGAGCCTAACACAGTGAAGTGCACAAGTGAGAGAGTTAACTGAAATTTCAGTTTAACTATAAGCCTATCACAGCAACTAGCAATCCTAGGTAGTTCTATCACAGCCACAGAATAAGATGAATAAGCAAGATAACCAGATGGACACAGGATATATAGTGGTTCCCTCTTAATAGGTACTCCACTCTTCTACCACCCTGGTAGGAATCCACTACAGGTTTTTGCTAAGGTGCCCTGCCACCAATGATCTGATTCAGGTAGATCAAACAGACCCTTTGAGCTTTTGATAAGGATGCTCAACCACAGGTTGTTGATAAGGTGCCCTATCACCAATGTTCACTTTTGAAGAGGTGTGAACAAACTCTTTTACAAAAGGGTTGAGAGGGTTAGATTATCTTCTCTGTTTTAAATACAGATTAGAGAAGATTTGTGGATTCTCTAAAGAATCAAAGTCTCCCCCTGGCTCAGTGAAAGTCCAGGGAAAGCCTTTGCTTCAGGATGAAGGAGTTTCAGATAAACTGAAACTAAATCCTCAGAGATCTGAAGACTGATTTTTATCAGGTCTTAAGATTCTGGAGCACTTGAAGCAGAACTGGAGCTCTTTCTGAAGTCTTGAAAACTCTAAGCAGATGCTCAGGAGACTTGAGAATGAAAGATGATTGCTCTGGGCTTTTGCTTCAGGAAAACTTTTCTTCTTCTTATTGTGAGATTGTGAAGAGCTGCTCTGATGATGCTTGAGCGAATGAATAATATTTCTCTGTGTTTGTAACTTCTTCTTTTCTGAGAGAAGAATCTCTTTTAAATATGTCTTCACGTTTTTCCTTTGGAACGGCTCTATTGATTTGAATTCTCGAGCCCTGCAACAGATTATCTCAAAATAGAATATAGCAATAGGAATAGAATGGCCTATTAACTTTCTGTCAGTCCCAATAAGGAATAAAATAAGCGGGAAAAATATCTCAGCATAAATACGTACCATTCTTGGAAATAGTACATAGTACCAACGGCTTGAAAACAAGCTGGAAAGATAAAGTCAACGCAATTTGTATAATAGGACAAAATGCTTTATCAAGAATACTGAATCCCGTGATTTATGCTTGACATATTTGGTAAATAATTCATTTGAATTTAAGCCATAAATTAGCAAAAACATTCTTCAGAAAATCTTTCTAACCACACGTTAAAACACTTGGAAATAAACCAAGGAATAAAATAAATACGAACAGATAAAAGCAGACAGAAATCGTCGAACAGGAGTTCGATGATCGTCGACCTGCAAACAGATCGTCGACTAATAGCAGGAATCTGTCGGAACAGAAATCGTCGACCAGAAATCGTCGACCAGCTAATAGATCGTCGACCGGCTAACAGATAGTCGACCAGCTAACAGATAGTCGACCAGCAAAGGCAAATATCTGTCGAGACAGAAATCGTGAAGCAAGAACACGATCGTCGATCTGTTGATGACAGATCGTCGACCAACCTTCAGAGCGTAGTAAGCTTGCTCTGAGATCGTCGACCATCGGTCGACGATAATTGTCTTGACTTTAACGATTCAATAGCCCTGCTATCGTCGACCAATGATCGACGATCGCGAGGCCTCGTTCGACGATGGTCGAACGGAAAAAGCCTTAACCAAAACACATTCTAAAACTACTAGCCTAAACTCTAGGTCAGTCATATACTGCCCTAGGGAGACTAAGCAAAGTCTAAACAGGATCATATATAAATTATATAGATCAAGAGAGGGCTGCAAGGGGATCACATAAGCCAAATCACATCTAGGGTACCAACAATCTCCCCCTATTTGGGTTATGTTATCCAATCCAGTTTAAAGGCTAAAGCAGACAACAACAAATCTAAAGATTAACCAGAATGTTAAAACACAGGCAATACACAGAAAATATAACAAGCATAAATCAGCAGAAATGGAATGTATCAAGCAGATTTATCAGCATGTTTAGCATCAGATGAGTTTTTGGGTATTGCAGCTGGTTTGAAAATAATTTCTCTGTTAGGGTTTGCTGCTTGTCTCTTGGATAGCATTAGATCATGTTCACCTATGATTTTCTTTTCAGCATAACTTGGTAGAACTGCAGCAGGATGTAGTCTCATGTATTCCTCAGTGTCAAAGGCTTCTGGATTGACTTGAATTCTGCTGAGTTCCTTTTCTCTGAATTCTGACATTGTTGAGTAAGCTGTAGGATCTAGTCCTTGAGATTTGGCTCTCTCCATCATGCTTAGTGCAATAGACTCTTTGAATCTTGCCATAGAGGCAATACTTTCAGCTTCGGTTTTATCTGATGGAGAGGGAGGTCTATCAGTATCTGTATGAGCTGCAATCTCCATGTTCCTTTGAAGAGCTGTAGCAAGTTTGCTTGAATCAAGAGGAATCTGCACAGCCTTCTTAGGATCAGTTTGAGCATATAGAGATCTTGGAGGTGCAAGCTCAATGAACTTTTTGTGGGATTTTTCTGAAAAGACCACTCTTTTTCCTTTAGATTCAGCTGCAGCAGGTTTCCTTGAAGAGGAGGAGGGACCTCTCCTGGGAGGAGAAGGTTTCCTTTCTGGGACTATCTTCTTAGGAGAAGGAGGAGGAGAGAATGTAGGTTGTTGAAAAATCATCTCCTTTATTTGTTCCACGAGAGCATTGTCATTTCTTTTTCTTCCCTGTCCTGATACATCTTGGCCTCCCTGGCTTTGGTTACTTCTTCTTTGGTAGGTCTGAGAAGTGTTAGAACTGGCTGACCTTGCAGAGGGGGCAGAAGAGAGACTTCCAGAGGCTCCAGCACCAGGAGGTGGAGGAGGACCTCTGGGGGGGAATTTCTGAACAGGAGTGTCATATCTTTTTCTTCTCTTATTCTCTCTTGTCTGATTCTTTGAAAGTCTCATCCAAGGCTGAAATTCTTTGCTCTTGGGATCAATTCCCTTCAGAATAAAATAGGGAACATCCTTGTCTGGATTAGCATCAGGAGGAGCAGGAGCTTTTCTTTTCTTGGAAGCAGCTCTTTTCCTTTTCTTAGTGGAGTCAGAATCATCAGAATCATCATCATCATCATCAGAATGAGATGAGTCTTTCCCAGCATAATCATCAAAGTCAAGTTCAGAAGGATCCTTGGCAGCAGGTTCAGCTTTGTCTTTCTTTTCTCTTTCTTCTTTCTCTTTAGCTTCCTCAATGGCATCTTGCCTAAGGAGGGCATCAAGATCCACATTTGGAGACCTCTTCCAGAGTTCTGATTCTGGATACAACTCAGGAACTGTCTTGGGGACCAGTTCTGCAATAGAAGGAATGGATAGAGGATAGGTAAGGATAGGAGGAGAAAAGATGACGATATCTGCAGGGGCAGATGCTTTCTCTAGAGAGATGGCTAGGGAATCCAGATGATAATTAGCCATCCCTTCAATGTAATCAGAGGCAATGTTCTCAGCCACAAAGGCTATAAATTGTTCTAGGTTTAGAGTACCTGAGCTTGAGTCCATTTCAGTCATCTTGGGAGCATTGTCTGCCCTATCTTGCACATCTTCAATTTCTTCAGCAGCAGCATCAGCAGGGATGTTGGTGTCTTCAGCAGCAGTAGCATTTATGGTTGTGCCTGCATGCAAAGAAAGATAGGTTAACAACCAAGTGGGAATGAAATATTCCCCCCAAGGTGAACAAACAACAGGTAATAGATAGGATTACCTGAAGATCTACACAGGATACCACTTTGCATCTAGGAAGGAGGTTATAATTCCTTCTAGATGTTCAGTGACATCAGGGATAGACACCTCTGCAAGGCACAAGAGGAGTGCCATACAGGAAAAGAAAAGAGTATCTTTGACCAAGGGGTCATCAAGGTACTCAGGTCTATAAGGGACCATTTTCTCTTGAAAAGAAGGAACAAGAGGAGCAGATGTGAGTGAGAACTCACAGTCTGAGTTAAGAAATGATTCCAAGTCTTTATCAGAATCAAAGGACTTAGCAGCATCAACTTGCAATACTGATGTAAGGTCATCAGCAGCTGTGATGGAAAGGAAGGAATAAGAAATTAACTCAAAGTTGGAGTTTGAATTAATTAGAATCTTAAATAAAGCTATACCATCAGGTTGAGCAGCATCATACTCACAGGTGTCCATGGGGACTTCCTCAATTTTCTTTTTCAGGAACTTCTTCCTCAGAAGCTAGATTCACTAGGGAGTGAATGTCTTTGTTAGATACAAATATCAAGTTGAAGTCCTGATTATAACCTTTGGAGGAAGAGTTTTAAGGTTTACCTTCTGGTTCTTTCTCTGGAATCTCTTGAGGTTCTTCTACAGTTCCTTGAAGGGGAAGAGAAGAATTGTCCTGAAGGGTCAGGGCATCACCTGAGACCACTTCAACAGACATCTCCCCCTGCATGACTTCAGTGGGGACTGGAGTCATGCATCTTACAGAAGAGGGCTCAGCAGAGGGATGAGATGATTTTATGGCATCAGTGAGAGAATTGATGGAGGCAATGAGAGGGGCATTTGCAGCCTCAATCATTTTTTGGATGGAGGGAGTAATGAGCTCGACAATATGTGCAAGCAATTCAGGAGTTATCTGAAATGCTGATGATGTGGAGGTGGATGGAATGGAAGCAGGATGATCTGCCACATGATCAAATGAGTCATGTGGAGATGGGTGAACATCAACATGAGTGTGGGATTCATGTTGAGAAAGATGCGTGACGATGGTAGCAGTCACCATGTCAACACTGGCTGAAGCTGCCAGATGTTGTGGTGTTGGTGACTGGTGTGGAGATGCAGGTGGAATGAAAGATGCATGTTGTGGTGGCACTGCAGGTGTTGTAGAGGAAAGTAATGCAGGAGAAGAGGATGCAGGGATAGAGAGGGAGGAAGGAGGGATTACTGAGCCTTCCCCAGTAAGCGGGAGAGCGGCCGAATCAGCCCTTGTGTTTGAAGGAGGGTTAGGATTAACCCTGGCTGACTTCTTGATAATCCTTTGGGATTTCTTGAATAGAGAGGGGTCCAACCTCTTGCTGGCGTTGACTGCGGAGGGTGCAGACACAAGCAGCAGGGGTGCTTTCACATATAGAAACACACCCAATACCCTGGCAAGATTTACTTCTTTCTGATTGTTCTTTCTCCTTATTAGTTCAAACAGAACTTTTCCCCAGGCAATCTGTGCCTTATTCACCAAAGCTGACATCAGGGCAAACTGTTGCCTGTTGATGTTGTCATGAGCCGAATGTTTTCCCAAAATAATCTTGCCCACCAGGTCTGCCAAAAACTTGTATTCTGGAGACAAGTTTATCTTCAGCAGCTTAGCCGGAATCCCTTCGGCATGGCCCATCACAGTGAGCATGCGGCCATATTCCTCTGTGCTTTGCTCATATTCCTCAGTACCTGTTGGTAGTCCAAACAACTCAGACAGAACTTCAGGAGTCAGGATGACCTCCTCTCCATTTATTTTTCCAGTCATGGCTTCGTCGCTGGAGGACGAAGTGTATACCCATTCTCGTATCTCCGGTATGTTAATCTTAGGTGCGGATGACATGAATCTCTTGAGGCCTTGCTCTTCACATAGCTGCAGGATATCTTGGATTGGTTGATCGCATCGGCTGAAAGAATCGAAGTCGACACAGAAGCCAGTGTCGAACTTCATCCCAAAGAGAACAGCAGAAGGGATCGCCATAGGATTTGAGAGAAAAATGGCGAATCGAGAAGCAAAGCAGGGGAGAAGAGAATCGCGCGGGATTAGAGTTCGAGAGCGAATTCTAAGCCAGAAGATGGAATATGAAGAGACGGAGCGGAAGGACGACGATCTCCAGACCTAAATCGACTATTAGAAACAAATCTGCGATCGTCGAACCCGGAATAAAATCGGTCGTCGAACGATGACCGACGATAGTCAATATTTGACTAAATCGTTAAATATCGACCGTCTACAAGCAATCACCACGATCGTCGATCAATAAATGTTTGATCGACGATTCTCCACACAGCACAGAAAATCTGTCGTCGACCATTGGTCGACGATAGATACCTAAGGAGAGATCGTTGACCGGTTGATCGACGATTTCTGCCTTACTACCGAACGAGCTGTCGTCGACCGTTGGTCGACGATAGTTCTGACCTGGTCGAAGATCGTCGAGCAGTCGTTCGACGATTTTAGACAGAAAACAAAACTGTCCTAATTTTCACTACTCTGAACCATTAATCATACCAAGCTGGTTCAGGAAGAACAAATGCCTTTGTTCATCAAGGGGCTTAGTGAAAATATCTCCTCTCTGCAGGTCTGTGGATATAAATTCCATTACTATCTTGTTCTTTTCCACATTATCTCTCAGAAAGTGATGTCTAATCTCAATGTGCTTGGTCCTGGAATGGTGCACAGGATTTTGAGCAATTGATATTGCACTGGTACTGTCACACAGAATCTTTGTGTTTGAGTGTGTGTACCCATAATCCACTAGCTGATTTTGAATCCACAGGATCTGTGAACAGCAACTAGCTGCTGCTATATATTCAGCCTCAGCAGTTGAAGTAGACACAGATGCCTGTTTCTTGCAAAACCAAGAGACAAGTCTCTCTCCCAGGAACTGACAGGTCCCTGAGGTGCTTTTCCTGTCAACTCTACAACCAGCATAATCAGCATCTGAATATCCAATTAATTCAAATCCTGACTCAGCTGGGTACCACAGTCCTAAGTTAGGGCATCCCTTAAGGTATCTCAAAATCCTCTTGAGAAGAGTTAAGTGAGATTCCTTTGGGTTGACCTGAAACCTAGCACATAGGCATGTAGCAAACATTATGTCAGGCCTACTTGCAGTCAAATACAGCAGGGAACCAACAATGGCTCTGAAGTTCTTTTGATCAACAGACTTGCCATTGACATCAGAATCAATAACTGCATTTGAGGCCATAGGTGTGCTCATTGATGAAGCATCAGACATTCCAAATCTTTTAACCAGCTCTCTGGCATATTTTGATTGAGAAATGAAAATGCCATCAACACTCTGTTTCACTTGGAGACCAAGGAAATAGGATAACTCACCCATGCTGCTCATCTCAAACTTAGAGTGCATTAGTTCAGAGAACCTCTTGCATAGTTTGGGATCAGTAGAGCCAAATATAATGTCATCTACATAGATTTGAACTAACAGTTGTGAGTCCTTATGATGTCTAATGAACAGGGTTCTATCTACTACACCTCTCACAAACTTGTGTTCTAGAAGGAAATTTGCTAAGGTCTCATACCAAGCTCTAGGAGCTTGCTTAAGTCCATATAGAGCCTTTTGGAGTTTGAACACATGAGTGGGTAAGGTTGATGAAACAAACCCTGGTGGTTGTTCAACAAACACTTCTTCCTTTAAATCTCCATTGAGGAAGGCACTCTTCACATCCATTTGGAAGACCTTAAATCTTTTATAGGCAGCATAGGCTAGGAAAATCCTAATGGCTTCTAGTCTAGCTACAGGGGCAAAAGTCTGATCATAATCTATGCCTTCCTCCTGTCTATAGCCTTGAGCTACTAGCCTAGCCTTATTTCTAACTACTATGCCTTGGGCATCAAGCTTGTTTCTAAACACCCACTTGGTGCCTATGATCCGTTGGCCTCTTGGTCTTGGAACCAAGGTCCAAACTTTACATCTTTCAAACTGGTTAAGTTCCTCTTGCATGGCTATAATCCAGTGTAAATCAAGCTCAGCATCTTTAAAGGTTAGGGGCTCAACCTGAGAAAGGAAACAAGCAAACATCACATCTTTGTTGAGTTGATGTCTTGTCTGGACTCCTGCTGAAATGTCTCCAATCACTTGAGATACAGGGTGATCTCTAAGTGTGACAAGATCAGTAGGTTCAACAATGATCTGATCTTCAACAGTTTCAAGATTTAATTCCTCATGTGGAATTTGATCAACTGTTGAAGCAGGTGCTTTAACTTCAAGAAGTTCTACATCAGATTCAGAATCTGAGGAAGCAACCTGAGGAGTTTGTTGGGGATGATTCTCCTGTGTGAGTCTCAAACCTTCCAAATCCTTACTTACTCCTAGGACTTGCACTGTACTATTAGAGGAAGAGTCCTTCTCCTTATAATACATGACTGTCTCATCAAAAGAGACATGTGCAGACTCTTCTATCTTAAGAGAGGATTTATTAAGGACCCTATAGGCTTTGCTTACTTGAGAGTATCCTAGAAAAACTCCCATTGAAGCTTTTGCCTCAAATTTTCTAAGGTATTCTTTGTTATTGTTATGAACAAAAGCAACACAACCAAATACTCTAAAGTAGTCTATTTTAGGTTTCACTTGCTTAAGTAACTCGTAGGGAGTCTTACCCTTAAGTTTATGTATCAGACTTCTGTTCAATACATAGTTAGCTGTGCTGACTGCTTCAGCCCAAAAGGACAGAGGCATGTTAGCATCTGCCAACAATGTACTTGCAGCTTCAATTAGGGTTCTGTTTTTCCTTTCAACTACCCCATTTTGTTGAGGAGTTCTAGGAGCAGAGAAGCTATGTTTGATACCTTCCTTCTCACAGAATTCTTGCATAAGAAGAGACTCAAACTCAGTACCATGATCACTTCTGATCAAGGCAATCTGAGTAGAATACTCACTCTGTATACACTTTAGAAAATCTGTAAGAACCTTGAAGTTATCAGCCTTAGTTCTCAGGAAGAATACCCAAGTGAACCTAGAAAAGTCATCTACAATTACTAGAGTGTAAGACTTTCCTCCAAGACTCTGTACAGCAATAGGACCAAATAAATCCAAATGTAGCAAGTACAGAATCCTGGGAGAATCACTTTTATTAACTGATTTAAAGCTATTTCTTGTTTGCTTACCTAGTTGACAAGCTTTGCAAAGGCCTTCCTTCTTGTAGGGGCAAGAAGGTAAACCTCGTACAAGATTGTATTTAGCCAACCTAGAAATGTTTTTCAAATTTACATGACTAAGTCTCTTATGCCAAAGGGTATTATTACTGGTTACTTCATTAAATAAGCATATTTCAGATTTGGATGAATTAAAGTCTACTACATAAACATTTCCAATTCTAATACCTGCTAACATAACAGTATTATTTAAAGAAATATTGCAAGCAGTGTCAGTAAACCATACCTTGTACCCAGCATCACACATTTGACTTACAGAGATTAGGTTGTGCTTTAGTCCTGAGACATAAGCTACTTTCTTGAAGGTTACAGCTCCTATGGTGAAGCTGCCATACCCTTCAGTCTGTCCACAGCTAGAATCCCCAAATACAACTTTTGGTCCCAGCTTAGCTTTGAAACCTGACAGGTTCTTCTTCTTTCCTGTCATATGCTTTGAACAACCACTATCCAGATACCATTTGTCATGTATGACTGGATAGGTCTTCACCTGCAGAAAGAACAGTTATACATTGTGGACCCAGGTTACCTTGGGTCCAGTATTCTTCACAAAAGAAAAACTAGATATAAAAGATTTTGCAGGCTTAGATTTATATCCTAAAGGGTGTGATATCCTAGGTGGGATAATCCATTCAGTTGAAGGATTAAACAACCTGGGGTGGTGATTAGGATTTGAAGTTCTGGAAGTTTGATTTTTATTTTCCAGCTTAAGTCCAGATCGTCGATCAATGGTCGACGATCGCAAGCCATATCGTCGATCATTTATGGTAGAACGAAGTTCTGGATTCCACGATCGTCGATCACTGGTCGACGACTCAAGATGAGATCGTCGACCTCCTGCACCAAAGCTATTATACTCAGTGTAGGTGTTCAGCGATCGTCGATAGTCGTTCGACGATTGGTTTGACGATCGTCGATTAATGTTCGACGATTTTTGTAAAGCTAGAAATTTTTTCTTCCTATTCTCTTTCTTAATCTTATTCTGAATTTTCTTGCATTTTTCAATTTCCTCAGTATTCTTTATTCCTGATTCAGAAACAAATTTTACTGGAGTGCTAAATCTCTCCTTTGTGAGGAGGATGGGTTCACTAGGTGTAGCACCTAAGCCTAGTTTATCATTACCAACCCTAGTGTTTGCTATACAGGTTATTTCAGATAATTTAAGGCTTCTGCCATTTAATTGTTCTTCTAACCTCTTAGATTTAGCTAGTTCTAATTTTAGGAATGTTACTTCTTCTTTTGAGCTCTCTAATTCCTTTTCTAATCTGATTATTTCAGTACCTTCCATGTCTAGTTCCATTATTTTTAATCTAAGTGACTTAATTTCTTTTTCAGATAATAGTAAATCTAAACATAGAGTTTTAAATTTTAGTTTGAACTCAGGAGATGAGAAATCGAATGAGTCGATTACCTGGTCCTCCATAAAGGAATCTTCTTCATTGTCTCCTTCTTCTTCAGAATTCTCTGCAGCAGACAGAGAGCTGCAGGCATCAATGGCCATGAGGCAGACCTCTTTGGCTTTCTTCTCTCTCTTCTTCTTCTGAATCACTGGAGCTAGAGGAGCAGGTATCCTCTTCTGTTTCACTCCAGGTAGCAGCCACAAATCCCTTGTCCTTCTTCTTGTATTTGTGTGATGAGGACTTGGAGTGGTGCTTCCTGTACTCTTTCTCATGTTTCTTCTCCTTGTACTTCTTCTCTGGACAATCTGGGGCAATGTGTCCAGGCTTGCTGCAAACATAACAAATGATTTCTTTAGATGGAGTCTTGTCATACCTTGGCTTGTCCTCGTGCTTGGAGAACTTCTTTCTGAGGTCTCTTCTTCCCATGTTGAAGAAACTCTTGGCAATGAGTGCCAGTAACTCCTCATTTGATTGACTTCCTTCAGAAGTCTCAGCCACCTTAAGAGCTAGAGAGTGCTCTTTCTTTGTAGGTGTAGGAGTTTTTACTTCAATTGCAGCAGCTCTGCTCTTTAGAGTTTGCTCATATGACTTGAGCTTTCCCAACAGAGCTTCTGTGGAGAGTTCCACAGTGTTTCTTCCATCCTTGATGGGCCATATCCTTGAGTCCCAAGAGATGGGAAGGCACATCAGGATCTTGTCATTTACTTCTCACAAAGTTATCTCCTTGTCCAAAGACCTCAGTTCACTTATTATTGAACTGAGTCTTGTGTACTTTGTGTCAATGTCTTCAGCATCATCCTTCTTGAAATTTTCATACTGAGAGGTGAGATTGGATCTCCTGTCCTTCCTCTCATCAGCTGAGCCAGCAACTATGTGGTTGAGGGAATCCCACATAGCTTTGGCTGAGGTACATTCAGCCAGCTTCTGGAATATCTCATCAGACATTGTCTGAGCTAGGATATTCATTGCCTTAGCATCAACTGCTTTTGCCTTCTTGTAAGTTTCATTGTAGTCAAGTGGTGGCACAGCACTGAGATCAGCAGAAGTGGAAGCAGCAGCAGGCCTAGCAGGTGGTCCTGTCAAAATAGAAGAAAAAATATCTTCATCAATAGAATTCATGTATAGTCTTATCCTGGCCTTCCATATGCCAAACTTGGACAAGTTGCATACAGGAGGTCTGGTGCTTGAATAATCCTTAGACTGGGCCATGTGTGAAAGTGTTTGTGAATGGTATCAGGAAACAACTTATCACAGGATCTTTTAACTCAGGTGTTAGCCTGTATGAACAGCTAACCTCCCTCTGATACCAATTGAAAGTGAGGGGATAAGTTGTAAACTACTCTAGAGGGGGGGTGAATAGAGTATTCAAATTTTATGAATAACTAGTCAGCTCCCTTGGAGTTGATTTGCGGAATAAAATAATATGATACTTGAACCCTAAGAGCCTAACACAGTGAAGTGCACAAGTGAGAGAGTTAACTGAAATTTCAGTTTAACTATAAGCCTATCACAGCAACTAGCAATCCTAGGTAGTTCTATCACAGCCACAGAATAAGATGAATAAGCAAGATAACCAGATGGACACAGGATATATAGTGGTTCCCTCTTAATAGGTACTCCACTCTTCTACCACCCTGGTAGGAATCCACTACAGGTTTTTGCTAAGGTGCCCTGCCACCAATGATCTGATTCAGGTAGATCAAACAGACCCTTTGAGCTTTTGATAAGGATGCTCAACCACAGGTTGTTGATAAGGTGCCCTGTCACCAATGTTCACTTTTGAAGAGGTGTGAACAAACTCTTTTACAAAAGGGTTGAGAGGGTTAGATTATCTTCTCTGTTTTAAATACAGATTAGAGAAGATTTGTGGATTCTCTAAAGAATCAAAGTCTCCCCCTGGCTCAGTGAAAGTCCAGGGAAAGCCTTTGCTTCAGGATGAAGGAGTTTCAGATAAACTGAAACTAAATCCTCAGAGATCTGAAGACTGATTTTTATCAGGTCTTAAGATTCTGGAGCACTTGAAGCAGAACTGGAGCTCTTTCTGAAGTCTTGAAAACTCTAAGCAGATGCTCAGGAGACTTGAGAATGAAAGATGATTGCTCTGGGCTTTTGCTTCAGGAAAACTTTTCTTCTTCTTATTGTGAGATTGTGAAGAGCTGCTCTGATGATGCTTGAGCGAATGAGTAATATTTCTCTGTGTTTGTAACTTCTTCTTCTCTGAGAGAAGAATCTCTTTTAAATATGTCTTCATGTTTTTCCTTTGGAACGGCTCTATTGATTTGAATTCTCGAGCCCTGCAACAGATTATCTCAAAATAGAATATAGCAATAGGAATAGAATGGCCTATTAACTTTCTGTCAGTCCCAATAAGGAATAAAATAAGCGGGAAAAATATCTCAGCATAAATACGTACCATTCTTGGAAATAGTACATAGTACCAACGGCTAGAAAACAAGCTGGAAAGATAAAGTCAACGCAATTTGTATAATAGGACAAAATGCTTTATCAAGAATACTGAATCCCGTGATTTATGCTTGACATATTTGGTAAATAATTCATTTGAATTTAAGCCATAAATTAGCAAAAACATTCTTCGGAAAATCTTTCTAACCACACGTTAAAACACTTGGAAATAAACCAAGGAATAAAATAAATACGAACAGATAAAAGCAGACAGAAATCGTCGAACAGGAGTTCGATGATCGTCGACCTGCAAACAGATCGTCGACTAATAGTAGGAATCTGTCGGAACAGAAATCGTCGACCAGAAATCGTCGACCAGCTAATAGATCGTCGACCGGCTAACAGATAGTCGACCAGCTAACAGATAGTCGACCAGCAAAGGCAAATATCTGTCGAGACAGAAATCGTGAAGCAAGAACACGATCGTCGATCTGTTGATGACAGATCGTCGACCAACCTTCAGAGCGTAGTAAGCTTGCTCTGAGATCGTCGACCATCGGTCGACGATAATTGTCTTGACTTTAACGATTCAATAGCCCTGCTATCGTCGACCAATGATCGACGATCGCGAGGCCTCGTTCGACGATGGTCGAACGGAAAAAGCCTTAACCAAAACACATTCTAAAACTACTAGCCTAAACTCTAGGTCAGTCATATACTGCCCTAGGGAGACTAAGCAAAGTCTAAACAGGATCATATATAAATTATATAGATCAAGAGAGGGCTGCAAGGGGATCACATAAGCCAAATCACATCTAGGGTACCAACATGGGCTGCCAATAGACCACAAGATTGACCAAGTCAACCTAGTGACTAGGAGAGAGAAGGTGATCTCCATTCCATGTTAATGGAGGAGAGAGAAATGAAGAAAGAGGAAGGGCGTGAAGGGGCTCGGCCAAAGACCATCTTTAATGGCTGAATTCAACTCCCCTAGGGAAGGGGAGGAATTTCCAGCCATTTCCCGGCCACCAAGGGGATGGTTCAGCCCCCTCCTCCTAACCCGAGCCTAGCCGTTAATGGCTTTAATGGCCATTGATAATCCAGCCTCTCCTCTCCCCTACTGAAGCTTTAAACACCATCAGTGGGCCGAGAGAAGGCATTCCCAACCCTTACCTGAAGGAATCGGGCCTCCCCACTGTGCAGTTGCAGAAACCGAGCGGTGCCACCTTCAAAGATGGTTTACCGGCGATCTTCTCGACTTCAGGCCGCCGGCAAGGTGCTCCTCCTCTCCTTGTCTTATGGTTAGATCATAGCAATGCCTAGGTTCAAGGTTTGGGATCAATTGAGCCCAAACCAATTCTATGTTTTCATGGTTTTGGCCGAGAAATTTTCTTGGTAGAACCGCCGGAATTCGCCCCTCCGGCGGCCGAGTCGCCGCCAGTCGATAGCCTCCACCTCGACGGAGGTGTTGGTGGCGGTGGCTAGCCGGGGAAGGGTCGGGATGGGCGACGGTGGCGGCTGGAAGTGGCTCCAGGCTCAAGCTATCTCAGTCGTTGGCTTGAGGTAGACGATGTGCCCGGGTTCTTGGATTTGCGCCACGATTCGTGCTGGATCAAATGAAAATACTTCATTTTAATTGATTTTCTGTCACCTTATTTATAGTATGTTGAAATAAATATTAAAAATAGCTAGGTGCCTCTGATGAAAAGTGCAAAACATAAAAGTTGTAGACCTTTGGGTCTACTTTAAACAAAAATTAGTTTGAACAAATTTGGACCTCTGGTTGTACCAGGGCATCCATTTTTGTGGGACCTATACCTAGGGCTATCCTGAGATTGAAAAGGGTGTCCACACTTCATCCCTTGTCCAATGACCTGATATTTGGGCAGGGGGTCAACCTTAGTCATACCTAGGGTTAGTCGAAAAATGGGAATTTTTGGGAATACTTTGTCCTATGGTTTTTGATATTATTTAATAATACTAGGGTATTTTAATTAAGTGTCTAATTACCTCCAAACCCCCACAATTTTTTTTGAGAGATCCTTGTCATCATGATATGGCTTTGTATAAAAATTCACCTCATTTGGAGGGGTTTTGGATAGGTAATGACCTATCCCTAGCTCTCCCTTAGTGAAGGATTCTTAAATAAAGAGTGTACTTTGGCTTTGGGTGGTCAAATAACCTCAACCGAGGCTGTGATTTTGACCCCTGACTTGGTAGGACCATTATCACCCACTTAGGGAATATGGAGTGGTTCAGGATTGTTTTACCCTTGGATCCAAACTCAAACCCTAAGGGAGGACTTTTGGGTGATGTGAAGGGCATAAGGGCAAATACCCTTGTATGACCTTGTAACTCAGTAGAGTTGAAGGTAGTGTAACCTAAGCCCTCTAGAAGGAGTCTTAGAGAATTTTGGGGTAGGTAGATACCTCAAAACCCCAACCCTAGTGTTAGGGTATAATCACCTTTGTATATCACAAGCAAATATAACTCATCAAAAGTGTGTGAAACTTTAGGAGCATGAGTTCTAAAGTAGAATGAACCCTTAGTAATTTTACTGGAATTTTATGAGCAATATTTTTGGTACTTCATTTGTTTGGTATGGTATAGCCCTAAATAATGTTTTATTTATTAAAAATCATTCTGTTCATTGAAACCCCATGAAACCTTGGCAGTGAAGGTATTAGGTTAAAATTGTTGCCCCTGATTTTTAGTATAATTTTTGATTGTTCAAATCTAGTACATCGTGCACAAATGTTAAAAAAGGGGTTTTGGTGGTATAAAATTATTCATAGATGATATATCTATTGAAAAATTATGAGACTTAGGCCCAGATGATTTCAGGCAAAAATTTTCTTGTAGGAATTTATTCATAATTTTTAGAGGGTTGATTACAGTACTTTCCTCACAAGTCCATAATATTGAGATTTTTGATAATTATTTTATTCAGAGTTTAATCCCTTCTGAAAAATTATGAAACTTGACCAATGATGTTTTTAGAGTTGTATTAGCTCAATATAATTAATTCATAATTTTTGGATGATAATTTTCTGTACTTGATTCATTAATAATGAAAGATAGAAATTATTTCTAAAATAGTTTTAAGGCCCCTTAGATGCTAGAAACATTATGATACTTGGATTTACATTACTGAGTTAACCTAATATTTATCATAATTTTGTTAGGCATCTTGCATGAGTACTTAGGGTAGTTCATGTTCAAACTGGTAGCCCTTTGAAGCTTTAAGGAAATTAATTAAATGCCAGATAACTTAGGAAAATTATAATTTCCTGGATTTAGTCTATTTGTGCCATGATAAGTCTCCAGTAAATAATTTGGGACATTTGGATGATTATTTGGATTATCTCCTATCCGGTTCGACATATAGCCTAGGTTGGTCTGCATTTGGCTAATTGGGTTAATTGCGATAGGATATGATTGGATATGGTGTAGGAGTTAGTCATTTTGCTGGGTTGGATAGATATGGATGAGTTCACCATAGAAGGATAGGAAGAGTAGTGAGAAGTGGTTGGGCTAGAGTTTAGAGGTGCTCGGGTTTGACGAAAGATCATCTTTCCCGAGGAGAGGAAGAGTCAAAATCACCTTAGGATTAGCCTACTGTAATATGAGAAGGGAATGGGTAAAGGGAAGCAACCAATAACAATAAGTGCCTTGCAAAAGGGAACGATGGGCTTCAGCTACCATCATAGTTCCTAGTGCCCTTTGAGAACCCTTCACGAGGTATACTGGGGGCAGTACTAGGCTAACGTTAACTGTAGGAGTGATAAACCATAAAGAGAAACTAGCATAATTAGGAATTTACTTTCACTCGCCTTGATGTCTCGGAATGTTAGGTTGGTTCATGAGGGCTGATGCCTTGGGGGTTTTTGAGATGGGCAGGTTGGCCCGGTGAGCTTTGGCTTGGTGGGAAATGTATTAATATTCCATGTGCATAAGTAATAAGGTGGTGGGCCCTCGGTGTTAGTGGTCAATGCACCGACGCTAATACGTTGGCTCGACAAGTGTGGTTATCACTTCGCCAATAGAAGTCTGGTGCGCCAGCCGGCAAGAGTACGCTGGAGTCCGCTTCGTGCACCAAGCGTTGAGTCATACGATAGGTCTGACCGGTAGTGCTTTACTGGTTTAGATATGGGCGAGGCCCAACCCACCACTTCCGTCTGCCACTACGAAGGTATCCTGGGAGATGAGGCTCCAGAAAGGGGGAACTAAAGGTCTGTGTACACAGAGTCGGGTGCGTTAGTTGCACTTGCATGATTGCATCATAACCCACATGCATGTCATAGTATAATCATTGCATATAACCCCTGTCACCAATTGTATAAGTGGTATGGGACACTAACACAATAGGACATGCAAAATGACCCCTTGGTTTATAAGCATGTGTGGGCAAGTTTATAAATTAAGGTCATATTCTTCATATATATATTGTTGTTAATAACCGACACTCCATCGTATAAATTGGTATGGGACTCTTTATACGATGGGAGCCCTGTAGAAGATCCCTTGGCTTATGCATTTCCGCACATAAGTTAAGGTTACTTTTCATACTTTACTCTACTGCCACAAATACTATAACATTGCTAGTATAGGTCCGCTGCCATCTATTTCTTGTTTACTCTCCTCCTTCAAGTCCTCCCCTTTCTTCCTCTCCGCTCGGTGCCTTGGGGCCATGGGGGAAGTGGTGGGGGATGATAGGACTTAGTCTTATATACTAACGGTTTTCAGACCACATCATTTAGGGGATCGTGGAGCCCAGCATGGAGGAGCAGCCCCGGAGGTCGGCCCGTTTGGAGATAGGGCAGTCTAGCTCAGGAGTTCAGACAGCTGGGACTGTGAGTCCCTGATTCCAGTAGTGATTTTTTTTGCTTCCGCTTGAGTGACTATATAGTGAGGATTTGATGTATCGGGCTTAAGCCCTTATTTTAAGTACTTTAAGATTTTGTGGACTCTCCCTTCGTGGAGATTTTATAACTCTGATGTGATTTTATTATGGCCATTCGGTTAGAGTTTTTACCTCTCTTGTGTGTACTCGAATTTTTTTGCTTTTCTGCGATCAAATCGGCCGACAGAATCAGCGTTTTGCGGTGATGACCCTTCAGGGCATGAAGGTGTCACCGCAAAGCGGTGGTTCTGAGCCTAAGACCCCGGAGTTTAAAAAAAAGGGGTCTTACAAGTGGTATCATAGGAAACCTCGATCGGGAAAAGTACCACTCCACAAATCCCTAGGTCACCCTCGCGCAGGTTTTGTTTGAGGACAAACTAAGTAGCGGAAGTGTGGTGTACCCATGTTGGGGATCACATATAATTGTCCACCCCTTTTATAGGTTTAGGGTCATTGCTTATTATATTTTGTTATGCAGCCTTCAACACAACCCACACAACAGGGTGGAGTCCAGCATGTCTAGGGTGTTACACCAACTCCTCCGGCCCCCTCTCCGTTCTAGATGTCGGAAATGGGGCAGACCTTGACAGCAATACTGGATGTGTTCAAGGACCAACAGGCCCCGGCTCCGCAGCCAAACCCGAGGGCCAACTTGTTGAGTATCTTCAGAGGTTTGTCTCCCTCGTCCTACTTGGGAACATAGTCAGCCATTTGGACAGAGGAATGTCTTGACATCATGTATGAGATGCTGACTGGAATTCGATGCCCTTGGGAAGAGAGGGTGCCCTTGGTGATCTCCTGCCTGGAATCACATGCAAATAGATGTTGGAAGACCTCGCTGGGCACGACATTTGCGGACATGGAAGTATCAGAGATTTCTTGGGAGGATTTCAGTGGTGTACTGTTAGAACACTTTGTTCCACAGTCAGCCAGGGACGAGCTGGAGGATAGATTTTTGCATTTGAGACAGGGGAACAAGACGGTGGTGGAGTACCACTGAGGGTTCAACCATCTAGCCCAGTTTGCGGACTCTTATCAGTTCGACGAGGCAGGATATACCAAAAGGTTATATAAGGGCCTGTGAAAGGAGTTGAGGGAGACTCTACTATTTGTATCTGACGGGCCCATTTCCCGGACACTAGAGATGGCTAAAAGGAAAGAGGCTGATTGGCAAGCTACTTGGGACCGGAAACGGCCAGTGGAGGATCAGGGTCGAGGAGCAAGGAACGATCAGAGACGAGCCCGTATCACGGACAGGAGGAGGATCAAGGACCAGCCTCATCAGGAGGCAAGACATGAGACAAGGGAGCCAGTGGTGGTGGCTCCTCCACCTCTTCAGACATGGGAGGGACAGAGACCCGGGGGAATGGCATATCCCCCGCTAGAGTGCTTTCACTATCATCAGGTTGGGCGCATCAGCAGAAATTGCCCTATGAGGGGGGCATCCCCACTAGCACCACTGGCTGCCCAGCCAACGCAGTATTTTTGAGGCCGAGGTCGTGGCCGAGGACGTGGATACCAGGGTAGGGATTGTAGACAAGAAAGGGAGTAGGTGTATGCTTTAGACCTAGAGCAGCCTCGGAACCCAGAGCAAGTCATAGTAGGTACACCAAGATGTTTAATTATCTAAATAGAATTCCCTTTCTCAATTGTCAAATTTGTAGAAGTGCACTAGATAGAATAAATAGGAAAGAAAACTCATTATAGAATCCTAAGACATTTAATCGCCCTAGGTATAGTCTTTATCAGCGGCAAGCATGCCCGCACGCTTTTTGATAGTGAAGCTACTCACTCCTTTGTGTCGGAGACATTCGTAGAAGGATTGGAAGGCGTGGAGCGATTCACGGGCTCGGAGATGAGGGTGCGACTACCCGATGGATCTGAACTCCTTACCTCGGACAACTGCAATATGGAGGTAAGAATTGGTGGAAAGGCGTTCGAGTCTCCAGCGATGCTTTTAAAGTTTATAGACTATGACTCAATCTTGGGCATGGTATGACTGCATTGGAACATGGCCCAGATTGATTGCCAAGTAAAGAGGATCACCGTGAGGCATGAGGACTCTTTCATTGTCATCGAAGGTATAAGACCTGCCTCTCGTATACTCTTTTCTTTAGTATAGGTCATTAAGTCCCATCTGCAGGGAGAGGAGGTTTATCAGATTCTATTTGAGGTGACGGAGGTCAAGGAGTCTGTGACAGACATCCCGGTGGTGCGAGATTTTGCTGACGTCTTTCCAGAGAAACTGCCAGGACTACCTCCACACCGAGAGAAGGACTTCCAGATACAACTTGTGCCAGGTGTAACATCCCATTTCCAGCTAGACCCCTAGGAGTGGTTTTGTCATGACTAAGTCATGACGAAACCCTAAGAAGCCCAAGAAGACCAAGTGAGCTTAGGCATGAAGGTGGAGATCACCATGGTCTACAAATAGTAGAATTCTAAACAATAGTTTAGGATGAACATAGGGCTTCACCATGACTCCATGACCCCACCACAATATCCCTATTCTATTGGAATGTCCATTAGAGCCCTAAGGGTCCATTGAAATCAACCCAAAGTGGTCAAATTGACTTAAGACCACCATATGCCTAAATTGGGCAAGGTGCCCTAACTAAGGGTAATGTGCCCCTAATATGCCCAACCTACCCTACCTAAGTCTTCCTATACCTTAAGTGAGGTCAATGGGTCACCAAGGACCCATTGGGGACAACCCAAGAGGCTTAGTTGACCCAAGTCAACTCTAGCCCCAAAGTGGTCAAAGTGCCCTTACTTTGGGTCAAGTGACCTCCAAGGTGCCAAGTCAACCCTACCCAACCCTACCTATACCTTAGGGGAGACCAATGGGTCACCAAGGACCCATTGGGATCAACCCAAATGGTCAATTTGAGCAAGGTCAACTCAATCCTTGAAATAGGTCAAATTAGCCCAATTGGGCAAACTCAAGCTCAAGCCCATTTCCCCCACTTGGGCTAACCCCATCCTAATTATTAATAATGATTTTATGGGATGCCAATAGGCTAGAGAGATGAGCAAATTCGTTCTTAGAAATAAGGAGAGAGAAAATGAGAGTTTCATGTATTTTTAGAGAGAGAAAGTGGTTTAAAGAGAGCCGTTAATTGCTTTGGAAGACCAAGGGACCTCCTTCCTTCATCCCAAAGGCTTGATTCATCACCCTTGCCGAATTAGGTGAAGTGCAAGGGGTTTTCTAGGCTGTGCAAGGCTGGAAACATTGAACCCAAGCCATGGCCGAAATTCCCCTTTATGGCCATAAATGGCTTTGAAGCCATGACCCTCCCTCTCCCTCATTTTGCTCTTTTAAAAGATTCCCTAGGCCAAGAGAATTCGTTTCCACCATCCCACTGTAGAAAATGAGGGAGTTAGCTATACCATTGTAGAGCATCGGAAGGCTCCACCGCCGGCCATGGCGCACCACCACCAAACCCATCGGCAAGCATGGCTAAAGGTCCTCCTCTACTCTCTCTTCGTGGGCTAGATCCTTAGATATTTTAGGAGAGAAATCGGGCTAAATTGAGCCAGATTGGACAAGAGATTTTCTGAAATTTTCATGGATTTTCAACCTTGCGGGATCGCTGGAAACCGCACCTCCAGCAGCCGTGCCGCCGCCCGGCGATAGCCCCCACCTCAATGAAGGTGGTGGCGGTGGTGGCCGGCCAGGGAGGTGGCCGGGTGGCCGGGAAATGAGCTTGGAATAGGCTCCAGGTTTGGCCAATCTCAACCCTTGGCTGGAGGAAGAAGATGACAAGGAGCCCCACGATTTGCTTTAAGATCCGTGCTGGATCTGGATTTATTAATTCATATTATTTCGATTTCTGTCCTGTTTATTGGGTAGTTTTAAATCAAATATTAAAATACTTAGGCCCCTCTACAAGAACAGTGAACAACATAAAATTTGTAGCCCGGGAAGTCTACTTTATTTTAAAATTTGTTTGAACCCATTTGGGTAACTGGTTTGACCGCAGCACCCATTTTTGTGGGGTCTATACATAGGCTTGACCAGAACTCAGTTTGAGTGCCGCCAACAATCCAGCCATCGAAATGACTTGAAAATTTGGATGGGGGTCACTATTAACTATATCTAGAACATATCCAAAAATGGGAAATTTTGGAGAACCTTTTTTCTATAGTTTTTGTAAACATTTAATAATCCATGAATAAATTAATTAGATGTTCTAAACATCTCAAAACTCCTCCAGATATTGGTGGGTGGTCTTAGAGGGCATGTTAGGGCTCTGGTAAATATTTCGCCTCATTTGGAGATGTTTTGATTAGGTATTGACCCAACCCTAGGTATACCCTTATAGGGTTATTTAGGTCAAAGTGCTCTTTTTGGTGTTTGAGTGGTCAAATCCCCTCAACAGAGGCTGATATTTTGGCCACTAATTTTATATGGCATGTAGCACCCTCCAATGGGATTTGGGGTGGTTTGAGGTAGGGTATCCCTAGAACCCTAGGGTAGGCCCTCTTTTGGAGATTTTTAGGGTATGAAGGACTTTGGGTCAAATGGCCTTGGAATGACTTGAGACTTGGTGGAAGGGATTATACGGTGGCTCTGGTCCTATGGTTGAAGTTGTATTGAATTTGGAAGCCTTTAACCTCCTCATATTCCTTATCATAGTTTAGGGCACAAGCCCAATAGTTGGGTTTAGGCAATCAAAACACCTCACCATAACTTGAAACTTGGGCAGGGTATTTCACTGATAAAAGAGTCCTAAAATAATTTTGGTGGAATTTTTGGGATAACAAAATCAGTACTTCCTTAATAACCCTAATTGTTTCTTTAAATTTATTTTGCTTTTTATGATATTTCTGTCAAAAGAAAAATTGGGAAATTTAGTATTTGGAAGTTTTACGTCATGATAATTCCCTCTGTATTTTTATTGGAATTTTTAGATGATTATTTTAAGTACTTGTTTCATACATTATGAATAATAGATTTCTGATAGAAGATAGATATAGAGCCCAATATTACTATGAAAATTATGAAACTTGTTCAATGAGTGTTTTATATTATTATGTTGGCTCTGGAATTTTCTCATAATTTTTAAAAGATTAAAAATAGTTCATACTTCACAAGTCTATAAATTTGGAAGTTTACATTTAATTAGATTCAGAGTCCCTCATGTGTGAATAAAATTATAAAACTTGGTTGCTGTTGATTTTAGATCATTATCAAACTTCTGAAATTTTCTTATAATTACGAGATGAGTTTTTACAGTACTTGCTTCATTAACCAATGGTTATGGAATTAAAATTAGGGGTTACTCTTCACTGGAAAATTGGGAGAATACCTCTAGAGTGTTTTTAGGCCATTGTAAACTTACTGGATTTTTATTATAATTTTTAGAACAATATTGCTGGCCTTTGCTTCTTAAAATTGTAATATTGACTTTATGTTCTAAATTGTGGATTTGGGACCTAAACAATTCTGAAAATTCTTAGACCTTGGATTTGCTGTAGAAATGTTACCTAGTATTTATCATAATTTTTTGGTGATTTGTTTCTGATTTGAATGTGCATTTCATGTTTAAAGTAGGGCAGTCAGAGTCTTAGGTTAATTAGATTAAATGCCCAAATAATTAGGAAAATTATGAAACTTTAGAGTTAGTCTAAATAGGTCATGGTAGACTCCCAAAAATTGTTATGGATTTGTTGGATGAGTAAATGGAGTACCCCTTAGTGGGAGCACTATGTAGCTTAGCACGGTCTGCATATAGTACATAGAACTGAAATAGGCTAGCTCGGAGAGCTTAAACACACTTAGGGGAGTCACACTGAAATAAAAGAGAGGATTGGTCATGGGTAGAAATCAATAATATTTAGTGCTTTGCGAAAGGGAGCTTTGGGCTTCAGCCCTTCGTAGTTCCTAGTGCCCTCGAGAACCCTTCACAGGGTATGCCTTGGGCAGTCCTGGGCTAATGTAAACCATAGGAATAAGAAACATTAAAGAGTAACTAGTATAATTAGGGGTTCACTTTCACACACCCCGGTGTCTCGGGAAGATAGGGTGACTAGGATGTTCGGGCGGTAGGCTCGGTGGATGTGGAAATGGGAAGGGTAGCCCGGTGAGCCGATGGCTCGGTAGATATTTATGATGGGCTGAATAGCCCGGGGAGCTTTGGCTCAGTAAATAATACATTAATATTACATGTGCATAAGATATAAGGTGGTGGGTCTTCGATATTGGAGAGTCGTCTCACCGACACCAGTACGTTGACTCGACATGTGTGGTTTTACACTTAGCCAAATAAAGTCCGGTGCGCCAGCCGACAAGAGTGCGCAGGAGCACCGCTTAGTGCACCAGAATTGAGGCGTACAATAGGTCTGACTGGTAGTGCGGATACCAGTTTAGAGGTGGGCGAGGCCCAACCCACCGCTTCCGTTTGCCACTACGGAGGTATCCTGGGAGGTTCGGCCCCAGAAAGGGGGAACTAAAGGTCTGTGTACACAGAGTCGGGTGGGTGAGTTGCACTTGCATGATCACATCATAACATATTTGCTTGTCGTAGCATCATCATTGCATCAACCCCTGACACCTATTGTATAAATTCGTATGGGTCGCTTTATACAATACGCCCTACAAAACGACCCCTTGGCTTATAAGTTCACGTGAGCGTGTTTATAAGTTAAGGTTTATATTCTGTATATTGATATTGCTTGCTTGTAAACCGACACCCCATCGTAGAAAAATTGTAAAAGTTGTTTACTGTTGATTTTAGATCATTATCAGACTTCTGAAATTTTCTAATAATTACTAGAAGAGTTTTTACAGTACTTGCTTCATTAACCAATGGTTATGGAATTAATGGTTATAAATTAAAATTAGGGGTTACTGTTCTCTGGAAAATTGGGAGAATACCTCTAGAGTGTTTTTAGGCCATGATAAACTTACTGGATTTTTATTATAATTTTTAGAACAATATTGCTGGCCTTTGCTTCTTAAAATGGTAATATTGACTTTATGTTCTAAATTGTGGATTTGGGGCCTAAACAATTTTGAAAATTCTTAGAACTTGGATTTGCTGTAGAAATGTTACCTAGTATTTTTCATAATTTTTTGGTGATTTGTTTATGATTTGAATGTGCATTTCATGTTCAAAGTAGGGCATTTAGAGTCTTAGGTTAATTAGATTAAATGCCCAAATAATTAGAAAATTATGAAACTCTAGAGTTAGTCTAAATAGGTCATGGTAGACTCCCAAAAATTGTTATGGATCTATTGGATGAGTAAATGGAGTACCCCTTAGTGGGAGCACCATGTAGCTTAGCACAGTCTGCATATAGTACATAGAACTGAAATAGGGTAGCTCGGAGAGCTTAAACACACTTAGGGGAGTCACACTGAAATAAAATAGAGGATTGGTCTTGGGTAGAAATCAATAATATTAAGTGCTTTGCGAAAGGGAGCTTTGGGCTTCAGCCCATCGTAGTTCCTAGTGCCCTCGAGAACCCTTCACGGGGTATGCCTTGGGCAGTCCTGGGCTAATGTAAACCATAGGAATAAGAAATGTTAAAGAGTAACTAGTATAATTAGGGGTTCACTTTCGCACACCCCGGTGTCTCGGGAAGATAGGGTGACTAGGATGTTCGGGCGGTAGGGTCGGTGGTTGTGGAAATGGGAAGGGTAGCCCGGTGAGCCGAAGGCTCGGTAGATATTTGTGATGGGGGGAATAGCCCGGGGAGTTTTGGCTCAGTAAATAATACATTAATATTACATGTGCATAAGATATAAGGTGGTGGGTCTTTGATATTGGAGAGTCGTCTCACCGACACCAGTACGTTGACTCGACGGGTGTGGTTTTACACCTAGCCAAATAAAGTCCGGTGCGCCAGCCGGCAAGAGTACGCAGGAGCTCCGCTTAGTGCACCAGCATTGAGGCATACAATAGTTCTGACTGGTAGTGCTGATACCAGTTTAGAGGTGGGCGAGGCCCAACCCACCGCTTCTGTTTGCCACTACGGAGGTATCCTGGGAGGTTCGGCTCCAGAAAGGGGGAACTAAAGGTCTGTGTACACAGAGTCGGGTGGGTGAGTTGCACTTGCATGATTACATCAGAACATATTTGCATGTGATAGCATAATCATTGCATCAACCCCTGACACCTATTGTATAAAGTGGTATGGGACGCTTTATACAATAGGCCCTGCAAAACGACCACTTGGCTTATAAGTTCGCGTGAGCTTGCTTATAAGTCAAGGTTTATATTCTCTATATTGATATTGCTTGCTTGTAAACCGACAACCCATCGTAGAAAAATTGTAAAACTTAGTTATTGTTGATTTTAGATCATTATCAGACTTCTGAAATTTTCTTATAAGTACTAGATGAGTTTTTACAGTACTTGCTTCATTAAGCAATGGTTATGGAATAAATGGTTATAAATTACAATTAGGGGTTACTGTTCACTGGAAAATTGGGAGAATACCTCTAGAGTGATTTTAGGCAATGATAAACTTACTGGATATTTATTATAATTTTTAGAACAATATTGCTGTCCTTTGCTTCTTAAAAATGTAATATTGACTTTATGTTCTAAATTGTGGATTTGGGGCCTAAACAATTTTGAAAATTCTTAGACCATGGATTTGCTGTAGATATGTTACCTAGTATTTATCATATTTTTTTGGTGATTTGTTTCTAATTTGAATGTGCATTTCATGTTCAAAGTTGGACATTCGGAGTCTTAGGTTAATTAGATTAAATGCCCAAATAATTAGGAAAATTATGAAACTCTGGAGTTAGTCTAAATAGGTCATGGTAGACTCCCAGAAATTGTTATGGATCTGTTGGATGAGTAAATGGAGTACCCCTTAGTGGGAGCACCATATAGCTTAGCACCGTCTGTATATAGTACATAGAACTGAAATAGGCTAGCTCAGAGAGCTTAAACACACTTAGTGGAGTAACACTGAAATAAAAGAGAGGATTGGTCATGGATAGAAATCAATAATATTAAGTGCCTTGCGAAAGGGAGCTTCGGGCTTCAGCCCATCGTAGTTCCTAGTGCCCTCGAGAACCCTTCACGTGATATGCCTTGGGCAGTCCTGGGCTAATGTAAACCATAGGAATAATAAATGTTAAAGGGTAACTAGTATAATTTGGGGTTCACTTTCACACACCCCGGTGTCTCAGTAAGATAGGGTGACTAGGATGATCGGGCGGTAGGCTCGGTGGTTGTGGAAATGGGCAAGGTAGCCCGGTGACCCGATGACTCGGTAGATATTTCTAACGGGCGGAATGGCCAGGGGAGCTTTGGCTCGGTGGATAATACATTAATATTTCATGTGCATAAGATATAAGGTGGTGGGTCTTCGATATTGGAGAGTCATCGCACTGACACCAGTAGGTTGACTCTACGGGTGTGGTTTTACACTTAGCCAAATAAAGTCCGGTGTGCCAGCCGGCAAGAGTACGCAGGAGCTCCGCTTAGTGCACCAGCGTTGAGGCATACGATAGGTCTGATTGGTAGTGTTGATACCAGTTTAGAGGTGGGCGAGGCCCAACCCTCCGCTTCCGTTTGCCACTACGGAGGTATCCTGGGAGGTTAGACTCCAGAAAGGGGGAACTAAAGGTTTATGTACACAGAGTCGGGTGGGTCAGTTGCACTTATATGATCACATCATAGCATATTTGCATGTCATAACATCATCATTGCATCAACCCATGACACCTATTGTATAAAGTGGTATGGGACGCTTTATATTATAGGCCCGGCAAAATTACCCCTTGGCTTATAAGTTCGCGTGAGCGTGCTTATAAGTTAAGGTTTATATTCTGTATATTAATATTGCTTGCTTGTAATCCGACACCACATCGTATAAATTTGTATGGGACTTTTTATACGATGAGTGCCTTGCAGAAGATCTTTTAGCTTATGTGTTTTCATATAAGTTAAGTTTACATATTTCATGTTCTGTCTTTCATAGTGTTATTACTGCTGCTTATTCTCATAGAACTGCTAAATTAGTTCTGTCACCACCTGCTTACATTTGTAACTCTCCACCTTCATAGCTTCCCTTTCCTTCTCCCCGCTCGGTGCCTAGGAGCCATGGGGGAGGGGTGGGGGATGATAGGACTTAGTCTTTTAGACTAACAGTTTTCGAACCACATCATTTAGGGTATCGAGCATTAGGAGCTTCAGCACCGGAAGGACAAGAAGGTAGGACATGAGGAGCAGTTGCTGCGCTCAACCACTACTACACGGCGACGGGTCAAGGATGAACTTCTGTTTGCTTCCGCTTAGATGTTGAGAGTTGCGAGAGTGTTTGTAGTGAAGAGTATATGTATCGAGTGGAAGCCCTTCTTTTGTACTCTGATTATTATTATTGTGGACTCTCCCTTCGTGGAGATTTAATTTATATACATGTGACTCTGGTGGACTTCTTTTATATTTACTTATGCTACTGTTATGCGATCAATTTTGCCGGCAAGATCGGCGTTTTGTAGTGACGACCTTCCCGGGCGTGAAGGTGTAACCGCAAAGCGGTGGTTCTGGGCCTAAGACCCCGGTGGTTTAAAAAACAAATGGGGGGTCTTACACTAGGGCGAAGCCGGCATCTAGGGCCCCTTACCGGATGACCCCGAAAGAGTTGACAGAGTTCCGAAGTCAGTTGCAGGAACTAGTAGAGGCAGGGTTTGTTCGGCCAAACTCTTCACCGTGGGGAGCCCCAGTGCTATTCGTCAAGAAGAAGGACGGAAGTCTCCGCTTGTGTATTGATTATCGAGCGCTGAATAGACTGATTTTCCGGAATAAATACCCGCTGCCATGGATTGAGGAGTTGTTCGATCAACTAGAAGGAGCGCATTTCTTCTCGAAACTTGACTTGAGGTCAGTTTATTACCAGCTACGGATTCGAGAGGAGGATATTCCGAAGACCACCTTCAGTAGTAGATACGGACTGTTTGAGTTTACAGTGATGCCCTTCGGGCTCACAAATGCGCCGTCAGCATTTTCAAGCCTCATGAATAGGGTATTCAAGGAGTATTTGGATGTATTTGTCATCGTATTTATTGATGACATCCTCATCTACTCAAGGATGGATGAGGAGCATACACGACACCTAACTTTGACTCTAGAGAGGCTACGGGAGCACCAGCTGTATGCGAAGTTCAGCAAATGCCAGTTTTAGTTAAAGGAGGTGGCCTTATTAGGACATATTATCAGCGGTGCTGGGTTGGCATTAGACCCGACCAAGATTCGGGCAGTGCAGGATTGGCCACCGCTGAAGACAGCCACGGATGTACGGAGCTTCCTGGGAATTGCCGGATATTACCGGAAGTTCGTCGAAGGATTCTACCAGATTGCACTCCCTCTTACTCCCTGACGAAGAAGGAATCCCCTTTCGTTTGGACGCCACAGTGCGAGGCGGCCTTTGTGGAGTTGAATTGTCAGCTTACCTCGGCTCTAATTCTCACTCTTCTTGTCGGGAAGGGAGGGATTCAAGGTTTACATGGATGCGTCCTACCAGGGGATGGGTGCCGTTTTGATGCAGAACGGGAACGTAATAGCCTACGCCTTACGACAGCTGAAGATACATGTGAAGAACTATCTGGTGCATGATATGGAGATGGGTGCAGTGATCTTTGCTCAAAAGATTTGGCGACACTACCTCTATGGAGTTAACTGTTACAACTTCTCTAATCATAAGAATTTGAGATATATGAACACGCAGAAGGAACTCAACATCAGACAGAGACATTGGGTGTAGTTCCTGTCAGATTACCAGTACACAATGCACTACCATTCCGGGAAGGAGAACGTGGTGGCAGATGCTTTGAGCCGGAGAAGAGATACCTTAGGGAAGGGACCACATCTGATTTCCATGGAGCTAGTCCGATCATTCAGAGATATTCAAATATCCCTAGTGTTCGAGAATGATCCAGAATGGTATATGGAGTATCTAGCATCGATGGTTGCCAAAGATGATATTCGGGACCGCATCCGGGAATGACAGAGGACAGATGCATAGGCACAGCCGATATTCCAAGCCTTGGAGAAGGGTTCGACGAGAGATTATTCACTGAGAGATGGTTTGCTATATTTTAGAGACAGGGTATATATACCCGCAGTAGGCCAGATTCGGGAGGACATCATGGCGGAGGCACATTGTAGCAGATATTCTATACACTCGGGGATAACCAAGATGACGACAGACTTGAAGAAGACGATGTTTTGGCCAGGGATGAAAAAGGACATTACATACTTCGTGACTCATTGCGAGGCAGGTTAGCTTGTGAAGGCGTAGTGTAGGAACCCCGCAGGATTGCTACAGCCACTTCCAGTGCTGGAGTGGAAATTTGAGGACATCGCGATGGATTTCATTCATGGCCTCCCCCGATCACGGACGGGAAATGATTCAATTTGGGTCATCGTTGATCGGCTGACAAAGGTGGCCAGATTCATTCCGATCAGAAAAGATGACTCGGTTGGGGTACTTGTGCGGAGATTCGTAGAGCAGTTCATTCGTTACCACGGTGTGCCAAGGACGATTGTGTCGGATCGGGATTGTCGGTTCACATCCAGGGAGTGGAGATCCGTGCAGACTTACTTTGGCACGCGACTGACCTTTAGCACAGCTTTTCATCCCCAGACGGATGGGCAGACGGAACGCACCAACCGGACATTGGAGAACCTCCTAAGGCTATGCATTTTGGATCAAAACAAACCTTGGGAGAAGCTTTTACCACTAGTCGAGTTATCCTATAACAACAGTTACCAGTCCAGCATAAGGATAGCTCCTTATGAAGCCTTGTACGGAAGGAGATGCAGGACTCCGCTTTCATGGATTCAGGACGAGGATCCGAAGGTGTTGGGATCGGATTTTGTCAAAAACACCGAGGCTTAGGTGAGACTGATACGAGACAGAATGCTGGAAGCGCAAAGCCGACAGGCTAAGTACTATGACGCCCGACACTGCCATGTAGAGTTTCAGGTGGGAGACTAGGTTTTCTTGAAGATCCGGCCCATGCACGGATTTTCACGGGTGCTTGGTCGGAAGAAGAAGCTCAGCACTAGGTATATGGGCCCTTATAGGATCCTGGTGCGTGTAGGACCCCTAGCTTACAGGCTGGAGTTGCCACCGGAATTGGCAGGCTTACACGACGTGTTCCATATTTCTTCACTTAGGAGGGCTCTACTATGCCCGGAACAGTAGGTTTCGACCATAGATGGGTCGGTAGCTTTAGACCGGTCAGATCACTTGGAGCTGGTTCGGATCGATGATAGAGGAGTACGGATCTTGCGTCGCAAGAAGGTTCCATTAGTCAAAGTCCTGTGGAGGAACCATGGATAGGAGGAGCATACCTGGGAATAGCAAGACCTGATGCGACAAAAGTATCCAGAGCTGTTCAGCCAGGTATACCTCACAAACTCTCAGGATGTTCGATTTACCTTCCTATTTTAAACTAGTAGGACTGGAGTTTCAAGAGTTTGGGCTAACCTTTTGTTTATTGGGGTCTAGACTTTGCCAATTGGGCGAATTAGTCATAGATTTGGGCTTCCCTTTAAACCTCACTTAGCAAACATGGCATCGTGATGTAATCTTTCACTTCTTATTGGATGTTATATGGTTCTTTTTCTTCGATAATAATTCCCGTAGGCTTAACCTTGATTTTGGGGATGAAATTTTTGTTTTGTTTCTTGGGATTTGTAACATCCCATTTCCAACTAGACCCCTAAGGGTGGTTTTTGTCATGACTAGGTCATGACAAAACCCTAGGAAGCTAAAAAGGGCCAGGTGATCAAAGGCCAAGGTGAGAATCACCTTGGTCTGTCTATGGCACAAACTCATCACCAAACCTAGGGATTGACCTTAGGGCTTCACCATGACTCCATGTCCCCACCACAACATCATTAACCTATTAGAGGGTCAACTAGAGCCTTAAGGGTCCTTTAGAGTCAACCTAAAGTGGCCAATTTGACCTAGCACCACATAGGCCTAAATTGAGCAAGGTGTCATAACTAAGGGCAGTTAGCCTCTAATGTGCCCAACCAACCATGCCCAGGTCTTCCTAGACCTAAAGTGGTGTCAATGGGTCACCAAGGACACATTGGGTTCAGTCCTAGAGGCCAAGTTGACCCAAGTCAACTCTAGCCCAAAAGTGGTCAAAGTGCCCTTACTAAGGGTCAAATGACCTCCAAAGTGCCAAGTCAACCCTACCCAACCCCACCTATGCCTTAGGAGAGATCAATGGATCACTAAGGACGTATTGGTGCCAACCCAAAAGGTCAAAATGGCTAGAGTCACCCCAAGCCCACTTTGGGACAACCAAGCCCAAGCCTCCTCATGTGGCTTCATTAGGGTGTAATGTGTATGTGTGGCTGCCAATAGACCACAAGGTTGACCAAGTCAACTTGGTGACTAGGAGAGAGAAGGTGAGCTCCAATCCATGTTATTGGAGGAGAGAGAAATGAAGAAAGTGGAAGGGGGTGAAGGGGCTCAGCCAAAGGGAGGCAAAAGGCCACCTTTAATGGCTGAATTCAACTACCCTAGGGAAGGGGAGGAATTTCCAGCCATTTCCCGACCACCAAGGGGATGGTTCAACCCCCCTCCTCCTAACCTGAGCCTAGCCATTAATGGCTTCAATGGCCATTGTTTATCCAGCCTCTCCACTCCCCAACTGAAGCTTTAAATACCATCAGTGGGCCGAGAGAAGGCTTTCCCAACCCTCACCTGAAGGAATCGGGCATCCCCACTGTGCAGTTGTAGAAACCGAGCGGCGCCACCTTCAAAGATGGTTTCCTTGCAATCTTCTCGACTTCAGGCCGCCGGTAAGATCCTCCTCCTCTCCTTGTCTTATGGTTAGATCATAGCAATGCCTAGGTTCAAGGTTTGGGATCAATTGAGCCCAAACCATTTTCTGGTTTTCATGGTTTTGGCTGAGAAAATTTCTTGGTAGAACCGCCAGAATTCACCCCTCCGGCGGCCGAGTCGCCGCCAGTCGATAGCTGCTACCTCGACGGAGGTGTTGGTGGCGGTGGCAAGCCGGGGAAGGGCCGGGATGGGCGGCGGTGGCAGCTGGAAGTGGCTCCAGGCTCGGGTTATCTTAGCCAGTTGCTGGAGGTAGACGATGAGCCCGGGCCCTTGGATTTGCGCCAAGATCCGTGCTAGATCAAATGAAAATACTTCATTTTAATTGATTTTTTGTCACCTTATTTATAGTATGTTGAAATAAATATTAAAAATAGTTAGGTGCCTCTGATGAAACAGTGCAAAACATAAGAGTTGTATACCTTGGGGTCTACTTTAATATAAAATTAATTTGAACCAATTTGGACCTTTGGTTGGACCAGGGTATCCATTTTGGTGGGACCTATACCTAGGGCTATCCTGAGATTGAAAAGGGTGCCCACACTTCATACCTTGTCCAAATGACCTAAAATTTTGGGAGGGGGTCAACCTTAGTCATACATAGGGTTAGTCCAAAAATGGAAATTTTTTGGAATACTTTGTCCTATGGTTTTTGTTATTATTTAATAATACTAGGGTATTTTAATTAAGTGGTCTAATGACCTCCAAACCCTCCCAAATTTTGGTGATAAGTCCCTGGCATCATGATATGGCCCTGTATAAAAATTCACCTCATTTGGAGCTGTTTTGGATAGGTAATGACCTAGCCCTAACTCTCCCTTAGTGAAGGATTCTTAAATAAAGAGTGTACTTTGGCTTTGGGTGGTCAAATCACCTCAACAGAGGCTGTGATTTTGACCCCTAACTTAGTAGGACCATTATCACCCTCTTAAGGGAATATGGTTCAGGATTGTTTTTCCCTTATATCCAAACTCAAACCCTAAGGGAGGACTTTTGGGTGATGTGAAGGGCATAAGCGCAAATACCCTTGTATGACCTTGTAACTCAGTAGAGTTGAAGGCAGTGTATCCTAAGCCCTCTGGAAGGAATCTTAGAGAATTTTGGGGTAGGTAGATACCTCAAAACCCCAACCCTAGTGTTAGGGTATAATCACCTTTGTATATCACAAGCAAATATTACTCATCAAAAGTGTGTGAAACTTTAGGAGCATGAGTTCTAAAGTAGAATGAACCCTTAGTAATTTTACTGGAATTTTATGAGCAATATTTTTGGTACTTCATTTGTTTGGTATGGTATAGCCCTAAATAATGTTTTATTTATTAAAAATCATTCTGTTCATTGAAACCCCATGAAACCTTGGTAGTGAAGGTATTAGGTTAAAATTGTTGCCCCTGATTTTTAGTATAATTTTTGATTGTTCAAATCTAGTACATCGTGCACAAATGTTAAAAAAGGGGTTTTGGTGGTATAAAATTATTCATAGATGATATATCTATTGAAAAATTATGAGACTTAGGCCTAGATAATTTCAGGCCAAAATATGCTTGTAAGAATTTATTCATAATTTTTAAGGGGTTGATTACAGTACTTTCCTCACAAGTCCATAATATTGATATATTTGATAATTATTTTATTCAGAGTTTAATCTCTGCTGAAAAATTATGAAACTTGGCCAATGATGTTTTTAGAGTTATATTAGCTCAATATAATTAATTCATAAGTTTTGGATGACAATTTTCTGTACTTGATTCATTAATAATGAACGATAGAAATTATTTCTAAAATAGTGTTAAGGCCCCTTAGATGTTAGAAAAATTATGATACCTTGAATTTACATTACAGAGTTAACCTAATATTTATCATAATTTTGTTAGGCATCTTGCATGAGTACTTAGGGTAGTTCATGTTAAAACTGGTAAACCTTGGAAGCTTTAAGGAAATTAATTAAATGCCAGATAAATTAGGAAAATTACAATTTCCTGGATTTACTCTATTTGTGCCATGATAAGTCTCTAGTAAATAATTTAGGACATTTGGATGATTATTTGAATTATCTCCTTTACGGTTCGACATATAGCCGAGGTTGGTCTGCATTTGGTTAATTGGGTTAATTGTGATAGGATGTGATTGGACATGGTGCAGGAGTTAGTAATTTTGTTGGGTTGGATAGATATGGATGAGTTAACCATATAAGGATAGGAAGACTAGTGAGAAGTGGTTGGGCTAGAGTTTAGAGGTGCTCGGGTTCGACGAAAGATCGTCTTTCACGAGGAGAGGAAGAGTCAAAATAACCCTAGGATTAGCCTACTATAATATGAGAAGGGAATGGGTAAAGGGAAGCAACCAATAAAAATAAGTGCCTTGCGAAAGGGAACGATGAGCTTCAGCTATCATCATAGTTCCTAGTGCCCTTTGAGACCCCTTCACGGGGTATACCGGGGGCAGTCCTGGGCTAACGTAAACTGTAAGAGTGATAAACCATAAAGAGCAACTAGCATAATTAGGAATTCACTTTCACTCGCCTTTATGTCTTGGAATGCTAGGTTGGTTCATGAGGGCTGATGCCCTGGGGGTTTTGGAGATGGGCAGGTTGGCCCGGTGAGCTTTGGCTCGGTGGGAAATGTATTAATATTGCATGTGCATAAATTATAAGGTGGTGGGCCCTCGATGTTAATGGTCTATGCACCGACGCTAAGACGTTGGCTTGGCAAGTGTGGTTTGCACTTCGCCAACAAAAGTCTGGTGCGCTAGCCGACAAGTGTACGATGGAGTCCGCTTCGTGCACCAAGGGTTGAGGCATACGATAGGTCTGACCGGTAGTGCTTTAATGGTTTAGAGGTCGGCGAGGCCAACCCACCGCTTCCATCTGCCACTACGTAGGTATCCTGGGAGGTGAGGCTCTAGAAAGGGGGAACTAAAGGTCTGTGTACACAGAGTCGGGTGGGTGAGTTGCACTTGCATGATCACATCATAACCCACTAGCATGTCATAGCATAATCATTGCATATAACCCCTGTCACCTATTGTATAAGTGGTATGGGACGCTTACACAATAGGACTTGCAAAACGACCCCTTGGTCTATAAGCTTGTGTGGGCAAGTTTATAAATTAAGGTCAACTTCTTCATATATATATATTGGTGTTAATAACCGACTCCCCATCGTATAAATTGGTATAGGACTCTTTATACGATGGGAGCCCTCTAGAAGATCCCTTGGCTTATGCATTTCCACACATAAGTTATGGTTACTTTTCATACTTTACTCTACTGCACAAATACTATAACATTGCTAGTATAGGTCCGCTTCCATCTGTTTCTTATTTACTCTCAACATTCAAGTCCTCCCCTTTCTTCCTCTCCGCTCGGTGCCTAGGGGCCATGGGGGAAGGGGTGGGGGATGATAGGACTTAGTATTATAGACTAACGGTTTTCTGACCACATCATTTAGGGAATCGTGGAGCCCAGCATGGAGGAGCAGCCCCGGAGGTCGGCCCATTTGGAGATAGGACAGTCTAGCTCAGGAGTTCAGACAGCTGGGACTGTGAGTCCCTGATTCCAGTAGTGATTTATTTTGCTTCCGCTTAAGTGACTATGTAGTGAGGATTTTATGTATAGGGCTTAAGCCTTTATTTTCAGTACTTTTAGATTGTATGGACTCTCCCTTCGTGGAGATTTTATTACTCTGTTGTATTTTTATTGTGGACATTCGGTTATAGTTTTTACCTCTCTTGTGTATACTCTACTTTTGTTGCTTTTCTGCAATCGAATTGGCCGATAGAATCGGCATTTCGGGGTGATGACCCTTTAGGAAGTGAAGGTGTCACCGCAAAGCGGCGGTTCTGGGCCTAACACCCCAGTGTTTTAAAAAAATGGGGTCTTACACTTACCCTCCTCTTTTATGGTTGGATTCAACTCCTCTAGGGATGAGGAGGAGTTTACAACCATTACTTGGCTGGATTGAGCCAGGTTCACCCCACCTCCTCCTTGGCCAAGCCAAGCTTTCAATGGTATTAATAACCATTGAAGTTTAGGCCTCTCCCCTCCTTAAGCAAGCCTTTGAACACCATCAGTAGCCCAAGAGGAACATTTCCCAGCCTTTTCTTGAAAATTTCGAGCCCTTCCACCGTGCTGTTGCAGAGGTCGTGCGGCGCCACCATTGGAAATGGCTTTCCGTCGATCTGCACACCTCCAGCCCGCGAACAAAGTCCTCCCCTCCTATCTCTCTCTATGGGTAGATCTTAGCCTTCTTTAAGATTAAGTATCAGGCTCTACTTAGCCCGATCGGGAAGAGCTTCTCTTCCTTATTTTCCCCGCAACAACATAGCTCTCGGGTCCGCCCGACGATGACCACCATCAATCGAGGTGGTGGTGGCGGTGGCCGGCTAGGGAGGAGGATGGATGGCCGGTAGTAGTGTCTGGAATGCGCTCCAGGTCGGGCTCATCACGACCCTTCGCTGGAGGAAGAAGATGACCAGAATCCCTCTGATCTGCTTTAAGATTCGTGCTGCATCATTTTATATTTAGTTTTGGTTTTTTTTTCTACCATGTTAACTAGGCTGTATTTAATTAAATATTAAAAATACTTAAGCTCTCCTACAAAAAATATGGTCAATATCAAATTTGTAGCCCGTGAAGTCTAGCTTATTTTAAAATTAGTTTGAACCCATTTGGGTAAGTAGTTTGACCACAGTGCCCAGTTTGATGGGGTCTATACATAAGCTTGACCATAACTTGGTTTGAGTGCCCCGACCAATCCAGCCATCTAAATGACTTGAAATTTGGGATGGGGGTCACCGTTACCTATACCTAAAATATATCAAAAAATGGGAATTTATGGAGAACATGTTTCTATAGTGTTTGTAAAAATTTAATAATCCATGAATAAATTAATTAGGTGTCCTAAACATCTCAAAACTCCCCCAAATTTTGGTGGGTTGTCTTAGAGAGAATGTTAGGGCTCTGGTAAAAATCCCATCTCATTTGGAGATGGTTTGGTTAGGTATTGATCCAACCCTAGGTTTACCCTTATAGGGTTATTTAGGACAAAGTGCTCTTTTTTATGTTTGAGTGGTCAAATCCCCTTAATAGAGGCTGATATTCCAGCCACTTATTTTATATGGCATGTAACACCCTCCAATGGGATTTGGGGTGGTTTGGGGTAGGGTAGCCCTATAACCCTAGGGTGGGCTCCTTTTTGGAGATTTTTAGGGTTTGAAGGTAATGGGGTCAAATGACCTTGGAATGACTTGAGACTTGGTGGAAGGGACCCTAGGGTGGCTATGGTTCTCTGGTTGAAGTTTTATTAAATTTGGAAGCATTTAACCCCTCAAATCCCTAATCCTAGTTTAGGGCACAAGCCCAATAGTTGGGTTTAGGCAATCAAAACGCCTCACAATAACTTGAAACTTGGGCAGGGTATTTCTCTGATAAAAAAAGTCCTAAAATAATTTTGGTGGAAATTTTTGGGCTAATAAAATCAGTACTTCCTTAATAACACTAGTTGAGTCCTTAAGTTTATTTTATTTGTTATGATATTTCTGTCCACTCAAAAGTTGTGAAATTCAGTATTTGGAAGTCTTACATCATGTTAGTCCTCTCTGTATTTTTATTTAAATTTTTAGATGAATTTTTACAGTACTTGCTTCAATAATCAATGGCCATGGAATTATTTATTTAAAATTAAATTAGGGGTTACTATTCACTAGAAAACTGGAAGAATACTTATAGAGTGTTTTTAGGCCATGATGGTCTTACTGGATTTGTATTATAATTTTTAGAACAATATTTCTGGCCTTTGCTTCTTAAAATGGTAATATTGAGTTTATGTTCTATATTGTGGATTTGGGGCCTAAATAATTCTAAAAATTCTTAGACCTTGGATTTGTGATAGAAATGTTACCTAGTATTTATCATAATTTTTGTGGTGATTTGTTTCTGATTTCAAAGTGCATTACATGTCCAAAGTAGGGCATTCAGAGTCTTAGGTTAATTAGATTAAATGCCCAAATAATTAAGAAAATTATGAAACTTTGAAGTTAGTCTAAATAGGTCATGGTAGACTCCCAGAAATTGTTGTGGCTTTGTTGGATGAGTAAATGGAGTACCCCCTAGTGGGAGCACCATGTAGCTTAGAACGGTCTTCATATAGTACATAGAACCAAAATAGGTAAGCTCGGAGAGCTTAAACACACTTAGGGGTGTCACACTGAAATTAAAGAGAGGATTGATCATGGGTAGAAATCAATAATATTAAGTGTTTTACGAAAGGGAGCTTTGGTCTTCAGCCCATCGTAGTTCCTAGTGCCCTCGAGAGCACTTAACGGGGTATGCCTTGGGCAGTCCTTAGCTAACGTAAACCGTAGGAATAATAAACTAAAAGTGCAACTAGTATAACTAGGGTTTCACATTCACACACCCCGGTAGCTAGGGAGGTGGAATAAGTTTGTTTTATTGCCTTTCAGTCAGTAGATTCTGAAGGTAGATGCATGGACGGGACAGTCCGGGGAGCCGAGGGCTCGAGGGTTTAAATACAGAATAAGGTGGTGGGTCTTCGGTATTTGACTGTCATTCACATAGACGTCAGTACGTAGACTCGACAGTGTGGGACACTTAGCCAAAGAAAGTCTGGTGGATATAGCCAACACTAGTATGCAGATACTCTAGGTTGTGTTCTTCTAGGGGCGTACGGAAGGGCTAGGCCCGATAGTGTGGATACCCCCCAAGGAGTGGGGGGCCCGACCCACTATCTTCGTTTGCCACTACGGAGGTTCCTGGGAGTGAAGCTAGCTGCCCGAACAGGGGGAACTAAATGCTTGTGCGCATAGAGTCGTGTACGTGAGTTGCACTTGTATGAATCATGACATAGCATATCACTACACTCATATTTGCATACAACTGACACCCCAACATATAAATCTGTATGGGACTTTTTATACGATGGGAGCCTTATAGAAGACCCCTTAACTTATAAGTTTGTATGGGCATTAATATAAGTTTAGGTTATATATTTAATATCTACTTGTCCTTTCATATATATATTTATTTACTACAAGTTTACCTTACTGCTCACTATTTTAGAACTACTAGATGTATCTTTCATACTTAGCTGCTTATACAATATATATTTACTGCTAGACTAGTTCCACTGTCACCCGCCTTGCTTATTCTCCACCATTATAGCTTCCCTTTCCTCCTCTCCGCTCGGTGCCTAGGAGCCATGGGGGGAGGGGTAGGGGATGATAGGACTTAGTCTTTATAACTAATGGTTTTCGAACCACAACATTACAGGAGCTCTGGATGGGAGACAGGGACAAGCAGCCCAGGGACCAGCACCAACGGAGTACGGTGCGCATGGAGGTGGGCCAGTCTTGTTCCGGAGTACCTGTGACCAGCTCCGTGAGTGTTTAGTACTATCTTATAGCTTCCGCGAGTGAGATGTAGTGAGGATCTGATGTACCAGGCTTAAGCCCATTTTTATTTCATCTGTACTGATCTTTCGCAGTACTCTACTTTCTATGTATTGATGGACTTGCTGTGATTTTCTTTCATATATGAATATGTGGATCTGTTATTTTTACTTCTCTTTCTGTTGTGATCGAAAAAGGCTGACAGAATTGGAATTTTGTAGTGGCAGCCTTCCCGAGTATCGGTGCCATCGCAAAGCGGCAATTCTGGGCATAAGACTCCGATGGTTGAAAATAAGGAAAAAAATGGGGTCTTACACCCACCACACTAGAATCTGCAAGCTCATACTACACTGTGTGAAATCTTCCCGCATCACATGGTCATCATGGTGTTACGCTAATGATAACGATTCTTGAGGGGTCCAAGCTGAACTAGAAGCTGCGGTCTATCCAGCCACCCTTCTAGCCAGTAGCCTCAGTGGGCTACTTAGATGATTCAGTATGTTGGAAATCAGTTCGGGCAGTTAGCCGAACTAGACGCAGCGACCTGTCCTGCCGATCTTCTAGTGGATGTCCTCAGCGGACTGTTTGGTTGATGTATTTAGTAGAAGCCGCAGTGTTCTATCCATTGTGCACCTCAGTGGTTAGGTGACAAGCCGCAATGGTCTTGTGACGTCGTGAAGCTCTGGTCCAAGGTTATCCTCTCAGCAGTCTTGTGGCAACCCGCGATAGGCGGTCAGATGTATTGCCGCAGTTTCACTGTAATGGTTAGCCGCACTGCGGATTTTTGCTATCCACAGATGCGGATTAGCGGCTTGTGTAACATCCCTCAGGCAACTAGACCCCCTAGGAGTGGTTTTATCATGACAAGGTCATGACAAAACCCTAGAAGCCCATGAAGACCAAGTGGACTTAGGAATATAGGTGAGATCATTCAGGTCTACAAATAGTAGATTCTTAAACCCTAGTTTAGGATGATCATGAGACTCCAAGACTCCACCATGACCTCACCAACTATTGAAAGTCCTTAAGGGTCCATTTGAGTCAACCCAGGATGGCCAACTCGACCTAGGATCATCCTAGGCCTAAATTAGGCAAGATTCCCTAACTAAGGGTAATGTGCCATAATGAGCCCAACCAAACCTACCCAGGGTCTCCCTAGACCTAGAGTGGGGTCAATGGGTCACCAAAGATACATTGGGGTCAACCTTAGAGCTTAAGTTGACCTAAGTCAACCCTAACCCTAAATGGGTCAAACTGACATACATAGGGTCAATTGACCTTCCCTTAGCCAGGTGGACCCAACCCATGCCATCCTAACCCTAGAGTGAGGTCAATGGGTCACCATGGACCCATTGGGGTGAACACTAGTGGCTAAGTTGACCCAAGTCAACTAAAACCCCAAAGTGGTCAAAATGCCCTTATTATGGGTCAATTAACCTTCAAGGTGCCAATTCAACCCTACCCATCCATACCTAGACCCTAGGGGAGGCCAACAGGTCACCAAGGACCCATTGATGGTGACACAAAAGGTAAATTTGACCAAAGTCAACCCTAGGCTAGGTCAAGTCAAACTTAGCTCAAAAGGGCTAACCCAAGCTCAAGCCCTAGCTACTTGGGCTAACCACTTTATATTAGCTTAGTGGGCTGCATTTAGGCTAGTGCCATGACATAATTCGGCCATGAAGGGCAGGAGAGAGAAAACTTAAAATTCCCCTTTAATGGAGGAGAGAGAAAGAGGAAGGAAGAAAGCCATTCATGGCTTAGGGAGGCAAAGGGCCACCTTTATTGGATGGATTCAACTCCTCTGGGGAAGAGGAGAAGTTTCCAGCTGTTTCCTGGCCACAACAAGGCAGGTTCACCCCCTCCCCCCCACCACTTGGCCGAAAGCTTCATTGAAGGACATTAATGGCCATTGGTGCTTGGCCCCTCCTCTCCCTAATTTCACTCTTTTAAAAGCTTCACTAGATTCAGGGGAGTCGTTTACACACTTCATCTGACGGAGACAAAGCATTCCACTATGATGTTGCAGAAACCCGATCGGCGGCATCACCATCATGGCATCCCGGCGATCGGCGCGCCTCCAGCCCGCAAACATGGTCCTCCCCTTCCTTTTCACTATGGGTAGATCATAGGAACTGTTAGGGCCAAGATTCAGGCTTAATTGAGCCCGATAGGGAGAAGCTTTCTCCTGGTTTTTACGTAAATTTGAGCTTGTCGGGATTGTCAGAATCCACCCCTCCGGCGCCTGTGTCGCCGCATGGCGATAGCAACCACGTCAACGGAGGTCGTAGTGGCGGTGGCCGGCCAGGGAGGTGGCTGGATGGTCGGGAAATTGGGCTGGAAGTTGCTCTAGGATGGCTGGATCGTAGCCATTGGCCGGAGGAATAAGACGATCCAGCCACCCTTGGATCCTGCTTTAAGATTCATGCAATCATTTAATTTATTTTGGATTATTATAGTTTTCTGTCCCTTATAATTGGTCATCTTGGAAAATTAATTTAAAATACCTAGAGGCTAAATCTGGGAAAGTGTTCAACATATAAATTGTAGCCCTAAGGGTCTACTTTAATTTAAAATTAATTTGAACCAATTTGGGAGCTTGGTTTGACCAGGGAATTCATTTTGGTGGGTTCTATACCTAGGGCTAAACAGAGATTAAAATGTGTGCCCCCACTTCACCACAAATCCAAATGACCTGAAATTTGGATAGGAAGTCACACTAAGTTATACCCATTATTTAATTATCCAAGGGTAAATTATTTAGGGACCTAAAGACCTCCAAACCCTCCCAAATTTTAGTGAGTGGCCCTCACGGTCTTCATGAGGTTCTGTATAAATTTTGACCTCATTTTGAGTTGGTTTGGTTGGGAAATGAGTAATCCCTAGTTTTGCCCTAAAGGGGGTATTTAGGTCAAAAGTGCACCTTGTGGGATTGGATGGCCAAACCACCTCAAAAGAGGCTTTAGTTTGGGGCACTGGGTTGACATGTCATTTTACACCCTCATAGGTATTATGGGGTGGTTTGGGGTAGGATTTCCCTAGGACACAAGTTCAAACCCTAAGTTTGAACTTTGGGGGTTGAGAAGGGCATGGGATCAAATGCCCTTGTATAGACTTGAAATTTTGTTGAGAGGACACTAGGGAATCTAAGGTCCTCTTGTAAAAATCTTAGAGGATTTGGAGATGGATAAACCCCTCAAAATCCTTACCCTAGTTTAGGGCACAACCCTTATACATGTAAGATAGGCAACCAAAACTCAATAAAAAGTTATGAAACTTGGGTAATATGGTAATAGGGTTAATTAGAGCCTCTAGAGATTTTGTTTGTAATTTTGGAACATTAATTTTAGTACCTCCTTTGCAATCCATATGTTAGCCCTTATTAATTATTTGTTTGATATGACCTCTCTGTTCATTGGATGGTTATGAAATTGGGGCAGAGGGAGTTTTAGACCATTATACTCATACTTGAATTTCTTTTGTAATTTTTATATGTAAATTACCAGTACATACTTCACAAGTTTATAAATATGGGAATATTATCAATTATAGATTTAGAACCCCACACTCCTTAAAAAAAGTGAAGCTTGATCAGTAGTGTTCCTAGGACAATATGCTCATGTGGGAATTTTATTGCCATTTTTAGATAAACATTTCTGTATTTAGTTCATTAATTTAGCAATTTGAATTATTGTGCAAAATTAAGTTTAGAGTTCCCTACTATCTGAAAAATTATGAAACTTGACCTAGAGTGTTTATAGGTCATTATATACATGCTTGGATTTTCTTAGAATTTTTGGACGTATTTTAGTAATACTTGTCTCTTTAAAATGATTAGTGTAGGTTATGTTAAAAATTAGGTTTAGAGGTCTAAACCTAGCTAAAAAATTGGGTGACTTTGAATTTATTAATAAATAGTCATCTTATATTTATCATAAATTTTTTGGAGCATTTTTCATGCCAAAAAAGGTACTTCATGTTCAAACTAAGGTATTTGGATTTCTTAGAAACTTAATTAAATTAGCAAGTAAATTAGAAAAATTATGAAATTCTGTATTAAGGCTAAACATGTCATGATAGATGCCAAATAATTTTTATAGGGATTTTGGATGATAATTTGGATTACCTCCTATTGTATACATCATATAGCTTAGGATGGTCTGCGTTTAGTAAAACTGCAGAAATACTGTTAATATGGGGAATGGTCGTAGGGAGATGGGATGTGGTTTATGGATTTTAGTATGTGGATTGGAGTATACCATTGAAGCTGGGGAGAGTAGGTAGTAGAGTTGTCTAAGTTTAGGTGGTACTCGAGATCGACAAAAGATCGTCTTTCCTGTGAAGGGAGAGAGAATGTCAAAACACTTTAGGGTTATAACCAGTGTAATACTAAAGGGATCATGAAGCGGGTATTAACCAATAATAATAAGTGCTTTGCGAAAGATAGCTTGGGCTTCAGCCCATCGTAGTTCTTAGTGCACTTTGAGATCCTTTTGCGGGGTATGTCAGGGGCAGTCCTCGGCTAACCTAAACTGTAGGCAAAATAATATACAAGAGTAACTAACATAACTAGGGATTCACATTCACTCACCTCGATGTCTCGGGATGATAGGTTGGGTCACACGGGAAGTAGGCTCGGTGGTTTTGATGATGGGCAGGTTGGCCCGGGAGATTAGGCTCGGTGGTTGATTGTGATGGACGGGATGGTCCGGGGAGCTTTAGCTCAGTAGCTAATACATAAGGTTACATGTACATAAAGTATAAGGTGGTGGGTCTTCGGTATTTTAGAGTCGATGCACCAACGCCAATACATCGACTCGGAAAGTGTTGTTTTGCACTTCACCAAATTAAGTCCGGTGCGCCAGCTGGCAAGAGTACGCAGGAGCTCCGCTTAGTGCACCAGCGTCGAGGCATACGATAGGTTTGACTGGTAGTGCAATTACCGGTTTAGAGGTGGGTAAGGCCCAACCCACCGCTTCCGTTTGCCACTACAGAGGTATCCTGGGAGATAAGCTAAAGAAAGGGGGAACTAAAGGTCTGTGTACACAGAGTCGAGTGGGTGATTTGCACTTGCATGTTCAAATCATATCATATTTTGAATGTCATACCATCATCATTGCATATAACCCCCAACACCTATTGTATAAAGTGGTATGGGATGCTTTATACAATACGCCCTGCAAAATGACCCCTTGGCTTATAAGCTCGCGTGAGCGTGCTTATAAGTTAAGGTTTTTACTCTGTAGATATATACATGCTGCTAGAAAATCGACACCCTATCGTATAAATTGGTATGGGTCTTTTTATACGTTAGGAGCCTTGTAGAAGATCCCTTAGCTTATGTGTTTTCATATAAGTTAAGGTTACATATTATATATTATGTCTTTCATACTTTCATTACTGTCACTAATACTCTTAGAACTACTATATTAGTTCCGCCGTCACCTGTTACTTTGTTATTCTGCACCTTCATTACCTCTCGTTTCCTCCTCCCAGCACGGTGTCTAGGAGCAATGGGGTAAGGGGCGGGGGATGATAGGGCTTAGTATTTTAGACTAACGGTTTTTGAAACACTTCATTTTAGGGGGTTGCGGAGCTCAGCATGGAGGAGTAGCCCCGGAGGTCGGCACGCTTGGATATGGGACAGTCTAGCACTGGATTTCAGACAGCTAGGACTGTGAGTCCCGATCGTTAGTAGATATTTAGCTTTTGCTTCCACGCTGAGTGATTTGTAGTGAGGATACTGATGTACCAGACATGATCCCTACTTGCTGTAGATGTATTATTTCTGTGAACTCTCCTGTCGTGGAGATTATTTATTATATATATAATTTATGTGGACTTGTCTTTACTATTTTGCTGCTTTTCTGTGATCGATTTGGCCGACAGGATCGGCCATTTGTAGTGACGACCTTCCCGGGCGTGAAGGTATCACCGCAAAGCGGCGGTTCTGGGCCTAAGACCCTGGTGATGAAAAAGAAAAAAAGGAGGTCTTACAAGTGGTATCAGAGGAAACCTCGATCGAAAAAGTAGTTGTTCATAATCCCTGGGTCACCCATGCACGAGTTTAGTTTTGGGACAAACTAAGTAATGGAAGCAGTGGTGTGCCCATATGAGGGATCACATGTAAATTGTCAACCTTTTGTTTTAATTAGTTTTTAACCATTTACTTATAATGGTCCTTATGGTGCAGCCTCCAGCACATCCCACACCACAGGGCAGAGTCCAGCAATCTCCGAATGATACACCACCACCCCCGACTCCCACTCTATTTGTACAGTTGGAGATGGGGTAGACCCTGATAGCTATTCTGGAGGCTTTCAGGGCTTAGCAAGTTCCGGATCCGCAGTCAAACAAAGGGGGGCAAATTTGTTGAGTATTTTTCGAGGACTTTCTCCCCCGTCTTACTTGGGGATAAAGTCGGCTGTTCGGACGGAGGAGTGGCTTGACATCATGTATGAGATGCTGACTGGGATACGGTTCCCATGGGAGGAGAGGGTGCCTTTAGTGGTCTCTTTCTTGGAGTCCCATGCCAAGAGATGGTGGAAGACATCGCTAGACATGACGTTTGCTGATAAAGAGGTTGTAGAGATTGTTTGGGAGGAGTTCAGGGTTGTTGGAGCATTTTATTCCGCAGTTGGCAAGAGATGAGCTGGAAGACTGATTTTTACAGTTAAGACAGGGAAACAAGATAGTGGTGGAGTATCACCGGGAGTTCAATCATCTAGCCCGGTTTGCGGATTCTTATCAGTTGGATGAGGCAGGATACACCAAGAGGTTCTACAAGGGCCTACGTGGGGATCTGAGAGAGGCTCTACAGTTCGTATCCGATGGGCCTATTCCTCGGATATTGGAGATGGCGAAGAGGATTGAGGCAAATTGGCACACTACTCGAGGCCATGAAGTGGCCAACTGAGGATCAAGGCCGGGGAGCTAGAAACGATCAGCAATGGGGCCGCATTGTTGATGGGAGAGATAGAAGAAGGACAGAGTACCGGCCTCATCAGGATGTGAGACAAGAGCCGAGGGAGCAAGTGGTAATGTCTCCTCAACCTCTCCAGATGCGGGAGATACAGAGAGCCGGGGGTATGTCATATCCCCCACCAGAGTGCTTCAACTGTCTTCAGGTAGGGAATATCCGGAGAAACTGCCCCATAAGGGGGCCACCCCTACCAGCACCACAGGTTGCCCCGCTTGCTCAGTATTTTTGAGGCTGAGTACGTGGCCGATGACGTGGATACTAGGGCGGAGACCGCAGGCAGGAGTGGGAGAAAGTATATGCATTGGATCTAGCTCAACCATGGAACCCGAAGCAAGTGGTCACAGGTACGCAAGTAAATTTTAAGTTCTTTCTTTCCTAAATAATTAGACTCATGGATATAGAATTGACAGACTAGGCAAGAAAAACCATAACTAGAGTTCTAAGATATTTAACTACCCAGACAAAGTTTTCATCAGCGGCAAGCTTGCTTATACGTTGTTCGATATGGGTTCTTCACACTCGTTCGTGTTGGAGGCCTTCGTGGAAGGGTTGGAAGGCGTGGAGCGATTCACATGCTTAATGATGAGGATACGACTACTCAACGGATCAGAGCTATTCACCTCTGCCAACTGCAACATGGAGGCGGAGATCAGCGGGAAGGCATTCGAAGTACCAGCAATGATCCTAAGGATGCCAGCCTATGATCTGATCTTGGGCATGACATGGTTGCATTGGAACCATGCCCAGATTGACTGCCTGTCAAAGAGGATCGCCGTAAGGCATGGGGATTCCCACATTGTCATCGAAGGTATTAGACCTATTCCCCCTCTCTTTTTATCATCCGTAATGGCCGTCAAGGCCCACCTACGGGGAGAGGAAGTCTATGAGGTGTTGTTTTAAATGGCCGAGGCCAAGGATTCCATATCTGATATCCCGGTGGTGCGGAACTTTGCTGATGAATTACCAAAGAAGCTGTCAGGGCTACCACAGCACCGGGAGAAGGATTTCTAGATATAGCTTGTACCGGGGGCTAAGGAGGCATATAGAGCCCCTTACCGGATGGCCCCAAAGGAGTTGACGGAGTTTCGAAGCCAGCTACAGGAACTAGTGGAAGACGAATTTGTCCGGCCGAGCTCTTCACCATGTGGAGCCCCGGTTATGTTCGTCAAGAAGAAGGACAGGACACTCAGATTATGAATCGACAACTGAGCACTGAACAGACAAACAGTCTTGAATACCTATCCACTACAAAGGATAGATGAGTTGTTTGACCAGCTGGAGGGGAGGGGGGCATTTCTTCTCGAAATTGGATTTGAGGTCGGGCTCCTACCAGCTGCGGATTCGGGAGGAGGACATTTCGAAGACTGCCTTCAATAGTAGATATGGGTTATTCGAGTTTACGATGATGTCCTTCGGGCTCACGAATGCACTGTCGGCATTCATGAGTCACATTAACCGGGAGTTCGAGGCTTATCTGGATGTGTTCTTCATCGTGTTTATTGATGACATCCTCATCAACTCGAGGACGGAGTAGGAACAAACACGACATCTGACATTGACTCTAGAGAGACTACGGGAGCACCATCTTTATGCAAATTTCAGCAAATTCCAGTTTTGGTTGAAGGAGGTGGCCTTCCTAGGTCATATTATCAGTGGAGCTGGGTTGGCAGTAGACCCGGCGAAGATTCAGGCAGTTCGGGATTGGCTGCAGGTGAAGGTGGCCACAGACGTTTGGAGTTTTCTAGGACTTGCTTGTTATTACCGGAAGTTCGTCGAGGGGTTCTCTCGAATTGTCCTCCCACTCACATCTCTGACGAGAAAGGATATGCCCTTTGTTTGGACACCGCAGTACGAGACGGCTTTCCGAGAGCTGAAGGATCATCTCACCTCGACTCCTATTCTTGCCCTTCCTTCGGGGAGAGAAGGATTCTAGGTCTACACCAATGCTTCCTACCAGGGCATGGGTGCAGTGCTGATGCAGAAGGGTCACGTGATTTCTTATGCTTCCCGCCTGCTAAAGAAGCATGAGTATAACTACACTATTCATGACTTAGAGATGGGAGCGGTCGTATTTGCTCTAAAAGTCTGGCAACACTACCTATACGGCGTCCACTGTAACATATACTCTGATCACAAAAATTTGAATTATGTTGAAACGTAGAAAGAGCTGAACATCAGGCAGAGGAGATGGGTGGAATTTCTAGAAGATTACCAGTACGAGATGTATTACCACCAAGGGAAGGCGACCGTGGTAGCTGATGCGCTGAGTTAGAGAGCCGCCACCTCCGGAGCGGAGGCCCAGATTATGTCCATGGAGCTGGTGCAGAGATTAGAGAATATGCACATCACGCTGATGTCTTCTAATGACCCCGATCTTTATGAGGAGTATTTAGCCGCGATGAGCGCCACAGATGACATTCGAGACTGAGTCAGAGATGGGCAGAGACAAGACGCCAAGCTGGAGCCGATATTCCGGGCCTTGGAGGAAGGTACTTCTGGAGATTACGCACTGAGGGATTGCCTAGTGTGCTTCACAGGACGTGTTTATATACTAGAGGGATGACCTAGTGTGCTGCAGTTGGTATTCGGTACACCCGGGAGTTACAAAGATGACTACGGATCTGAAGAAGACCATGTACTGGCCAGGCATTCAGAAGGATATCACCGACTTCGTGACCCACTATGAGACATGCCAGCTAGTGAAGGCGGAGTGCAGAAACCCCGCAGGATTGTTTCAACCACTCCCAATGCCCGAGTGGAAGTTCAAGGACAACACGATGGACTTCATACATGGGCTTCCCCGATCACAGACAGGGAACGGTTCAATCCTGGTAATTGTCGACCGACTAACGAAGGTAGCCATATTTATCCCGATCAGGAAAGATGACTCGGTTGGTGTGCTTGTTCAGAAATTTGTAGAGCAGTTCGTCCGTTATCATGGCGTACCCAGGACGATCGAATCAGATCGAGATGGATGGTTTATGTCCAAGGAGTGGAGATCAGTGTAGACGGACTTGGGCACTCGGCTGACATTCAGTAGAGCTTTTCATCCCCAGACTGATGGGCAGACGGAACACACCAATCAAACCTTGGAAGATCTGCTACGACAATGCATTTTGGATTGCGGAGTGCCTTGGGAGAAGCTGTTGCCACTGGTAGAGTTCTCATATAATAACTGCTACCAGTCCAGCATATGGATGTCTCTTTATGAGGCCCTATACAGACGAAGGTGTAGGACTCTGCTGTCATGGATACAGGACGAGGAACCGATGTCTTTCGGTTCGAAGTTTGTTGAGGACACCGAGGCTCAGGTGAGGCTGATACGGGACAGGATATTAAAGGCTCAGAGCAGACATACTAAGTATTACGACACTCGGCATCGTCTGGTGGATTTTCATGCGGGGGGGGGGGGGCGAGTATTCTTGAAGATCCGACTTATGCGTGGAGTTTCAGGGGTGCGGGGTCAGAAGAAGAAGATAAGACCGAGATATATGGGGCCTTACAGGATCCTAGAGCGGATCTATCCCTTAGCATATAGGCTGGAGCTGCCATCAGAGCTGGTGGTTTTGCACGACGTGCTTCACGTATCCTCTCTTCGGAGGGCTCTACTACGCCCGAAGCAGCAGATTATGGCCACGGATGGGCCGGTAGCATCTGATCGGTCAGTTCACCAGGAGCCGATCCAGATTGACGACAAGGCGATGCGAGTCTTGTACTGCAGGAATGTTCTGTTGGTCAAGGTCCTATGGAGGAATCACGGTCAGGAGGAGCATACCTGGGAGTAGTAGGATCTGATGCAACAAAGGTACCAAGAGCTTTTCAGTCAGGTATTCCTTACAACCTCTCGGGATGTTAAAATTTACTTTTCATATTTGAAACCCCGTAGGCCTAACTAGAATTTCGAGGATTTGTTTTTTAGGTATTGAGATTTGTAATATCCCTCAGGAAACTAGACCCCCTAGGAGAGGTTTTGTCATGACTAGGTCATGACAAAACCCTAGAAGCCCAAGAAAACCAAGTAGACTTAGGAATATAGGTGAGATCATTAAGGTCTGCAAATAGTAGATTCCTAAACCCTAGTTTAGGATGATCATGAGACTCAAAGACCCCACCATGACCTCACCAATCTATTGAAAGGCCCTAAGGGTCCATTTGAGTCAACCCAGGATGACCAAGTTGACCTAGGATCATCCTAGCCCTAAATAGGGCAAGATGCCCTAACTAATGGTAATGTGCCCTAATGAGCCAAACCAACCCTACCCAGGGTTTCCCTGGACCTAGATTGGGGTCAATGGGTCAACAAAGATCCATTGGGGTCAACCTTAGAGCTTAAGTTGACCTAAGTCAACCCTAAACCTAAATGGGTCAAATTGACCTACATAGGGTCAATTGACCTTCCCTTAGCCAAGTGGACCATACCCATGCCTTCCTAACCATCGAGTGAGGTCAATGGGTCACTAAGGACACATTGGGGTCAACCTAGTGGCTAAGTTGACCCAAGTCTACTCAAACCCCAAAGTGGTCAAAGTGCCCTTAATAATGGTCAACTGACCTTCAAGGTGCCAAGTCAACCCTATCCATCCCTACCTAGACCCTAGGGGAGGCCAATAGGTCACCAAGGACTAGTTGATGGTGACACAAAAGGTCAATTTGACAAAAGTCAACCCTAGGCTAGGTTAAGTCAAACTTAGCTCAAAAGAGCTAACCCAAGCTCAAGCCCTAGCCACTTGGGCAAACCACCTCCTAACCACTTTATATTAGCTTAGTGGGCTGCATTTAGTCTAGTGCCATGACATAATTCGGCCTTGAAGGGAAGGAGAGAGAAAACTCAAAATTCCCCTTTAATGGAGGAGAGAGAAAGAGGAAGGAAGAAAGACATTCATGGCTTAGGGAGGCCAAGGGCCAGCTTTATTGGCTTGATTCAACTCCTGGGTGAAGAGGAGAAGTTTATAGTAGTTTCTCAGCCACCACAAGGCAGGTTCACCCCCCCCCCCACCACCACCACCACCACTTGGCCGAAAGCATCATTGAAGGCCATTAATGTCCATTGGTGCTTGTCCCCTCCTCTCCCCCATTTCACTCTTTTAAAAGCTTAACTAGACTCAGGGGAGTCGTTTACACACTTCATTTGACGGAGACGAAGCATTACACTGTGCTGTTACAGAAGCCCGTTCGGTGGCACCACCACCATGGCATCCCGGCGATCGGCGCGCCTCCAGCCCGCAAACAAGGTCCTCCCTTTCCTCTCTCACTATGGGTAGATCATAGGAACTGTTATGGCCAAGATTTGGGATCAATTGAGACCGATCAGGAGAAGCTTTCTCCTGGTATTTCCGCAAATTTGAGCCTGTCAGGATCGCCGGAATCCGCCCCTCCAGCAGCTCTGCCATCACCTGGCGATAGCCACCACCTCAACGGAGGTGGTGGTGGCGGTGACCGGTAAGGGAGGTGGCCGGATGGCGGGGAAATTGGGCTGGAAGTTGCTCCAGGCGGGCTAGATCGTGGTCGTCTGCCATAGGAAGAAGACGATCCGGCCACCCTTGGATCCTGCTTTAAGATTCGTGCAATTATTTATTTTTTTGGATTATTATAGTTTTATGTCCCTTATAATCAGTCATCTTAGAAAATTAATTAAAAATAACAAGAGGCTAAATCCAAGAAAGTGGTAAACATATAAATTGTAGCCCTAAGGGTCTACTTTAATTTAAAATTTATTTGAACCAATTTCGGTGCCTGGTTTGACCAGGGTACTCATTTTGGTGGGGCTATGCCTAGGGCTAGATAGAGATTTAAATGTGTGCCCCCACTTCACCATAAGTCCAAATGACGTGAAATTTGGACAAGGAGTCTCGCTAAGCTATACCCAGGTCCTGTCCAAAAATGGGTATTTTTGGTGATAATTTTTCAATAGTTTTAGAAATTATTTTATAATCCTAGGGTAAATTAATTTAGGGACCTAAAGACTTCCAAACCCTCCAAAATTTTCGTGATTGGTCATTAGGGTCATCATGAGGTTCTTTATAAATTTTTACCTCATTTTTATTTGGTTTGGTTGGGAAATGAGTAAACCCTAGTTTTGCCCTAAAGGGGGTGTTTAGGTCAAAAGTGCATATTGTGGGATTGGATGGCCAAACAAACTCAATAGAGGCTAAAGTTTGAGCGACTAGGTTGACATGTCATTTTACACACTCATAGGTATTATGGGGTGGTTTGGGGTAGGATTTCCCTAGGACACAAGTTCAAACCCGAAGTTTGAACTTTGGGGGTTGAGAAGGGCATGGGGTCAAATGCCCTTGTATGGACTTGAAATTTGGTAGAGAGGACTCTAAGGTATCTAAGGTCCTTTGGTAAAAATCTTAGAGGATTTGGATTTGGATAAACCTCTCAAAACCCTAACCCTAGTTTAGGGCACAACCCTTATACATGTAAGATAGACCACCAAAACTCAATAAAAAGTTATGAAACTTGGGTAGTATGGTCATTGGGTTAATTAAAGCCTCTGGTGATTTTGTTGGAAATTTTGGAACTTTAATTTTAGTAACTCCTTTGCAATCCATGTGTTTGCCCTTATTAATTATTTGTTTATTATGACCTCTATGTTCATTGGATGGTTATGAAATTGGGGCAGATGGAGTTTTAGACAATTATACTCATACCTGAATTTTTTTTGTAATTTTAAGATGTAAATTACCAGTACATACTTCACAAGTTTTTAAATATGGGTATATGATCAATAATAGATTCAGAGCCCCACACTCATTAAAAAATGTGAAACTTTATCAGTAGTGTTCCTATGACAATATTCTCTTGTGGGAATTTTATTGCAATTTTCAAATAAACAATTTTGTATTTAGTGTATTAATTTATCAATTTGGATTATTGTGCAAAATTAAGTTTAGAGTTCACTACTCCCTTAAAAATTATGAAACTTGACCTAGAGTGTTTATAAGTCATTATATACATGCTTGGATTTTCTCATAATTTTTGGAGTATTTTAGCAATACTTGTCTCTTTAAAATGATTAATGTAGGTTATATTCAAAATTAGGTTTAGAGGTCTAAACCTTGCTGAAAAATTTGGATACTTTGAATTTACTTTTAAATAGTCATCTTGTATTTATCATAAATTTTTTGGAGCATTTTTCAAGCCAAAAAAAAGGAACTTCATGTTCAAACTAAGGTATTTGGATTTAAAAGAAAATTAATTAAATTATCAAGTCAATTAGGAAAATTATGAAATTCTGGATTTAGGCAAAACATGTCATGATAGACACCCAATAATTATTAAGGAATTTGGATGATAATTTCGAGTACCTCCCATTGTATACATCATATAGCTTAGGATGATCTGCGTTTAGTAAAACTGCAGAAATCATTGTTAACATGGGGAATGGTCGTAGGGAGATTGGATTGTGGTTTACTGATTTTGGTATGTGGATTGGAGTATATCATTGAAGCTGGGGAGAGTAGGTAGTAGAGTTTTCTAAGTTTAGGTGGTACTCGAGATCGACGAAAGATCGTCTTTCCTGTGAAGGGAGAGAGAAGGTCAAAACACTTTAGGGTTAGAACTAGTGTAATACTAAAGGGATCATGAAGCGGGTATTAACCAGTAATAATAAGTGCCTTGCGAAAGGGAGATTTGGGCTTCAGCCCATTGTAGTTCCTAGTGCCCTTTGAGAGCCCTTCGTGGGGTATGTCGGGGGAAGTCCTGGCTAACCTAAACTATAGGCAAAATAATCTACATGAGTAACTAGCATAACTAGGGATTCACTTTTACTCACCTCTATGTCTCGGGATGTCAGGTTGGGTCACACGGGCAGTAGGCTCAGTGGTTTTGATGATGGGCAGGTCGGCTTGGGAGCTTAGGCTCGGTGGTTGATTGTGATAGACGGGATGGATCGGGGAGCTTTGGCTCGGTAGCTGATACATAAAGTTGCATGTGTATAAAGTATATGGTGGTGGGTCTTCGATATTAGAGGGTCGATGCACTGCCGCCAATACGTCAACTCGGTAAGTGTGGTTTTGTACTTTGCCGAATTAAGTCTTGTGCGACAGCCAGCAAGAGTACACAGAATCTCCGCTTAGTGCACCAGCGTCGAGGTATTCGATAGGTCTGACTGGTAGTGAAATTACCGGTTTAGAGGTGGGCGAGGTTTAACCCACAGCTTCCATTTGGCACTACGGAGGTATCTTGCGAGGTTAGGCTCCATAATGGGGGAACTAAAGGTCTATGTACACAGAGTCGAGTGGGTGAGTTGCCCTTCCATGTTCACATCATAGCATATTTTGCATGTCATACCAACATCATTTCATATAACCATCGACACCTATTGTATAAAGTGGTATGGGACACTTTATACAATAGGTCCTGCAAAAGAACCCCTTGGCTTATAAGCTCACGTGAGCATTCTTATAAGTTAAGGTTTTTACTCTGTAGATATATACATGCTGCTAGAAAACCGACACCCTATCTTATAAATTTGTATGGGTCTTTTTATATGATAGGAGCCTTTCATAAGATCCCTTAGCTTATGTGTTTTCTTATAAGTTAAGGTTACATATTATATATTCAGTGTTTCATACTTTCATTACTATCACATGTACCCTTAGAACTGCTAGATTAGTTCAGCCTTCACCTGTTACTTTGTTATTCTCCACCTTCATTACCTCTCCTTTCCTCCTCCCCGCACGGTGCCTAGGATGCATAGGGGAAGGGGCAGGGGATGATAGGGCTTAGTCTTTTAGACTAACGGTTTTTGAACAACATTATTTTAGGTGACCGCGGAGCACTACATGGAGGAGCTGCCCCGGAGGTTAGCACGCTTGATGATGGGACAGTCTATCACCGGAGTTTAGACAGCTGGGACTGTGAGTCCCGATCATTAGTAGATGTTTAGCTTTTGCTTCCGCGCTGAGTGATTTGTAGTGAGGATACTGATGTGCCGGGCATGAGCCCTATTTGCTCTACCTTTATTATTTCTGTGGACTCTCCCTTCGTTGAGATTATTTATTATATATGTGATTTTTGTGGACTTGCCTTTACTATTTTGCAGCATTTCTATGATCGATTTGGTCGGTAGGATCGGCGGTTTATAGTGACGACCTTCCCGGGCGTGAAGGTGTCACCGCAAAGCGGCGGTTCTGGGCCTAAGACCCCTGTGATGAAAAAAAGGGGGTCTTACAGTTTCTTTGGCGTCCTTTATCTTGTGTCTGGAGGTTGTAATGTTATGGCTTGTATAGTGAGCGGTTTGTGTTTGTCAAACCGCTCAGTCCGCTCGGCTTGTATTTAGTCCCACATCGTGTGTTGTATTCTCTCTTCTTCCCCATTTTCTATAAATAAGGGGGCACACCTATGTATTACTTACTTTTTGAGCAATAAAATTTGCGGTTATTTCCCTCTTGTTCGCATTTCTTCTAACTTTTTCACTTAGTATAAGAGGGAAACTGGTCCTTTTGCTCCAAAATTATTTCACGTTTGTTGCGGTTTGTTTTTTGAAACCGCGCGAGTTGTCCTTTTTCTATCCCTCCCTTCTTCCAGTTTTGTCCGGCTTCTTCCCTCCCATTCTTGCTTTCTGGTCGCGCGGGTTCCCCTTATTCATGTGGTCTCGTGCTCTTCTTCCTTTTGTGCGAGTTCTCTGCCCTTAGGTCGCAGTATTTCCCCTGCTACTGGTCTGTAGACACCGAGACCAGGCGTCTTGTTCTTTCTATTCACGTGGATTCTTCTCTGGTTGCCTAACTGTGCGGTTTCTGCCTTGTTCGCCCGGATTGCTTGCTTTCTTCATGGATACTCCATCGTCTTCTGCGACTTTCCCTGCTCCTTTATCTCATTCTTCTCCCTCTGTTTCTTCTTCGGGTAATTTAATTTGGGTACTTTGTCCAAGCTTACGGGCCCAAATTATCCTGACTGGAGTATATCTTTTGTCTTCCTTTTATGTTCTCAACGTAAGCGCTCTCACTTGACTAATGACCCTCCTCCCGTTGCCTCTGCTTCTTATGATGATTGGGACGCTTCTAATGCCTTGGTCCATACTTGGATGGCCAATAGTTTGTTTGATGAGTGTCTTCCTGTCATTCAACATGATCAAATGGTCAAATCCGGTTGGACTCATCTTGCTGCTTTATATTCTAAAGGGGCTCAGACTTCGCGTATCTATACTTTATATGCCATCCTCTTTGCCCGTCCTCTTTGACCCCTGCTGCAGCTTATCAAGAGGTGAAGAGTCTTAGGGCTGAACTTCTTCAACATCGTCCCTCTTCTGCTGATCTTGCTGAGCAACAAAAACATTTTTAGGAGCTCTTGGTGGTTTTCTACTTAATCTGTCTTCCTGACTCATATGACCTGATTCGTCAACAGATTCTCGGAGAAGCGAGCACTCTGACTCTTGATGCTACTATTGCACGGATTTCTACTGTTACTTCTCTTCTTCAGCATCCTTTGCTCCCTTCTCCCTTTCATGATCTTGTTGCTCATTCTGCCTATCATGATCATTCTGGTGGTTGAGGTGGGCGCTCTGGCGGCCGTGGTTATTCAAAATATCTCTGTTCTTAATGTGGTAAGACTGGCCACCTGATTGATCGTTGTTGGGTCAAACACCCTCATCTTCATCCTGCTTCTGTTGATTCTATTAAGAAGTCTACTGCATCTCTTGCCACTTTGGGCACTACTCAGTTAGCTACCACAGTTATGTGGCTTATTGACTCTGGTGCTACCACTCATATGACCGGGAATTCTCAGCTTTTTTCTTCTCATACAACGAGTAACCACTTACCTCCTGTTCTTATTGCTGATGGTTCACCGTCCCCGGTTCACGGGTCTGGCACTGTGAATGTTACTTCTTATCTTCAGCTTTATGACACTCTCTATGTTCCCAACTCTCCCTACAATCTTCTTTCTGTTACTGCTCTTTGTAAGCAGTTCGGTTGTGAAGCAATTTTTACTGCTTCTACTTGTGCCTTTCAAGTTCCTCAGTCCAAGGAGATGATAGCTACTGGGACTGAGAGCGGCAGCTTGTTCTATCTTGATACTTTTTTTTGCTTTCTCTGCCTCCTCTTCTCTCCTTCAGTGGCATATTCGACTTGGACATCCTCCTCCTCGAATCCTCTATCAGCTACTGCCTCATTTACCTCTGGATGATTCTTCTCTTCATTGTGAAGATTGTCAGTTTGGGGAACATCACCGTTCTACTTTTCCTGCTCGCCAAGGACGCAGTTCTTCTTGTCTGTTTGATATTGTACATTCTGATATATGGGGTCCTGCTCCTACTCAAACTGTTGGTAGGGGAAGCTTATATTTTGTGACATTTTTTGATGATTTTTCCCGCTGTACATGGTTATATTTGCTGCGTGAACGTTCTGAACTTTTTTCTGTTTTCACTGCTTTTTATAATGAGATTCATACACAGTTTGCTACTTCTTTTAAAATCCTTCAGTATGATAATGCTATGGAGTACCTTAGTCATCAGTTTATGTCATTTTATACTAATCATGGTATTATTCATTGATAACTCTAATTAATGTTATTTTTCATTTAATATTTTATATTAATAGTTAGATTTTATATATCAATTTTATAATTTAAAGTTCATAATTAGCTACTTTTTATATTTTATAACTATTTGTTTTAATAAAAATCTTCAATCTTGCAGGACTAAACTGTAGAATTTTTGGAGCAAAATTGGTTTTTCTTCTTTTCTGCCTAGACACGCCTAGTGACACGCCCTCCATAGGCATAACCAGGGGCGTGACACACACGAGCAAAGACTACCAATGCAAATCGTAGACCCGCGACCAAAGATCATCGATCGGCCATAGACACGCCCATGTTGCATCTCCACACGCCTGTGTCATCCTGACCCAGGGCGTGTCCTGCGCTTTTTCAGCAAATTAACCAGCCGTTCGTGCCGTAGCCGCTAGTATATCGATGCAGCTTGACACGCCCTTGGTCATGGGAGTGACCAGGGGGCTTGACGCTTCCATCAAGGGCAGTTTACTCTCGCCGTTTTTAGCTTCCTTCCATTTTCCATAAACAGCTCTGACACGCCCTAGGTCACGGGCGTGACCTAAGGCGTGACCCGTCAGTTAACATATTTTGGTTGTTTCTCCTCCAACATTCCCGGGATTTCAAGACGACGGTTCCGAGCCATACACGCCTAGGTCACGGGCGTGACCTAGGGCATGACCAAACAAGAATTTTTCATATAAATTCCAGACAACTTCAGATGCTCAAGAGGGGAATTTTGGGAGTTGGAATCTTGTAGTTTACTATTTAATTTTGCTGTATTTTCCCTTTCTTAGCATAGTTTTGCTTTAAGTTTTATTTCATGTTGCACTTTATTTTCATCATGTCTTTCACTACCTTAGCTTGTATATTCCTAATGACGAGTAGCTAATTTTCATTTAGCAATTGATCACGATGAAGCTTGGAATAAAATAAACTTTTCATCTTTTTCAAAAATGTCAAATTCTTAATTTTGTTCTCTTATTATTTATCTTTGAATTGTATTTTGTCGGATTCATATTTCGCGGATATGATTTTCGATCTAAGATGCGTATCCTAAATGACTGAGAGGTTGCGGATAAAAGGAGATCACTCAAGGATAAAAGGAGTTGCATGCACCCCTTGAGAGAGGAAGACATAAATCCTCCGGATTGGAGTCAAATCCAATAGCGTGGTTCACCGCCTAAAGCAAGCTTAGGGGTTTTGACTGGCCGAGAAGTCTAAATCGATCAACCTAAGGTTAGTCAAAAGCATGAGCTCGAGAGAGACACTTTTGTACATTAGGAACCTCCACGGTCGAGTGAGCAATTTAAGAACTCGCATTGCTTTATTTTTAAAGAAGGTTTATTTTATCACAAGGGGATTCTAGATCAAGTGCTAGCTTCCCCATCATCGAATTTCTCTTTCTTAGTATAACGTTTAGTTCTTCCTTTTCCGTTTTAAACAAAAACCAACAACTCTTCTGTCCGATAAGATAATAGCTCTTTCTTATGAGTACAATTACTCGACAAGCCCCGAGTCAATATATGACACTTGATTCTATACTCTGAACGATAGGTACACTTGCCTTATCAATTGGAAACACGCGTTAGCGTGGAGAAAATATCCATCAAGTTTTTGGCGCCGTTGCCGGGGATCTTTCTTTGTCGATATTTTGAAAGCAAGAATCTATTAATTTTATCTTTTTTATTTTGTTTGTTTTCTTTAAAAGTTTTAATTTTAATTTTTTACAATTAAAGTTTCTTGCGAATGGGCGGTGTCAGGTTTTCATACCGCAATAACGCCTAGTACCTTGCGAACCAGTCATTGGGTAGCCCTTGGGAAGTCCGGGAAATTTTATTTTATAAATTTTTAATTTTAAAACTTTTACTTTATTTTTGTGTATGACCCGAGGGAATCCGTCAAATCTAGTTGACTTGGATCCGGAGATTGAGCAATGCTTACGGCGATGCCCAAGACTCCGTGAACTCAATGCTTCAGATTTGGTTTAGGAATCCGTAGGTAACACTTTTTCTTCTTCTTCATCTCCGTCTTCTTCTTCTTCTTCTTCTTCTTATTCTACTTCCCCTTCTTCTCACTTTTCTTTTAATTTGGGTAATCAAAATCCAAATAGGGCCGAAGAACGGACTATGTCCTACTATGCCTGATCAAATTTGGATGATGCGCAATGAATTATTGTTTGACCCGCTATTACGAACAATAACTTTGAATTGAAGCCAAGCATCATTCAAATGGTACAGCAATCAGTACATTTTGATGGGCTTCAAGATGAGGACCCAAATGCGCATATTTCTAACTTTTTAGAAATATGCGATACTTTTAAAATCAACCGGGTTTCCGATGATGCCATTCAGATAAGGCTTTTTCCTTTTTCTTTGCGCACCAAGGATAAGTAGTGGTTAAGTTCTCCCCCAAGAGGCTCCATTACTACTTGGGCCGAGATGACGGAAAAATTTCTAACGAAATATTTTCCGCCCGCTAAGACGGCCAAATTGCGCAATGATAGTACTTATTTTTCACAAGTTGATACGGAAACGTTATATGATACTTGGTAGCAATTTAAGGAATTGCTTCGCCGTGTCCGCATCTTGTAATCCCCGATTGGTTGCAAGTGCAAACCTTCTATAATGGCCTCAATCAACAAATGAGGCAACATATTGATGCCGCCGCCAATGGAAAGTTAAATGACAAGACACCGGCGGCCGCCCAAGAACTTATAGAAGGTATGGCCATGAATACGTATCAGTGGAGTACACCTCGGTCTCATCCACCTAAACTTTTCGGGATGTACGAAATAGATACGGTTTCTAGTTTATCTCTCCAGGTCGAGAAGCTACAAAAACAGATGAACGATATGACTGCTTCGTCGTCTACACCTACCTGTGAGCCCCAATATTGGGAGTCTTCTACTATTGCCGAGCAGGTGGATTACATGGGTAATCCGAATCGGCCACCTTATAATCCGGGTAATAATTTTGGTAATACCTATCACCCGGATATAAGTATTCACCCCAACTTCTCTTGGAGTAATCCGGGGAACGCGACTCGCCCACCTAACACAATTCCTACCGGTTATTTTCCTCTGCAGGCTCCAAAAGCTCCCAATCTAGAGGAGTTGTTCACCAAATATACAACTACAAATGATGCCAACATCCGGAATCTCACCGGATCTCTTCGTAATTTGGAGACACAAATTGGGAAAATCGCAAAAATGCTCTCTGATCGCCAACAAGGAGCGCTACCGGGCAATACGGAGCCCAACCCAAGGGAGCAAGCTAAAGCCATCACTCTACGAAGCGGGAAGGAGGTAACTACTTCTCCAATTCCGGTTGATGCGGAGGTAACAATTTCTTCACCTTCTCCTCCTCCTAAGCCTTCTAACGATAATAAACCTAAGTGAAGGATCAAGCACATACACAACTGCACTAAAAGCCCGGACTGTTGGAGAGGGCGCTACTTAATTTCTTAAAAAAGTAGCAAAGCACGACGGGTCAAGTGAAGGAAGGCCGGACCCAATAATCCCCCCCCACCCTGGCGTCTAGCATAACCCGTCGGCTTAGAGGTGGGGTTACCACATGGCCCACATTGCTCAAAGGTGGGGTTACCACATGTCCACAGTTTGCTTGACCCGCCGGACACACACAGGTAGAAGGGAAAAATCAGGATTTAATAGCGCCCCCCGGTCTTGAACCCGTGACCTCCTATAATACCAATTGAAAGTGAGTGTAAGATCAATCCTTCACTCAAAAGGGGGGTGAATAGAGTGTTTTTAAATAATTTAGCAAATATAAAAATTATTCTAGCAGTGGAAGACTTAATTTAGTTTGTGTAGAGTGCTTTGATAGAAATAAAAATAAAGCAAACAAAAGAGCAAATCCACAGTACACAGTAAATAAAATAGCAAGCAACCAGAAGACACAAGGAACTATAGTGGTTCCCCAAAACGTGGGTACATCCACTCTTCTACCAACCTTGGTAAGAATCCACTACAGGATGAGTTGATCAGGTGTCCTGGGCACCAATGAGCTTTTGATCAGGTGCTCAAAAACCAAATCAGATTTTTTGATCAAGTGTCTTGCCACCACTGAGTTTTGATCAGGTCTCAGGAACCAAAGCAAATCTTTTGAAGGAAAAAAGAAAAATGGTGAAGTTGTCTTCTCTGTCAACTATCAAAGAGAAGCACAAGTGGATGAGATGTTGTCAAAGCTCCCCCTGAGATTAGTAAGAGTTCAGGAACTGGAAGCTTTACAAGGGTGATAGGTCTTCAGTAGAAAGAATGCTCCAGCAGAAGATGATTCCAGTAAGAACTGAAATGTTTGTTGTCTGGAGTGTGAATGATGAAGACTTTTAATTAGCAGGAATCAGAAAGAAAACTTGTTCTATTTTTTGAGTTATTGATATTCTTTTTCTTTCTCTGTGTCTCTATATATGTCCTGTGTATACTACTGCGTATATTCTTATTCTCTCTGAATTATAATAAGAAATAAATTCGTCAAATCTTGATGATAGCCGTTAGCAAAGTCATAAAGGCTTTCCTTAAATGTCAACTGTCTCTAAAGAAAAGAAACTAAAAACATTCCTCCTTTGTTTCCTTGAAACTGCTCTAGATTTATTATAACGGATAGAAATCTTCTTCATTAAATGCTCTGAGTTGAAGAGATTTGAAATCCTTAACAAACTGACAAAATTCCAGAAATCGTCGATCTCAAAAGATAATCGTCGATCTGAGCTTAACTATCGTCGAACTGAGCTCAGAGATATTTGAATTAGTCTAAGACAGAAATCGTCGATCTGAGCTCAGAGATCGTCGAACTGAGTTCGATTCCTTGTCGACTTGAGCTCAGAGATCGTCGAACTGAGTTTGACGCTTCGTCGATCTGAGCTCGACGACAAGTTGAATTCCTCTTCTTGGCTTCTCATCTGAACTAGGAGGTCTTGGGGAAAGCTTCAAACCTAAGTCCTAAGCCTTAGACCTAACTTGTTGACCTTTACTCTATACAACAAGGTCAAAGAAAAAATCCTATAGACATAGTGATCCTGACCCAAATTAGTAATTGGGTGTTCCAATAATCTCCCCCTATTTGGGTTAGGATTACTATTTACATGAGATATAGGAAATAACAACAACAAAAATAGAAATACAAAAAATATTGCAGAACCACAGATATATAATTATATCACAGCAAGATAGTTCAGCAGAGATATAAAAGAGTTTTCAGCTTACACCCAGATTAATGCTTATCATCAATTCTTTTCTTGAAAATGATTTCTCTGTTTGGATTTTTTAAATCTTTCTTTAATCTGAAGTCATCAGCAGCACCAAGAGTCTTCTGGCTTCTGTTTCTAGGAACTACAGCTTCAGGATGTAGCTGCATGTACTCCTCAGTATTGAAGAATTTCTTAGAGCTGTAACTTTCAAGTTCTTGTCTTCTTTGATCAGATAGAGTTGAGATATTGGAAGTATCTTGGCATTTTTCTCTTGCTTTCTTGATTTGATCTAGAGCAGCCATTTCTTTTAGTCTAGCTGTCCAGGAGACTGAGTTATTCTCTAGATCTTCAAAAGAAACTGGTGGCTCAAACTTATTGATGGTGTCAGTGGGAGGAGCTTTTGGATGAAAGCCTTCTTTAAGCTTATAAGGAAAAGGACCAGAAGTGGAATCACTTGAGCTTTGTCCTTTCATTTGATAAGGTTGATGTCTGGACTGTCCTTTGGAATAAACATGATAATCTCTTTGATTGCCTCTGTACTGACTTCCTCTTGACTGATTGCCTATTTGCTGGTATCCTCCGGATTGAGATCTCCCTTGAAACTGAGAGGATCTTTGAGATGAAGCATGTGAGGATTGATGAGCTGAGTTTCCACCAGATCCTGCACCTGGAGAAGGAGGAGGAGGAGGATTATAATGAGAAGTTCCTTGGTCATATTTCCTTCTCTTCCTCATGGCCTTCAACTAGTTCTTAGAGAATTGCATCCAGTGCTCAGTTATGGGGCAGTTATGCAGAATATAATATGGAATGTCATGATCAGAAGTAGTCTTGGACAATTGAACTCTTTTCATGGCTTTACTTCTTGCTTTCCTCTTCTTTGCAATAGTTACAGAGGTATCATCAGAGTCAGTCCTGAATTCATCATCATCATCAGAACTTTGAGGCTCATCATATAAAACATCTATTTCCTTTAATATATCTTTAAAGATAACAAGAGCTGGAGCAAGAGGAGCAGGAATAATAACATCAACAATTGAAACAATAGGAACAATAGCATCTGAAATAATAGGCTCAGGAGCTTAACAAACTCGCTCAACTGCCTCTATAATAGCCTCTGAAAAAGTAACATCAGTAACAACAGCAGTATCAAGAACTACAGAAATACTTTCCACAGATTTAACAGAATTGATATACATCTCTATCAGGGTTGGATCACAGTAGGAGAGGGGAATAATAGCCCTGGTGAAATCTTCAGCAGCGAGAGGTGCTGGAGGACAACAACTATAAAGTGAATCAAATAATGATAATAAAGAATGTATATCTACTGTAGGAATGATGGTTGGAGCTGGAGTTGAAGCTGGAACTGAAGCTTGCTTTGAAGCTGGACTTTCTGAAACTGGAATTTCTTATATCTTCATTTCTGAAGCAAAATCCTCTAAAGGCAGCACTTCTTCATAAGGCATCTCCCCCTTCCTAGCTTCAGTGACAACTGAATATAGGTCCCAAGAAGAAGGGGCGGCCTGAAGGGAGAAGGAAGAAGATATTCTAACAGATAATTTATTCAAGGTCTTGACTAAGGGAGCAAATGTTGAATTCAGTAAGAGAGTTAGCTTGGGTGCCAACAACTCATACAATCTATCTGCCAGAGGAAGGAGATCTACTTGCTCAAGATTAACTTGAGTAGAGGTAGAAGGAGGGGCTGCAAAAATGGATGGAATGGATGTAGGTTGAAGTGGTATGGATGGTTGAGAGATAGGGATGGATGTAATGGATGGAGCAAGGATGGTGACTGTTGGTAGAAATGAGGAGGTGGTAGGGGAAAAGGATGGTTGAGAGATGATTTCATTAAGGATTTGCTGAAAGGATGATGAGGTGGATGGAATGTGTTGAGGTAAAGAAGGGGAATCATCCATGAAGGAATCATCTAAAAGGTTGAATGATGGAAGATGGGAGGATGATTCTAAGTCTATGGATGAGAAGTAATGTAGAGGATGGAAAACTTCTTGAAAAGTGGCTGGAGGAGGTGAAGAAGTTATTGGAGGTGAAGGAACGAATGATGTAACTGGATGAGGAGAAGGAGGAGAGGATATGGAAGGGGATGGCAACACTTCTGCTGGGGCAGTGGTCTGAGGAGGAGTGACTGATTCAGTCCTTGTGCCTGAAGAATTTTTTGCTGCAGGAGCCCTGCTGGGTTTGACAATTTGTCTCTCCCACTTGCCAAAAAGAGCTGAAGAAAGCCTCTTTGAAGCATTGATATACATTCCATTTGACACTGAAAACTGAGGGCACCTATTCTGCAGGAATAGGCTCAAGATCCTTCCAAAATTCACAAAGTTCATATTTACCTTTTTCTTAATCATATCAAAGAAAATGGCTCCCCAATCAAGGTATTTACTATCTACAATTGCAGCCATTAAGCAGAATTGATGTCTAGATATTGTATAATGGGCTGAATGTTTGGCCAAAATTACTTTGCCTATAACATCTGCTAGAAATCTATACTCCATAGATAGATTTTTCTTCAACAACTTATTAGGGTTCTCAGAATTGTGACCCATTTTATCTAACATTTCAGTTAATTCTACCCCGGAAAGTTCTAAGCTATCATGTCCAGTACTTAATCCAAAAATTTCTATAAGAATGGCTGGGGTTAGGGATACCTGTGTCCCTGAGATGGTGCAAATGACTGTGTTTTGATCCAGATTGTGGGCAGTATAGACCCATTCTTTAATCTCATCTGCTGCTAGATTGATTCTGGTAGTCATGATGTTAACAAGTTGTTTCTCCTTAAAAAGTTCCAGAATATCCTTGAACATCTGATCAGTTCCTTCAAAAGATTCCATGTCAATGTCGATACAAGTGTCGAACTTCATTGCGGCTAGTACGGCGACTGAGACCGACATAGTTGTTGCAAAAACAAACACGATCAAGTGTAGAAAAGTTTGGAGGTAAAGAAAGTTCTTGTAGAAAGTATGAAAGCGCAAAGGAGAACGACGCTTGAAAAATTTATTTTATATTAGGGTTTGACGCAGAAAAGGAGAGATCGTTGAACTCAGTTCGACGATCTATGACTCTAGGGGAAATTGAAAGGTCTTAACATCGTCGATCTTTGTTCGACGATATTTAATATCGTCGATCTTCGTTCGACGATAATTGAGATCGCTCACCGAGAAGGATAGTTTAAAACTAACTGGAAAACGTCGTGCTCCGTTCGACAATTCCTAACATCATTGATCTCCGTTCGATGAAAAACGAAAGATAGTTGAATACTATCTGGAAACGACGAGCTCAGTTCGACGATCTTCAGGAAAATTGTCGAGCGCAGTTCAGAGACAGAGAAAACCTATAGACACTAGGAAATTCAAATTTTTAGCCTAGTCTTTGTCTCTTTTTAGGTTTAAAGATCTTGGAACTTAATTAAGACTTCCTCCATCTAACATTCCTAACTGATTAAGGAAGAAAGTGTGTTTCTTTTCATCCAAGGGTTTGGTGAAAATATCTCCCCTTTGTAAATCAGTTGAGATGTATTCTAATTCAATTTTATTTTTCTCTACATTATCCCTTAAGAAAAGATGCCTAATCTGTATGTATTTTGTCCTACTATGGAGGACTGGATTTTGAGCTATTGAAATGGCACTAGTAGTATCACAAAATATTTTGGACTTCTCTAAGTTGTAGCCATAGTCCAGGAGCTGATTTTGAATCCACTATATCTATGAGCAACAACTACCTGCTGCCATATTTAGCTTCAGCAGTTGATGTGGACACAAATGTTTGTTTATTGCAAAACCAGGATACAAGTCTGTCACCAAGAAACTGACAAGTTCCACTGGTGCTTTTCCTGTCTACTCTACATCCAGCATAATCAGCATCAGAAAATCCAATTAAATCAAATCCTGAATCAGCTGGATACCAGAGACCTAGATTTGGACAACTTTTCACATACCTAAGAATCCTCTTAACTAATGTGAGGTGTAGTCACTCTCTAGGGATGACTTGGAATCTAGCACATATGCATGTAGCAAACATTATATCAGGTCTACTAGCTGTAAGATATAATAAGGAGCCAATCATTGCTCTATATGTGGTCTGATCAACTGGTTTCCCATGTTCATCAGCATCTAATACCACATTAGTAGGCATGGGTTTTTTCATAGATGATGCATCAGACATACCAAACTTCTTAACCTATTCTTTTGTATACTTGGTTTGAGAAATAAAGATGCCATCAACATGTTGTTTGACTTGCAATCCTAAAAAGAAGGATAGCTCACTCATGCTACTCATTTCAAATTTGGAATGCATAAGGTTAGAGAATCTTTTGCATAAATTTGAATCAGTAGAACAAAAAATAATATCATCTATATAGATCTATACTAGTAGGATATTGGACTTATGGGTTCTAATAAAAAGAGTTTGGTCTACTCTACCCTTTTAAAATCATTTTCTAAGAGAAAGCAAGCTAGGGTGTCATACCATGCTCTAGGAGCTTGTTTGAGACCATATAATGCTTTATGCAATTTATAAACAAAATAAGGGTGAGTTAGAGAGATAAAACCTTGAGGCTGTTTTACATAAACTTCTTCCTTGATATCACCATTGAGGAAGGCACTTTTTACATCCATTTGATATACTTTGAACTTCTTGTGAGCTGCATATGCTAGGAAGATTCTTATGGCTTCTAACCTTGCAACTGGTGCAAAGGTTTGGTCATAGTTTATGCCTTCTTCTTTATAATATCCTTGAGTAACCAGCCTTGCCTTGTTTCTTACTATAACTCCTTGATCATCTAACTTGTTTCTGAATACCCATTTTGTTCCAACAATGGGATGATTCTGTAGCTTTGGCACTAGCTCCCAAAATTTGTTTCTTTCAAATTTATTTAATTCCTCTTTCATTGCAATGATCCAGTTTAGATCTTGATCTGCATCTTGTATGGATTGAGGCTCGATTTGAGAAAGAAAGCAAGTGTGCATCAGATTTTGATTGAATTGGTTTCTTGTTTGCACACTAGCTGAGATGTCTCCAATCACTTGGGAGATTGGATGGTCTCTTGATATTACTAAATACATAATGGGTGTTGATTGTTCACCAACCTATGTTGTTGTTTCATCTAGTGGAACAACACCTGGCTCTTCATTTAGATTGTCACAATGGCTTGCTAAGATCTGACTATCATCTTCATTTTCACTGCTTTAAGCTTCTTGTTGAGTGGATGAAGGTGATGGTTTTTTTAATGATATGTAGCCTGTCCAAATTCTTTGATAGAGAATGTACCTACAAAGGGTCTATGGTAGAAGTGCTCTTCTCCTTGTAAGACATATTAGTTTCATGAAAAGAGACATGCACTGATTCTTCAATTTTACCAGATGATTTATTATAAACCCTATAAACCTTACTGATCATGGAGTATCCCAGAAACAATCCTCCATCATCTTTGGCTTCAAATTTTGCTAAGTATTTCTTGTTATTGTTATGAATGTAGCAAATACAAACAAAAATTCTAAGATAATCAACTTTAGGTTTCTTCTCTTTGAGTAATTCATAGGGAGTCTTGCCCTTTAGTTTATGTATCAAACTCCTATTCAAAACATAATTTGAAATGTTCACAGCCTCTGCCCAAAAGGATAGAGGGAGGTGAGCATCTGTCAACAATGTTGTGGCAGATTAAATAAGGGTTATATTCTTCCTTTCAGCTACCTCATTCTGTTGAGGAGTTCTAGGAGCTGAGAAAGTGTGCCTGATCCCTTGCTTTTGATAAAACTCTTGCATAAGAAGAGAATCAAACTCTTTCCCATGATCACTTCTGATCTGGGCTATGTGAGTATTGAACTCAATTTGTATACATTTGAGAAACTCTGTCAAACATTTGAAGTTATCAGACTTCTTCCTCAGAAAAAACACTCATGTGAATCTAGAGAAGTCATCTACAACTACTAAAGTATAAGATTTCCCTCCAAGGCTTTGTATAGTAATGGGTCAAAGTAGATCCATGTGTAACAAGTACAAAATCCTAGGTGAATCACTCTTATTAAGTGACTTAAAGCTGTTTTTAGTTTGCTTGCCTAATTGACAAGACCCGCAGAGTCCTTCCTTCTTGTAGGGGCCAGAAGGTACTCCTCTAACAAGGTTGTCCTTGGATAGCCTAGCAATGGTTCTAAGGTTGATATGTCTTAATATCTAATGCCATAATTCATTAGGTTTGCTAAGAGAATTGAATAAACAGATGTCTACCTTGGTTGAATGAAAATCTACTAGATAGATGTTACCTCTTCTGTTACCTTTCAACACAGTTGTGTTGTCTTCTGATTTGATGATGCATGAAGACTTGTTGAATGTAACCTGATAGCCTTCATCACATAGCTGACTAATACTGATAAGAGTGTGCTTCAGTCCTTCCACATATGCTACCTTCTTGAATGTTACTTATCCTATTTGGACTGCACCATATCCCTTGGTCTGTCCAAAGTTTGAATCTCCAAACATGACTTTTGGTCCATGTTTAGCCTTGAAGGATATTAGGTTATCCTTGCTTCCAGTCATGTGCTTGGAGCACCAACTATCTATATACCAATGTTGGTCCATGGTTGGATAGGTCTTCACCTGCACAAATAACAGTTCATTTGTTTTTGACCCAGTTTACCTTGGGTCTAGCTTGATAACCTTTGAAATCAGAAATGAAAGACATCTCTGGTTGACTCTTATATCCTTCAGGATGATATCTCCTAGGAGGAATTATACATTCAGTATAAGGGTTGAACCCTTGAGATGTAGGATATCTAGAATTATTTTTTGACATACCTCTTGAGAACTGGTCATATCTCTGAGCTCCGTACGACGATCGTGGATCTGAGTTCGACGATCTTTGGTCAGATCGTCGAGCTCCGTTCAGCGATCGATCTTGCCTGTGTTCAGAGATCAGAGATCGTCGACATGAGTTTGACGATTCAGCATGAAATCACTGAGCTCTGTTCGAAGATCGTCGAGCTCTGTTCGAAGATCGTCGAGCTCTGTTCGATGATATCTATTAAACTTTGTTCTTTTTGGGTAGATAAGAAATTTTTCTAGCTAACTCCACAACTCCTTTTCCTTTATCAAAGATAAATTTAATGGGAGTTATTAACACAATAGCTTGGATGGATGAAGCACCCAAGCCCAGTGTACTATTGAGTCTTGAGTTCACTATGCTTGTGATGTCCATCTGTTTGATACTCCTCCCATTGATGGTTTCTTTAAACTTATTGGCCTCAGATAGTTCACTTTTCAGTGAAGCTATCTGCACTTTACAACATTCTAAATCATCTGAGAGTTTGAGGTTATCTGAACTTAAGGTACTATATTAAGATAACTGATTTCTGAGAGAGATAATTTCTTTCTCAGAATTAAGTAGATCTAAACACAGTGCTTTAAATTCAGACTTGAAGTCCTTAGAATTAAAATCAAATGAATAAATTACCTGATCTTCTTCTAGCTCTGGTTCAGATTCAGATTCAGATTCATGTTCTGAATCAGTGTTGTTCTGAGATGCATTGATTGCCATCTTGAAGAATTCTTTTTCCTGGGCATCATCCTCATCATCACTTGAGCTTGATGATGTATCATATTCTTCTTCTATTGCACTCCATGTTTCAGCAACAAATCCCTTCCTTGTGTGCTTTTTATTGCTGGAAGAGAATCTGTCATAGTGATTTCTTCTGGAGTCTTTATCTTTTCTCTTTTCTCTCTTATCCTTCTTGTCCTTTTTTTGACTTTCTGGACAATCAGACAGTATGTGGCCTGGTTTCCTGCAACCATAGCAAATAATCTCTTTATTATTTGATTTATCATACCTTGGCTTTTCTTTGCCTCTTGATGACCTTTTTATGAAATCCTTTATGGCCATTTTGTAGAACCTCTTGGCTAGGAGGCTCATCAGTTCTTCATTGCCTGTGACTTTGTCTTATGGCTATTCTTCTGTTGCCTTGAAAGCGATTGACCTCTCCTTCCTGACTGCTGGAGAAGTTGTCTTCTGCTCTTCTTGTCTATTCTTAATGAGCTGCTCATAGTATTTGAGCTTGCCCAATAGAGCTTCTGTAGTAATCTCATTCAGACTTCTGGCATCCTTGATGGGCCAGATCCTTGAATCCCAAGTGCTGGGGAAGCACATTAGGATTTTGTCATTTATCTCTGTTAGAGAGATCTCCTTATCCAAGGTCTTGAGTTGACTGACAATAAGACTTAGTCTGCTGTACATGTCAGCTACTGACTCATTTTCTGCTTTCTTGAAATTTTCTTATTAGGTGAAAAGATGAGATCTTCTATCTTTTTCTCTCATCATCTGATCCTGATACAATCTTATATAGTTTGTCCCAAATCTCTTTAGCTGAGTTGCATTCAGCTACCTTCTGGATGATGTCATCAAACATTGTTTTAGCTAGGATGTTCATAGCTTTAGCATCAGCAACCTTCCATTTCTTTATATCAGCATCTGTTCCTGAAGGTGGTGGAACAACATTTGTACTGGTTCTTGCAGGAGGCTTTGGGCAATCTGTCAATACAGAATTAAAGATATCTTCATCAACAGAGTTCATGTATAATCTAATCATTGCCTTCCAAAGTGCAAACTTGGAGAGATTTCACACTTGAGGTCTGGTGCTAGCATAATCTTTGTTCTGTGCCATGAATTTAGATTAAAATAAATATAATAAAAAATAACACTCTATTGAGGATGGATCTCAAGAGAGATCTTTTGGTTCAGGTATTTGCCTGTATGAATAACCAAACTGGCTGAACAACTAACCTCTCTCTGATACCAATTGAAAGATCAAGCGAATACCCAACTGCACCAAAAGCCCGAACTATTTGAGAGGGCGCTACTTAATTTCTTAAATAAGTAGCAAAGCGCCACGGGTCATGTGAAGGAATGTCAGACAATACACTAAGGCTTATCAACCACATCTTTCATATCCTTCTAGAATGCTAAAAGACTGGGTGGATGAGCACCACGGTAAATTTTTAGAAATGTTTAGACAAATTAGAATAAATTTACTATTTTGCGAAAAGATCGCATAGATGCCGAAGTATGCCAAGTACCTTAAGGATCTTTTATCCAATAAAAAGAAACTTGAGGATATCTCCATGGTTCAATTGAACGCGGAGTGTTCGACGGTGTTACTTAATAAATTGCCTACAAAATTACCCGATCTGGGTAGCTTCTCTATTCCTTGTTTATTTGGAGATCTATTAATAACACGTGCGTTAGCCGATCTAGGCGCCTCTATAAATTTAATGCCTTATTCTATAGTGAAAAAGTTGGGATTAGTAGAGCCTAAGCCCACACGAATGATCATTCAGTTGGCGGATCGGTCGATCAAACTCCCTATGGGATCATTGAGGATGTGCTTGTCAAAGTAGACAAATTTATCTTTTTGGTAGATTTCATCATCTTTGACATCGAAAAGGACACTGATGTACCACTCATTCTCGGTTGCCCTTTCCTTGCCACCGCGCGCGCTATTATAGACGTTAGTAATGGTAAACTTCTTCTTTGAGTCGGAGATGAAGAAGTTACCTTTACTATTAACACGTCTATGAGAAATTCGCTCTCAAATGACGACTCATGCTACTATTTGGAGGCTTCTCCTGAAGAAGACTCCATCTTATTTTCTGAAAATTTTTATTCACTTATTCTTCATGATAAAAATTTTGAAACTTTTAATTTAATTTCTCATGAAATTAGTGAGAATCATTTGGTCATTCGCGCACCTACTTTTGCAACTCTTGACTTAGATAGTGACCCTTTAATAATGTCATTTGAGGAACCTCCTATTTTAGAACATGAATACGTGTTAGATCATTTACAAAATCTATCTCTAGCGGAGGGTCCCAAACATCCTTTTCATGCATCGGCTTATATTTCAGAAAAACCCATAACATACCGCGCATCACTATGGCCGAGCTCACCGACCATAAACAAAGCGCTCGTGGGATGCATCCCATGGTTATCCTTTCTTTTTATTATATTTCTTTAATTTTATTTTTGAGTTTTTACAGGTTTGTAGGAAATCGATGCATGACGATCGGTCGGGAAAGAACGTCAAGTCTACGTGTTTCTTTAAGTCGGTAATTTAATATTTTATTCTCGTTTTGTTGAATCTTTTAAAAAAACAAAAAAAAGAACAAAAAAAACAAAAAAAATTATAATATAACAAAACCAAAAAAAAAATATTTCTGTTTTTATTTCTCGTACACGCCCCTATCATGGGCATGACCTTTGGTTCATGGGCGTGTCAGAGGCGTGTCGTGCCTTTTTTACGAAACCAGTAATGGTTTCGTCCGTAGCGCGTTTCCGTTCGTCTTACGGACATGACACGGGCGTGACCTTGATGGTCATGGGCATGTCATGCTCGTGTCTCGGGTATCTGAGGCGTTGACTCGGTCTGCCTCGGATTCCCTATATCATGTTAAATTTTGGCCGACACGCCCCAGAGTCACGGGCATGACACTGGGGTGTGATAGTTGAATCCGAGGCTAGCGCCTCAGATTCCCACGCGACTCCCTAGGAAATTAGTTACACGCCCAGAGTCACGGGCGTGACTCTGGGGCGTGACCCGCGAATCCGAGGCAGGCCGCCTCGGATTCTGATAACTCTAATTATTTCTACCTTTTTATTTACTATTTTATATTAATAGTTAGATATTTTATTTAAATTTTATAATATTAAGTTTATTTTAACTTGTTTCTATAATTTATATCTATTTGTTCTAATAAAATCATTTTCAATCTTGCAGGGCTGATCTACAGGTTATTTGGAGCAAAACAAGAATTTTCCTGTTTTTTGCATAGACACGCCCGGCGACACGCCCTCAATGGGCGTGACCAAGGGCGTGACACACGCGATCGAAGCCATTCAGCGAAATTGTCGATAAGCGATCGAAAAAGCTCGCCACGCCCTACGACACGCCCTCCATGGGTGTGTCACATAGGCGTGTCACCCTTACACGGAGCATGCCAACAAGTGGAAAACTGCCAGCCGTGCCACGTCAGATTAATATGACATGCCCCTAGTCACGGGCGTGACCTAGGGCGTGTCAGGTACGTTTCCAGCCAATTATTCCTCAGTTCCAACCGTTGCCGCCAGAAAGCCATTGCAGCTCGACACGCCCCTAGTCACGAGCATGACTAGGGGGCGTGACACCTCCAAAAAGTGCAGTTTACTCCCGCCGGTTTCAGCTTCCCGCCGTTTTCAAGAATCAGCCTTGACACTCCCTAGGTCACGGGCTTTACCTAGGGGCGTGACCCGTCAGTTAACAGATTTTGGCGGTTTCTCCTCCAACGTTCCCAGGGTTTCAAGACGATGGTTCCGAGCCTGACACGCCCTAGGTCACGGGCATGACCTAGGGCATGACCAAAGAGAAATTTTTCCTATAAATTCCAGATAGCTTCAGATGCTCAGAGTCGAATTTGAGGAGTTGGAGTCTTGTAGTTTGCTATTTCCCTTTGCTGTATTTTTTCATTTCTAGTCTAGATTTATTATTGTTATTACTCTTAATTCTAGTTATTTTTAATTCAAGTATGTTTTTCCCTACTTTATTTTGTAATTCTCAAATCATGATAAGTAGCTAACCTTCTTTAGCACTTGATCAGGATGAACCTTGAAATAAAATAAACTCTTCTCTTCCTTTTTATCAAATATCTTGTTCTTAATCTTTCTCGCTATGATTTATCTTTGATTTTTATTACATCGAATTCATATTACGCGTATATGATCTTCGATCTAAGATCTGTATCCTAAATGACCGAAAGGTTGCGGATACGAGGAGATCACTCAAATATAAAAGGAGTTGAATGCACTCCTCGAGAGAGGATGACGTAAATCTTCCGGATTGGAGTCAAATCTAATAGTGGGGTTCACCGCCTAAAGCAAGCTTAGGGGTTTTGACTGGCCGAGAGGTCTTAATCGATCAACCTAAGGTTAGTCAAAAGCATGAGCTCGAGAGAGACGCTTTTGTTTTCTAGGAACCTCCACGGTCGAGTGAGTAGTTTAAGAACTCGTATTGCAAGAAGGTTTATTTTATCCCAAGGGAATTCTTGATCAAGTGCTGGCTTCCTCAAAATCGTATTTCTATTTCTTAGTTTAACGCTTAGTTTTTCCTTTTCTGTTTTTAAACAAAAACCAACTTCTCTGTCCGATAAGATAATAGCTTTTCTTGTGAGTACAAGTACTCGTCAGCCCCGAGTCGATATACGACACTTGATTCTATACTTCGAACGATAGGTACACTTGCCTCATCAATTGGAGACACGCGCTAGCGTGGACAAATTCTCCATCAAGTTTTTGGCGCCGTTGCCGGGGACTTTCTTTGTCGATATTTTGAAAGCAAGAATTATTAATCTTATCATTTTTTTTATTTTGTTAGTTTTTCTTTAAAAGTTTTAACTTTAATTTTTTATAATTAAAATTTTTTGCGAAAGGGCCGTGCTGGGTTTTCATCCCGCAATACCGCCTAGTACCTTGTGAACCCGTCATTGGGTAGCCCTTGGGAAGTCCGGGAAATTTTATTTTATAAAATTTTAATTTTAAAACTTTTATTTTCTCATTCTCTTTCTTGACCCCTATTCATTTTTTTTATTTTATTTCTAATTCCATTCTATTAAGTACCGGTTGTTTTCTTTTCTTCTTAAAATAGAAAAATATTTTATCACAATTGGCCGCTCAAATTGCCGAGCTCCAACACAAAATTATTCTTTTGCAAGCCGCAAGACAGCGCCAAGTTTTGCGAAATTTTTACGGTGCCCCTCATCGAAGTGAGGAATGTTATTACTTTTATCATCAAAATTTTCTTATAATTTTCACAATAATTATGAAAATAATTATTCCTACTTTAATGAGAACACTTTATCGAATTTTCATGAAAATAACTTTTCCAATAATTTTTCCAATTTTAATGGAATTAATTCTTCAAATTTTGGTGAAAATAATTTTCATGAAAATATTTTTTCAAGCTTCAATGAGAACAATTTTTCTGATTTTAATAGTTTTTCTTCTTCCTCGGATGTTGCTTTCCGGCATGATCACCCGGAAAGATTCGTGAGTGATGAGGATTTTTATTTAGATTCGACTTCTTGTTCTTCTTTTTCAGCACCGCAAGCCTTCTCTCATAATTTTGGGGATTTCTCTCAAATTTCATGTGATTCTTCTCCCCAAAAATTGTATGAGAATTTTATTAATTTTAGCGATTTTCCTCCTTCTTCGGCTAATGTTTCTAATGCGGACCATGATTCTTCATGTTCTCCTTTAGTGTCTTATACCGAAGAAGAAGAAAAACTTTTATTTCAAGAGTTTGTTAGATGTATGGATGCGCTGGGAGGAGTAGAGGAAGAATATATTTCTCCTCCTACTACTCCCAATTTTTCTTCTATTAATGAATTTTCAAACACAATTTATGATTATTTAGGAGCAAAAATTTATGAACATGATGTGTCCGATGATTTAATTTTAAATCAATCTACGGAAGAAAAACTAATTTTAGAAAATAAACAACTAGAGCTTGATCAATTTCTTTCACACGACCCTCCTCCGTGTGAAATTGTTTCTAACACGTTTATTTTTGATTTTTCTTACTCTAATGATTTTCATGTAGACAATGAGTCGTTGCAACTCAATGTCGTATACGATCCCTTTGCTGCTCATCTGCAAAAATTCACATCACCTCAGGTATGTATAGGTGATTTGAATTTACATCCTCAAGACCACCATTCAAAGAAGAAAAATCAAGAAGCAAGCGGAGGAGTAGCTTGGCGAGCGTCTTCGGCATATTCACCCAAGCGGGAATTAAGGGAGTTGCCCTTACATTTAAATTTTTATTTCCCTTTTTCCTAACAAATACCGTCTAGCTTAAAGACGGGAAAAAGAAAAGCGCTCTTGGGAGACACCCCTTGCTTATCTTTATGTTTTTATTCATTGATTTTCTGTTCTTCTAAAAAGTTTTCAAATTGTTTTTCTTCCCCCCCCCCCCCCCTTGTACTTGACTTATAAACATTGGGGACAATGTTTATTTTTAAGTATGGGGGTGGATTCTTAGTTATTGTTTTTTTAAAAAAAAAAATTTAAAAAAATATACATAAATCCTTATAAATTTTTTTTAAAAAAATTGTTTTCTTATTATAAAAAAATACAAAAATATAGAAAATCGAAAATTAAGTTTCTTAGAAAGGGACGTTTGGGATATCACCCCATCTTACCTCCTAGTACCGTTAAGAGCCCTTTATAGGGTATACCTCGAGAAGTCTAAGAAGTAAAAAAAATAGGTTTTATTCTTAATTAGAGAAGTCATTATTTTTATATTTGTTCACATGCAAAATTCCTAGTAATTTAACTTTTATATAGTGTTAGAGAATTTTAATGTTTTAATTGAATGTTGAATTTTGGAGTAGAACTATTGGCCATGCTGTGTTTCTAGTTAAGTGCACGTGTAAGTAGAATTTAAGTAGAATTAAATATTCAGCATATAATTAGATTTTAATTTTTCTAAATGTGTGAAAATGTATTATTTTACTTTCACTTTGAAAACCGGTAAAACTTAAAAATAATTTAGGTGATTAAGTAGAAGTTTGCTAGAGAGATATTTCGCGGATCAAGAAAGAGGTATTCTTTCTCGATGTTTAGAACTTGCCCTCTAGCTATTCTCAAAACTTTGCATAAGTTAAACTCATTAGCATAAATATGATTTAGGCACTTCTTTTGGCAAGCTTGAGCCTTTGCATCCATACCTAACGTTTTACCTTTGCTAAGCCAATTTGAGTCTCTTATCCTATCTTTTGTTTTAACTCCACCAAATACTTTACCAAAGCCTAAAAAGCATCCTAATTACACACCTAAACCCGAGCTTAAAAGAACAAATGTAGAAATGTTTTGGGAGTGATTAGGAGCCACTTTATTTCGGTGGTTAATTAAAAATTAAAAAAAGAGCTGATTTATTTCTCCTCCTGTCAAAAAGAAAAAAGCGGAGTAAAAAAACATGAAAAAAAGAGAGGGGGAATTGAAAAAACTTCAACATGATGAAAAAAAATAAAGGAATTTAAGAATTGGCTACATTCTTTAAAGCCATTACAATTTATTTTTGTGCAAGCTCTCTGTAGGTTTTGGTGTGCCTAGCCACCGTTTTTATTTTTTGTACATCCTAACCAAAAACCTAAGACTACATTTCAACCTAATCAAGTCCTATTGATTTATGTTTTTTAAGTTAGACTAGTGCCGTGGCGAGAATGTGAAAGGGCAAGCCTATGGCCATCGACATTGATGGATTTCTTTGGAGGGTATCTTAATCTTCGTTTGTGCAATGTAATCTTAGTACACATGCTACAGTCTCCCTAAATAAAATTTTAAGATTTACCGGATTTTTCATTTTAAAAAAGGTAGAAATAATAGTGGAAACACATTTTAAGAAAAATGAAAACCTAATTTGTATGCTGAGTAAGTTTTTCAACAAAAATATCTACAAGCATAGGCATAAGACTTCGCATTTTACTCCTTAGGTTCAATTTTCTTTTCTAGCATTTAAATTTTTTCTACTCCCTATAGGAAGTTGTTTGCTCGGGACTAGCAAATGGATAAGTATGGGGGTATTTGATAACTCTAATTATTTCTATCTTTTTATTTACTATTTTATATTAATAGTTAGATATTTTATATCAATTTTATAATATTAAGTTTATTTTAACTTGTTTTTATTATTTATATCTATTTGTTCTAATAAATTCATTTTCAGTCTTGCAGGGCTGATCTATAGGTTATTTGGAGTAAAACAAGAATTTTCCTATTTTCTACCTAGACACGCTCGGCGACATGCCCTCCATGGGCGTGACCAAGGGCGTGACACACGCGATCAAATCCATTCAGCGAAATCATCGACAAGCGGACGAAAAAGCTCGACACGCCCTACGACACGCCCTACAACACGCCTTCCATGGGTGTGTCACATAGGCGTGTCACCCTTATACGGAGCGTGCCAACCAGTGGAAAACTGCCAGCCGTGCCACTTCAGATTAATATGACATGCCCCTAGTCACGGGCGTGACCTAGGGCGTGTCAGGTACGTTTCCAGCAAATTATTCCTCTATTCCAACCGTTGCCGCCAGAAAGCCATTGCAGCTCGACACGCCCCTAGTCACGAGCATGACTAGGGGGCGTGATACCTCAATAAAGTGCAGTTTACTCCCGCCGGTTTCAGCTTCCCGCCGTTTTCAAGAAACAGCCTTGACACGCCCTAGGTCACGGGCGTGACCTAGGGGCGTGACCTGTCAATTAACAGATTTTGGCGGTTTCTCCTCCAGCGTTCCCGGGGTTTCAAGACGACAGTTCCGATCCTGACACGCCCTAGGTCACGGGCATGACCTAGGGCGTGACCAAACAGAAATTTTTCCTATAAATTCCAGACAGCTTCAGATGCTTAGAGTCTAATTTGAGGAGTTAGAGTCTTGTAGTTTGCTATTTCCCTTTGCTGTATTTTTTCATTTCTAGTCAAGATTTACTATTGTTGTTACTCTTAATTCCAGTTATTTTTAATTCAAGTATGTTTTTCCCTACTTTATTTTGTAATTCTCAAATCATGATAAGTAACTAACCTTCTTTAGCACTTGATCATGATGAACCTTGAAATAAAATAAACTCTTCTTTTCCTTTTTATCAAATATCTTGTTCTTAATCTTTCTCGCTACGATTTATCTTTGATTTTTATTACATTGAATTCATATTATGCGTATATGATCTTCGATCTAAGATTCGTATCCTAAATGACCGAGAGGTTGCGGATACGAGGAGATCACTCAAAGATAAATGGATTTGAATGCACTCCTCAAGAGAGGATGACGTAAATCTTCCGGATTGGAGTCAAATCCAATAGTGGGGTTCACCGCCTAAAGCAAGCTTAGGGGTTTCGACTTGCCGAGAGGTCTTAATCGATCAACCTAAGGTTAGTCAAAAGCATGAGCTCGATAGAGACGCTTTTGTATTCTCGGAACCTCCACGGTCGAGTGAGTAATTTAAGAACTCGTATTGCAAGAAGGTTTATTTTATCCCAAGGGAATTCTAGATCAAGTGCTAGCTTCCTCAAAATCGTATTTCTATTTCTTAGTTTAACGCTTAGTTTTTCCTTTTCCGTTTTTAAACAAAAACCAACTTTTCTGTCCGATAAGATAATAGCTTTTCTTGTGAGTACAAGTACTCGTCAACCCCGAGTCGATATACGACACTTGATTCTATACTTCGAACGATAGGTACACTTGCCTCATCAATTGGAGACACGCGCTAGCGTGGAGAAAATCTCCATCAGATTCCTTCTATCTTTGACCCGTGCTTATCATGCCCCCTATCACGGGCATGACAGGGGGGTGTGACTGACCCGAAAACTCCTATAAATAGGAAGTTTCCCCCTTCTCCTCTCTCCACACCTTCCAACCTTCACCTTCTGTTTCCTTCTCCTTGTGTCCAAATTTTTTCCTTGTTCTCGCCATGCCTCGCCACCACCCTCGTTCCACAACTTCTTCCTCCGAGCATCCCGCGGATCCCGCTTCGGAGGAAGCCATGCTCTTGTTTGAAAATGCCACACAGCAGGACCAGAGGGAGCGACTACGCTCCAAACCCATTGGTGTGTTCCGGATCTTGGACTGGGCGATCCTCGCCACCTTCAGAGCATCGAAGATAGTTCGGGGATTTCTATCCACCCCGGGATGGGCTCCCATTTTCTCCATTTTGGAGATAGCTTTCCTCGAGCTCACCATCGAGTTATTGGCGTCATTTAAGTTCCGTTGGGCTGCGCATGATGATTTCATAATCTTTCGCATGGGCGGAATGATGCACCAGCTCACCATCCGCCAACTCAATGTCACCATGGGCTTTTGCTCAGAGGCCTTTTCAACTTCCCCCGCCTACCTCGACCTCCAAACCGATTTACCTCCCGATTTCAACCTCCTCACTTTTTGGTCGAAAATCAGTAATGACTCCGCCCTCTACACCCCAAAGAAATCCAAGGGTAGCCACCTCATTTCCCCCGCTTTGCGCATTCTCCACAACCTTCTCACTTTTACTCTATCCGGACGCGGCGATAGCCTCGGCGTGGTGACTCGGGCAGATTTACTATATTTATATAGTATGTTTTACTGGGTCCCACTCAACCTTGGTTACATGCTCACCATTTTCTTTCGGCCCCAGGCCGAAAATGTGAGATTTGGAGCGGTGTACGGCAGGAATTTCATCTCTTTCCTCTCCAAGCAGTACGGTATTTGGGATGCCCTTCCGTGGCTCACTTGCATGCAAACTCCACAGGCTCTCCAGTTCCTGACCCTTCAGGACCTTGGCCTAGCGTGCCGTCGTGAGGGCGAGTTTGAGGTTATTCCCCCATCAGTCGGTGGTGGGGATCTTGATCTTGATCATGGTGCTAGTACTAGCGGTACTCATTAATCTCCTCAGATTCTGCCACCACCGATGCACTCTGCCCCAATGCCCGATACTCCAAATTATTTGGATCAGAATTTTGGATTAATACATACTCACATAGACCAGATGCAGAACCATTTTGATGGTCGCTTCACTCATTTTGATGAGCACTTTACCAAGTTGGAGGAGAGTCGCGCTTCTTCCATGGAGCATATTTCCCGCGAGTTCGCGGCCATGCGGACTTTATATTAGCAGTCCGGGGACGTTCCTGACCAGGAGTAGCTTTCTTTTCATTTCTTTGGACTTGTAGTGGGTCGCCTCTCTGTATCTGTATCGTTATTTTTGTTTTCATGTATTTGTTTTTATTAAAAAAAATATCTATAAAAAAATTATGTTTTGCTTTGCTTATGTCTTACAGGTCAATTTGGGTGCTGCTTTGAAATTCTCAGAGAAGTCTATTTATCTTTCTTTTCTTCATCTTTGCATTGGGGATAATGTATTGCTTAAGTATGGGGGAGTGATATTTCTCAAGCAAAACATTCAAATTTTTTTTAAGAACATAATATGGTAATAAATATATATATATATAAATTGTACAACCCCGTATTCGCCGAGTAAGGCCCTCCCGGCAGGCGCAGAACCAACTGTAGGTTTTTAAGCTTTTGAGCTGCTTTGCACTCTTAGGGGCCAATTTTGGCTTGACCTTGAGGATATACTAGTAGGGGAGGAAAAACTTGCCTCCCCCTTGCCCCCTTCCATGAGGGGCGGGAGCGGCAAGTTGACCGACCCTCCCCCGACTTGGTAAAGTACAAGGTGGGGGCAGCAGGGTCGACTGGAGACCAAGGTCTCATCCCCCCTGCTGATGCGCCTTAGTCCCGAGCCAGAGACCAGGCCCAGCTCGCGGGGCGAGACCGCCGGCCAGGCAAGTTCTCGCCCGCGCGGCCCATCTCACGGGGCGAGACCGTCGGCCAGGCGGGCTCTCGCACGCGCGGCCCCTCTCGCGGGGCGAGACCTCCGGCCAGGCGGGCTCTCGCCCGCGCAGCCCAGCACACAGGACGAGACCGCCGGCCAGGCGGGCTCCCGCCCGCGCAGCCCCTGCCCACGGGGCGGGACTGCCGGCCAGGCAGTCTCCCACCCGCGCAGCCCCTTCTCGCGGGGCGAGACCGCCGGCCAGGCGGTCTCTCGCCCGCGCGGCCCCTCCTCGCGGGGCAAGACTGCCGGCCAGGCGGTCTCCCGCCCGTGTAGCCCTGGCCTCGGTTGTCCATGGAGGTGGGAGGGGTGTGGTTTGGCCTCCTCTCTCCCTTAGACCTCTTTGCCCCTGGGGGCAGTTTTTCCATTTTTACCCCCCAGTGTGGGCATTTTCTATTGGCTAGAGGAGTATTTGCCCTTAGGGGCATTCTGGTCATTTTGACCCCAAGACTTGGAAAAACTATAAATAGACCCCTTGGGTGGCTTTGGAGAAGAAGAGTTTTTCCTTACCTCCTCCTCCCTTAGCTTTTTCTTGCTAGAGTAGAGAGAGCTCTCCAAGGCGCCCAGCCTACCCCTTTGGTGAGGGAGGGGAAGGGTTCCTGTGACCTTCCGGGTGTGTGGTGGGACCTCCGCGCTAGAGCCGAGGGTATATTCATAGTTTCCTAAGTCTTTATCCCATTACGTTCCCCCGAGTGCAGTAAGTGTGAGGTCACCCCTCTTTTGGGACCCCGAACTCCACGAGAGACCAGTTTTTGGTTTCAACATTTTGGTGCGGTGAGCGTGGAGAGTGACCAGCATAGAAGATCTCAGGAGAGTGTCATGGCTGGAGATCAGGGAGGTAATGATGACCTCGGTGGTCTCCCCAACCCAGGACCCTTCGTAGGAAGGGAAGAGTTCATGACTTCCATCTCTGGCATCATGGAGATGTTACGAAGCATTGCCCCTCGGGCTGGTAGCTCAGCCCCCACCCCCTAGGGACCAGCTCCCGGGGACATCAGTGAGCTGCCTCCCATGGATCTAAGCGAGATCACCCCAGCAGGGGGAAAGGGAAGTGCCCCAGAGAGGCGACCTGGGAAGGAGAGGATGGGAGAGGGGGTCGAGCGAGACCTCCCCGTCTGGGAGCGGAAAGCCACACAACTACCTTCACCTATGGGGGAGGGGAATAGGTGTTTTGCATAGTCTTTTAGCGGAATTAATATTATACCTGCACAATTAAACAAAACAACACAACACAAAAATACGCAGGCAGTTATAGTGGTTCCCCGATTTGGGTACGTCCACTTTTCCCCTTCGACCTATCTCCCAACAAGGGACGACTCGGTCACTTCACCAACCGAATTGAAATCCAATTCTCACACTAAGGAAGAAACTCTTCCAACCGAAGGAGTCACCACTCCTCTACCAAGGGTTGCACCCAACCCTTACAACGTGGAACCAACGTTCCTTTACAACAAAAGAAAAATTAGAATGTATAAAATACAAACTACTTATGGAGCTCTTGGTGTCCCTCTTCATTCGATGTAGCTTTCTCGACGAAGACGAAGAGTACACGACCTAAGCGCTCACTTAGAGAGGATCTCCCCGAAATCGGCGGCGGCAAGAAGTGCGGCGGCGGAGCTTTCGGGATCGGCGGCGGCAAGGTTTGCGGCGGCGAGCTTTGTAGATCCAACCTTCGTAATAAAGCTAGCAAGGTCTACCAACGATCACACCTTGAACGATCGTCTCAATCGATTCGGAAAGGGAAGGTGTTCCCGATCTACAAACCAAGAGACAAAGGATCTCAAGATAGACACGTGAGACGCATTGCTTGACTAAGCTTCTGTCACCGGGAGATCAAGATGAATCCATGATCAGCGACGGTGACTTTCTCTCGAGCGGCGACGGTGTTCCGAGCGGCGACGGCGGCAAAAAGAAATCCGCGATGCTTTAGGTCACGATGGCGGCCCGTTTCTTGTTCTCGGTATTGATTGTTCGTGATGTTCAAAATACAACAGTATTTATACAGTAGGTCATACATTATGACCGTTGTGGGCCCTACCAGTAGAAACCCTAAGTTCGGTTCAAAACAGCGCGTGTATACTTGGTCCGATCCAGCGAGCCGAAGAAATTCGCCTAAGGCAAATTCGGCGAGAATTATTTGTGATTCTCGACGAATCAGCGAGAATCACTTATGATTCACGTCGAATTTTCCTTGGAAGCAATTTATCCAGAGAGCAAGCCATCCGGCGAGGGTCGGCGAGAATCATTTATTCATTCTCGATGAATCGGCAAGAATGCAAAGTCATTCTCGCCGATTCTTCCTTAGTAGAATTCTTGACGGGGCTGAGACAGCTGGAAGCATTCAGCGAGAATCGGCTAGTGATTCTCGACGATTCGGCGAGAATCACTCGAATCGGCGAGAATCACTTAGTGATTCTCGTCGAATCTTACTTAGACGAATTTTCATCTATCTTCCCGTGAGCTGGTCTTTGACCCATTCTTGCTCCTTGTCAGCTCTTGATCTATCACTGCCCTGTACTTGAAAGTAAGTACACCCTAATAGAGAGAGTACACGTAAGCCAACACGCTGATCTTCTTAACGAGGGATTACGTTGCGCAGACTCGTGTATATTGACCTACTGCACCCTGACATTGGTGTTTACTTAGCGTGAAATAACTACAAGCACAACTTGAAGACAAATGATCTAATACAATGTCAATTCACCTTAGCTGGTCCAGGGGCTTCTTCAAATCAGGTATATTGTGGATACAATACCCAATAGGAGCTATTCCCCAGCCCGTCGAGTGCTCTCCCTTTAGGCGGTCAGGTCGCGCCAGTAGAAACCGCAAGACCACCCCTCAGGGGGTCACCCTTCAGCGAGCTTCTCAGCTCCCTCTGATACCACTTGAAAGTCACACTAGTGTCAACTACCTTCACCTATGGGGGGTAATAGGTGTCTTGCTCAGTCTTTTAGCGGAATTAATATTATACCTGCATAATTAAACAAAATAACACACCACAAAAATACGCAGGCAGTTATAGTGGTTCCCCGATTTGGGTACGTCCACTTTCCCCCTTCGACCTATCTCCCAACAAGGGACGACTCGGTCACTTCACCAACCGGATTGAAATCCAATCCTAACACTAAGGAAGATACTCTTCCAACCGAAGGAGTCACCACTCCTCCACCACGGGTTGTCACCCAACCCTTACAACGTGGAACCAACGTTCCTTTACAACAAAAGAAAAATTAGAATGTATAAAATACAAACTACTTATGGAGCGCTTGGTGTCCCTCTTCGTTCAATGTAGCTTTCTCGACGAAGAAGAAGAGTACACGACCTAAGCGCTCACTTAGAGAGGATCTCCCCGAAATCGGTAGCGGCAAGAAGTGCGGCGGCGGAGCTTTCGGGATCGGAGGCAGCAAGGTTTGCGGCGGCGAGCTTTGTAGATCCAACCTTCGTAGCAAAGCTAGCAAGGTCTACCAACGATCACACTTGGATCGATCGTCTCAATCGATTCGAAAAGGGAAGGTGTTCCCGATCTACAAACCGAGAGACAAAGGATCTCAAGATAGACACATGAGACGCATTGCTTGACTAAGCTTCTGTCACCGGGAGATCAAGATGAATCCAAGATCAGCGACGGTGACTTTCTCCCGAGCGGCGACGGTGTTCCGAGTGGCGACGGCGGCGGAAAGAAATCTGCGATGCTTAAGGTCACGATGGCGGCCCGTTTCTTGTTCTCGGTATTGATTGTTCGTGATGTTCGAAATACAACACTATTTATACAGTAGGTCATACATTATGACCGTTGTGGGCCCTACCAGTAGAAACCCTAAGTCTTGTTCAAAACAGCGCGTGTATATTTGGTCCGGTCCAGCGAGTCGCAGAAATTCGCCTAAGGCAAATTCAGCGAGAATCATTTGTGATTCTCGACAAATCGGCGAGAATCACTTATGATTCTCGTCGAATTTTCCTTTGAAGCAATTTAGCCAGAGAGTAAGCCATCTGATGAGGGTCAGCGAGAATCATTTATTCATTCTCGACGAATCGGCGAGAATGCAAAGTCATTCTCGCCGATTCGGCGAGAATCACTTTAGTGATTCTCGCCGATTCTGCCTTAGCAAAATTCTCGACGGCACTGAGACAGCCGGAAGCATTCGGCAAGAATCAGATAGTGATTCTCGACGATTTGGCGAGAATCACTAGTGATTCTCGTCAAATCGGCGAGAATCACTTAGTGATTCTCGTCGAATCTTACTTAGACGAATTTTCGTCTATCTTCCCGTGAGCTGGTCTTTGACCCATTCTTGGTCCTTGTCAGCTCTTGATCTATCACTGCCCTGTACTTGAAAGTAAGTACACCCCAATAGAGAGAGTACACGTAAGCCAACACACTGATCTGCTCAACGAGGGATTATGTTGCGCAGACCCGTGTATATTGACCTACTGCACCCTGACATTGGTGTGTACTTAGCATGAAATAACTGCAAGCCCAACTTGAAGACAAATGATCAAATACAATGTCAATTCACCTTAGCTGGTCCAGGGGCTTCTTCAAATCAGGTACATTGTGGATACAATACCCAACAATCTGCCCCTATTTGAAGAAGCCTAAACCCTACAAGCTAAGGTGAATATAACGGATGGAAGAAAAACATAAACTGAATAATCAGTTGAGAATGAATTTCCATACCATTACCTTTAGAGCATTTGGAGCATACTTTGCGTGAGCACCTTAGCCGAGAGGGTAATCTCCCCCTTTTAAGCTTCTACAAATCTGGGACTTTATCCCTTGCCACAATGCTCCCTCTCAGTTCTTGCATCTATGCTTACTCTTGAGTTTCTTGCGGATGCTCCCCCTTGATCCAAGAGCTGGGAGCCTCCGTATTCTTCATTCCTCAAGGTTTAGCATACCCAGTTCAGTTTTGAAGAGACTTAACTTGGCTTCGTCTAGGGGCTTTGTAAAAATATCTACAATCTGCTTATCCGTGGGGACATAGCAGAGAGAGATATCCTTATTTTCCACATGCTCCCGAATGAAGTGGTAGCACACTTCAATATGCTTCATCCTGCTGTGCGACACGGGATTGTTCGCAATGGCTATAGCACTTGAGGAGTCGCAGTACATTGGTACTTCTTTGAACTGAAGGTCATAGTCTGCTAGCTGATTTTTGATCCATAGAAGTTGTGCGCAACAGCTTCCTGCTGAGATGTACTCAGATTCAGCTGTGGAGGTTGCAACACAATTCTGCTTCTTACTGTTCCATAAGATAAGCCTTCTTCCGAGGAATTGACACGTCCCGGAAGTGCTTTTCCTATCATCCCTGCTTCCTGCAAAGTAAGCATCTAAAAAGCCTATTAGCTCGACATCATTGTTTCTTGGGTACCACAAGCCAAGATTAGGTGTACCTTTAAGGTATCTTAGAATTCGCTTTGCAGCGACGTAGTGAGATTCCTTAGTGTTCACCTGATATCTAGCACAAACGCATGTGGAAAACATAATATCCGGTCTACTAGCAGTAAGATAGAGCAGGGATCCAATTATGCTTCTGTACTTGGTTTCATTAAAAGGTTTCCCTTTCTCATCCTTGTCCAGAGACACAGTGGATCCCATTGGAGTCCTCATAGAGTTTGCACTCTCCTTTCTGAATTTATTGAGGAGTTCATTTGTGAACTTCGTCTGAGAGATGAAAATCTCATCCTCAGACTGTTTCACTTGAAGTCCCAAGAAATACTTCAGCTCTCCCATACTACTCATTTCAAACTTCCCTTGCATAAGTTTGGAAAACTTCTTACAAAGGTTGTTATCCATTGACCTGAATATTATGTCATCAACATAGATTTGTACCAGCAAAATCTTGTCTTTGACTTCCCTAAGAAACAATGTCTTATCTATTTTTCCTCTCGAGAACTTGTTCTCAAGAAGAAAACTAGATATAGTCTCATACCAAGCTCGGGGAGCTTGTTTTAAGCCATATAAAGCTTCATTAAGAAAGTATACATGATTGGGATAAGTCTGATTAACAAAACCTGGGGGTTCTGCGGCATATACTTCCTCTTTCAGGTTTCCATTTAAGAATGTCGATTTCACGTACATCTGATAGACTGTGAATCCTTTGTGAGAGGCATATGATAGGAACAATCTGATCGCCTCGAGCCTTCCAACCGGTGCAAACCTTTGGTCGAAGTCGATCCCCTCCTCCTGTCTGTATCCTTGAGCCGCCTGTCTGGGGTTGTTCTTGATGATGACACCGTGTTCATCCAGTTTGTTTCTGAAGATCCACTTTGTGCCAATCATGTTCTGCCTCTTTGGTCTGGGAACAGCGTCCAGACGTTGCATCGTTCAAATTGATGCAGTTCATCTTGCATGGCCAAGATCCAAGATGCATCCTTGTTCGCTTCGTCGAACATCTTTGGCTCAACCATTGACAGAAAGCTAAATTGCAGAATCTCATTAATTATACCTCGGCGAGTTCCTACACCATCACAGGGATCTCCGATGATTTGATTTCTGGGATGATCCCTCACGTGACGAATCTCTAACAATCTGGCATTTGGAGCTCTAACATTTTCTGGGGCTCCTTCCTCTTTAGGGAGGATAACTCCATTCTGACCGTCATCATCTCTGGTAGGCGTTGTGGTGGAAACTTTGACGTACTTGGGAGTTGTATCTTCAGCGGTCTCATCGAGACTAAGCTGTTCAATTCTTGTACCTGCATCTTCAAGAAGACCACTGGAAGAATTGCTATTAAGCAAGCTTCATTCATCAAATACAACATTTATGGATTCCTCTACCACTAGGGTTTTCTTATTGAAAACCCTATATGCCCGGCTATGACTACTATAGCCCATAAATATGCCTTCGATGCATTTTTCACCAAACTTAGTACGCGGGTACTTCCCGTTATTTATTACATAGCATCTGCAGCCAAAGATCCTAAAATAGGACATGATTGGTTTCCTGCCTTTCAGTAGCTCGTAAGGCGTCTTACGATGGCTCTTGTTATCAAGGCCCGGTTTTGTACATGACAAGCGGTGTTGATAGCCTCTGCCCAAAAGTATTCTGGGAGAGAAGCGTCATTCAACATTATCGTGCAAGCTTCAATGAGTGTTCTATTTCTCCTCTCCGCAACTCCATTCTGCTAAGGAGTGCACGGGGAGGAAAACTAATGAAAGATACCAAGTTCTTCACAGAACTCTGTCATAGCACCAGACTCGAACTCTGTTCCATGGTAACTTTTGATTTTGACCACTGAGAAGTTAAGTTCGTTCTGAATCTGCTTGACAAAACTAGTGAAGATGTCAAACGTATCAAACTTGCATTTTAAGAAGAACACCCAAGTAAACCGAGAGTGATCATCAACAATCACTAGCGTATAAGACTTGCCTCCCAAGCTATGAACTTGCATTGGACCAAACAAGTCCATATGCAGAAGATAAAGACATCTGGAGGAGTCTTTGTCTGCAATGCCCTTAAAGGTAGCCCGAGTATGTTTGCCCTTCTGGCATGCAGGATAGGGGCTATCTTTGATGCACTTAATGATGGGAGCATCCCTTACTAAGTGTTTAGAAAACAGCATACTAATTGTCTTGAAATTAATATGTGCCAATCTTTTGTGCCATTGTTCACAAAGAGATGCACTGCCTGTTGCTTCTAGGCACACGGGGGTAGATGAATCTAAACTAAGAAAATCTAAACAGAAGATGTTTCTGCTCCTAATTCCTGTTAATACCGTCTCCGAAGAGGCATACGATATTATCAGGAATTTATCCTTGCAGAACTTAACGTCATAACCTTTATTACATAACTGACTTACACTGACCAAGTTATGATTTAACCCTTCAACATAAGCCACGTCGGTGATAGAAGTTATACCGTTGGAAATCATACCATAACCCCTGATGACTCCTCGATCTGATCCCCCAAAGATGACTTTGGGTCCATTCTCGATTAGAGAGTAATCACGCAGCAGGCTTCTTGTCCCTGTCATATGCTGGGAGCATCCACTGTCCAAGTACCAAATAGGAGTTTTGGTGGCCTTTGGACATACCTGCAAAATAGAATTAATTTCCCTTAGGAACCCAATCAAACTTGTGTCCTAGATTCCTCGTTAGCATACTCCCCCTCGGATGGTTAGCCCTAGGAGAGGTCGGCCTCGCATTGACAACTTGAGGAGTCTCGTTATTCCTCGGATTAAACCAACAATCTATGGCAAAGTGACCAACTTTGCCACAGCACCAGCAGTCTAATCTGTTATACTTTCTCCTAGGCACCTGCTTTACCCTTGGAACGGAAGGTCCAGCCGTGGCCTTTGACCTGGAGGTGGAGGCATCATGATGACAACAGTCGTATGATTTCTTCACCTCCTGGTTTCTCGGTGTAACAGGCTTGGCCTTTAGTGCCTGCTTCCTATTATGGCCGCTAGAGAAGTTGATGCAGGCCCATGGTTTAGAAGAGAGATTTTCTTGAAAACGTCCAACAGTTATATAGGGAGGAGGTGAGGTTGTTGTTCGGTTTTGTTCTTGGAGGAAGAGGGCAGTGGCGGTTTGAATGGAGCTAGGGTGGCCGGCGGTTTGTAGGGAAGGGAAGAGGGGCTGAGAGAAATAGAGAGGGAGGGAGAGAAGAGAAGCCGGCGGCCAAGGAGAGGAGGAAGAGGGAGGGAGAAGAAAACCAAGAAAGGGGAGAGGGAGGAGAAGGACGAATATTTCCTAGGGGGAGGAAAGAGAGGAGGCAGCCGAGAGAGATTAAAGAGGGAGAGGAGGTGGCGGCTTTGGGCTTGGCCGAGCCCTATGGGGGTGGTGGTGGTCGGCAGCTTGGAGGGAAAAGCGAGGCCGATATTTTTTTGGGGAAGTAAAAGTGGGCTTGGGTTAGGGTGGTGGAGGTGAGAGAGAATATTGAGGAGGAGGAGGAGAAGGGAGAAAAGAGGTAGCCGAGATTGAGAAGAAATGGGAGGGGGTGGCCGGCGGCCAAGATAGAGAGAGGGAGAGAGGGTTTGGCAGAAATTTGCCAAAGAGGGGGGGAGGAAAATTCTCTCAAGAATCTCTAGTTTTTTTAAATTTTTCATTATTTCAATACTAAATCAAACAAAACATGGCTATATATAGCCTTACACCACTCAATCTCCTCCATACATATTTAGAACAAAAATAAAAACAATTCCAAAATTAAAATGCATGAAAATGGAAGCAAATATATGATGGTTAGAAGTATCCATCATAATTATAAGAATAAAAATATAATAATAAGATTGCTTAAATTAAAACATTGCTTAAATAGAAATTGCCATAAATAGAAATTGCATAAAATGTTGAAAGATAAATAATAAAATATATAATTATAATTTTAATTTATAATTATATATTTTATTCAAAATGGTGCCGGCAGACGTCGTGCAAAATATGAAGCGGCGTTGGCGAAGGAGCGTCACGGCATTGACGAAGAAGCGTCGCGGCGTTGGCGAAGAGCGTCGTCATCAATTCTCCCACACTTAAAATCACTCATCTCCGATGAGTGGCCCGTGAGGGGGGAACAGTCAGAAGAAAGCAGCAACATTGGGGCAAGTCTGGCCATAAAAGTTGGAGGGTGCCAATTAGAAAATTGACATGAACCTCCCTCTGATACCAAATTGATGTAGGCTTGCACGTTTCACACCGAGTAGGACAACGTTCTAACGCCACGCCACTCTTCGATCCAATCCCTACACTCGCACAACCGCTCTACGCGTCACCACGCAATTAAATCTATCAATATTATGCTAGCATACGGGTAGCCAAATCGGTTTGGATCCAACAAGGGCTATAGGGCCAATGTTCGATCGAGCTAAAAGGACCAATATTGGGTCCGACCGAGCGGCGTTGTACAAAAAGAGATCTACCGAAAAACTTCGATTCGGAATGGGTAGATCTCTCCCAACGAAAAGATTACGAAGGTTCGCCAAACCTCTTGAATGAAAAATAACAATAAAGAGAATAACAAATCAAGATAAAATCAACCACGGTGAAATCCGAATATTTCAATAGTTAACGCTACGGATAAAAACCACCACTTGAATATTTATAAAGAAAGAATCTCACAGGAGTGGAAGTATTTCGTTACCCAATCGGAATGGGTGATTCCGATTAATCTTGACTTGGATCGTTCTCCAACGGCTCCGCCGGAGTCGCTCCGGAAGGAGAAGAGAATCTCGCTCGCCAATATAGCTTCACGTCGGGTTGGAGATCCACAAGGTGAGTTGTAGGAGATGATGTAGGTGGCCGGATTTTGAGAGGAGGGAATATGGGGAGGTTTTCCTTAACAAGGAGAGGAGGAGGGGAAAAGGATAGGGAGGAGGAGATGGGAAGAGGCCGGCGGCCAAGAGGGAGGATGGGGAAGGAGAAGTTCGGTCAAGGAGAGAAAGGAGAGAGATCTCAAGAGGGAGACAATTTGGGTTTCAATTTTATTTCATCAATCAATACCTAAAAATGAAAATATTCATGCCTTTATATAGGCTTACATCAAACAACAAGGGAAAAGGCTACATGCAGCCCAAAATTAAAATACAAATAATCATGGTTCAAAACATAACCATGCCACATATTATGAAAATTAAATAAAATGCTTAAATAAAATAGAACCAAAATGCATAAATAATTAATAATAATTTTAGTAATAATTATTATTAATTATTTAAATATAGGCTTCCGCCGCGGGCGGATATTTGGGCGACGCGCCACATATTCTTCACGGCGTCGAACGTCACTACTTGGAGACAGAGAAATATCTTCCGTAAGCGCACCGTCCTCGTCTTCAACCTGTTGAGGGCCATCGTCTTCATCCGGCTCCATTTCAATAACGTCTTCCGGAGTTATATCTCCCTCACTAATACAATCTTCCAACGCATCGGTCAGGACATCAGTAGCAGTAAAAATCTCAGGGACGGGCACTTTGATATGTCTCGGGCTTGAAATATCAAGCTCAAGTCCTAACAGATCGTCACCTGAATCACAACTGGGTAAGCTCTCATCGAAATATAAATCTTCCGACTAATCCAGTTTATCACCCGACTTAGGCTCAACAGAGAATTCAATGTCAATCAAGGTAGACAACGCATACATATCGTTGAAGGGAAATGGAGATGACTCTTCGGGGAAGAACTCGTCATCCATGTAACTAGGGTAACCAGTCTCCTCAATGTCGCTACCATCGTCAGTGATATTAGCCTCGTCCTTAGTGAACACTCGTAACCACAATCTCAGACTCAATCATGCTAATAGGAACACTCTCACCCCGTGGGCTCATGGCATTCCTAGCACTTACGTCTAACGACCTAGGGATAAAGGTCCTAAGTTTCTCTTTCCTCTCATAGGTAGGTGTACTCATGCTTGAGATAATCAGATCTTTGCGGGGCAAGTATCTAGCGTGAGGATTATAGTCATTCCTAAAGGTTGGTATGAAACTAGCGCCATAACGATACTCACTCAAAGGTTTGGCGTTAGTAGTACGGAGATTGGCGGGATCAAATTGATCCGAGAAGAGGCTACGAAACCGCCCACCACGTGTGTTTATAATTGCCAACACGACGCTCTTTGTTTATCCAAAATGACTGGGCTCGACCTATTAACCGCTCTCGGGCAAAGTGAACCTTTTGGAGGTCATCCCATTCGCCATAGTCAAAATGAAGTTCTATCTCCTTAAGCCAATCCCTAAAATTTTTAGGATACCCTAAACCGTCATAGGTAAGATTAATGTGGCGTTGCCTAGGGGGAGGCTTAACCATGGATTTATCATACCAATAGTCTAAATGGGAAACGTGAACGTCATAGGCCATAATCGTATGAACCGGAGAGAAAACTCGATCCGATACTTGTGTTCATGCAAAGAAAAGTAAACTGACCCAAATAAATTAGGAATGTCGGAATTGTTCCCGCTTAACCACTAGGGTAAAACTTATAAAAAATAGATTTTCTTGCTAAAAAAAATATGAAGATTATTAAAAAAAATTATTTTTGAATTTTGCTAAAAAAATAAAAATATAGGCCGCTATTGGCAGACCAACTATTAAATTTTAAAATATCTTAATAAAAATAATGACTTAATGAAATTTTTTTTTTTGGATTTCTTACTAAAAATAAGATAGAGAATTTCCAGAATTTTATTTTTTTAGATTTTGAGAAAAATTTGAAATTTAGAATTTGAAATTGGAAATTTGAAATTTTGAATTTTGAAATTTTAAATTTTTAAATTTGAAATTTGAAATTTGAAATCTTGAAATTTGAAAATTTAAATTTTAAATTTTAAATTTTAAATTTTAAATTTTAAATTTGAAATTTGAAATTTTGAATTTTGAAATTTGAAATTTTGAAATTTGAAATTCGAAATTTGAAATCTGAAATTTGAAATTAAAAATTTGAACATTTGAAATTTGAAATTTGAAATTCGAAATTTGAAATTCGAAATTTGAAATATGGAATTTGAAATTAAAAATTTTAAATTTATATTTTCTTTAGTCTACCTAAAAATAGAAGGATGGTGCCGATTAGGAAATCGACAAAAACCTCCATCTGATACCAAATTGATGCAGACCCATGGTTTAGAAGAGAGATTTCTTGAAAACGGCCAACAGTTATATGGGGAGGAGGTGTGGTTGTTGTTCGGTTTTGTTCTTGGAGGAAGAGGGCAAGTGGCAGTTTGAATGGAGCTAGGGTGGCCGGCGGTTTGTAGGGAAGGGAAGAGGGGTTGAGAGAAATAGAGAGGGAGGGAGAGAAGAGAGGCCGACGGCCAAGGAGAGGAGGAAGAGGGAGGGAGAAGAAAACCAAGAAAGGGGAGAGGGAGGAGAAGGACGAATATTATCTAGGGGGAGGAAAGAGAGGAGGTGGCCGAGAGAGATTAAAGAGGGAGAGGAGGTGACGGCTTTGGACTTGGCCGAGCCCTATGGGGGTGGTGGTGGCCGGCGGCTTGGAGGGAAAAGGGAGGCCGATATTTTTTTGGGGAAGTAAAAGTGGGCTTGGGTTAGGGTGGTGGAGGTGAGGGAGAATATTGAGGAGGAGGAGGAGAAGGGAGAAAAGAGGTAGCCGAGATTGAGAAGAAAGGGAGGGGGTGGCCGGCGGCCAAGGTAGAGAGAGGGAGAGAGGGTTTGGCCGAAATTTGCCAAAGGGGGGAGGAAAATTCTCTCAAGAATCTCTAGGTTTTTTCAATTTTTCATTCTTTCAATACTTAATCAAACAAAACATGGCTATATATAGCCTTACACCACTCAATCTTCTCCATACATATTTAGAATAAAAATAAAAACAATTCCAAAATTAAAATGCATGAAAATGGAAGCAAATATATGATGGTTATAAGTATCCATCATAATTACAAGAATAAAAATATAATAATAAGATTGCTTAAATTAAAACATTGCTTAAATAGAAATTGCCATAAATAGAAATTGCATAAAATGATGAAAGATAAAAAATAAAATATATAATTATAATTTTAATTTATAATTATATATTTTATTTAAAATGGTGCCGGCAAACGTCGTTCAAAATATGAAGCGGCGTTGGCGAAGGAGCATCACGGCATTGACGAAGAAGCGTCGCGGCGTTGGCGAAGAGTGTCGTCATCAGAAGTGGCCAAAATCCTCCACTTGGATTTCCTCATAAGGTGCCTTGAAGACACTCGCGCCAAAGTTGCGGGGGAAGGCCCAACCATCATACCGGCTCTTGGGCTTTTCAACCGAGGGCCGAAAGAAGTGGTCATAGGTTGACTCAAAGTCCTTTTCATTGTAGGGAAAGCCAGGCTTCCTGAATATAATAGGGTTTAGTGGGGCCTTTCCCTTTTCTGCAGCAGAAACCTTCTTAGCAGCCTTATTTTTCCTCTACTTTTTGTTTCTCATGGAGGATTTACAAGGCACACCCACATGCCCCAAGCCAGCCCCCTTAGACTGAGCAGAGAAGGTATCAACCAGTGGAAGAACAGTCTTTGGCATAGAGAAGCTTTGGACAATCTTCCTTTCTGCCACAAGTTGTTCTTCCAACTTATTGATTTCTTCCTGTTTAAGGTCAAGGAGACTTAGAGACTCTGAGTGCTTAGAGATCAGGTCCAGGTGCTCCTATCAGAGAGAAATCAAGCTAGTGATCTCTTCCCTTAGGGAGACACCCTCGACCTTAAGGAATTTGACTTCCTTTTTCTGAGCCCTCAATCTCTTGCGGTATTCCTCGAAGGTGTAGAGCAGAAGCTCATAGTTTTCGAGGAGCTCAGCTTCTCGGGCAGATGGGTTGTCCTCGAGATCATCATCAGGAGACTCATAGTCAGAGTCAGAGAGGGGGGTACGAGCCTTTACCTTCTCAGTGAATGGGGGGGCATTCTCCTTCTAAGTCAGAGGGACCCACCAGCCCGAAGTAGGCTTCCTCATCATCACTGGAGTCTGAGGAATCAGACTCACTCAGTGTCTTTGACTTTTTGGCGATGTAGCTCCTCTCCTTCTTTTTATCTCTAGAGGTTATGTGCTCTTCTCCCTTCCCCTTCTCTCTCTTGTCTTGATGGCAGTCAGCCACGACTTGACCTGCCTTATTGCACCCAAAACAAATGATGTCAGTATGACGATGTTTGTTCGGTTTTGATTCATACCTGTCAGAAGAATAATTCTTCTTCTGATTTCTGGAGGAGGAGCTTCTCTCTTTCTTTGATTCCTCATCTTTAAAAACTTCTTGAATTCTCGGGTGATGAGGGAGAAGTCTTCTTCAGATAGCTCTGAACCAGAGGAGCATGGCTCAGAGTCTTCCTCCTCATCCTTTTTCCACGAACGGGACGAGGCAGCACCCTTGCCTTTCCTGGAGTGAATGGATTTTAGGGCCACAGTCTTTTCTTTTGCTGTGGCTTTCTCGACTTCTTCTCCTGTTTTCCTCGTGTTCAGCTGAAGCTCATTGGACATAATTTTCCCAAATAGTATCTGAGGATCAGTTTCTGCTAATTTGCCAAACTCTCGGATGGCACAGATCTTCGTGTCCCATTCCTTAGTAAGGGACCTAAGGAATTTATCATTCAGTTCACCATCAGTGAACACTCTTCCATATCCCTTTAGGGCATTGACGATCTTGAGGAAATTCTCGAAGGTAACTCTGATCTCTTCCTTGGGCCCTTGACTGAAGGCCTCATATTTCTGGTTCAGGAGGGATCTCCGATCATCCCTCACATCATTTGTGCCTTCAATCAGAATAATCAGGCTGTGCCAAATATCCTAGGCTTTCCTATAGTTGCAGAAGTTCTGCATCATGGAGTCATCGACTGCGCTGACTCGAATATTCTGTGCTTTCTTGTCAAGTCCGACCAGCACCATCTCGTCCATGTCCATTTCAGAAAGCTTCTTTGGCACCATTTTTGTAGGATCAATGGTGGAGGCCTTAGTGGGAATATAAGGTCCCTCCTCCATGATCATGAAGAGTCAAGGGTCGACTGCTTCCATGTAAAATCTCATCCTTTCCTTCCAGATAGGAAAGTTTAGTCTGGTGCACACTGGGATCTTGCCTGAGTACTTGAGTCCGTCCATAGTAGATATCTGCCTTCTTCTTGACACTAGTGGCAGGAACTTACTCAAGGTGTTAACCTTTTGTTGAGCAACCTCCCTCTAATACCACTTGAAAGTCACACTAGTGTCAACTACCTTCACCTATGGGGGGGTAATAGGTGTCTTGCACAGTCTTTTAGCGGAATTAATATTATACCTGCACAATTAAACAAAATAACACACCACAAAAATACGCAGGCAGTTATAGTGGTTCCCCGATTTGGGTACGTCCACTTTCCCCCTTAGACCTATCTCCCAACAAGGGACGACTCGGTCACTTCACCAACCGGATTGAAATCCAATCCTAACACTAAGGAAGATACTCTTCCAACCGAAGGAGTCACCACTCCTCCACCACAGGTTGTCACCCAACCCTTACAACGTGGAACCAACATTCCTTTACAACAAAAGAAAAACTAGAATGTATAAAATACAAACTACTTATGGAGCGCTTGGTGTCCCTCTTCGTTCAATGTAGCTTTCTCGACAAAGAAGAAGAGTACACGACCTAAGCGCTCACTTAGAGAGGATCTCCCCGAAATCGGCGGCGGCAAGAAGTGCGGCGGCGGAGCTTTCGGGATCGGCGGCGGCAAGGTTTGCGGCGGCGATCTTTGTAGATCCAACATTTGTAGCAAAGCTAGCAAGGTCTACCAACGATCACTTTTGGATCGATCATCTCAATCAATTCGAAAAGGGAAGGTGTTCCCGATCTACAAACCAAGAGACAAAGGATCTCAAGATAGACACGTGAGACACATTGCTTGACTAAGCTTCTGTCACCGGGAGATCAAGATGAATCCAAGATCAGCGACAGTGACTTTCTCCCGAGCAGCGACGGTGTTCCGAGCGACGACGGCGGCGGAAAGAAATCCGCGATGCTTTAGGTAACGATGACGGCCCATTTCTTGTTCTCGGTATTGATTGTTCGTGATGTTCGAAATAGAACAGTATTTATACAGTAGGTCATACATTATGACCGTTGTGGGCCCTACCAGTAGAAACCCTAAGTCCGGTTCAAAACAGCGCGTGTATATTTGGTCCGGTCTAGCGAGCCGAAGAAATTCGCCTAAGGCAAATACGGCGAGAATTATTTGTGATTCTCGACGAATCGGCGAGAATCACTTATGATTCACGTCGAATTTTCCTTGGAAGCAATTTATCCAGAGAGCAAGCCATCCGGCGAGGGTCGACGAGAATCATTTATTCATTCTCAATGAAATGGCGAGAATGCAAAGTCATTCTCGCCGATTCTTCCTTAGCAGAATTCTTGACGGGGCTGAGACAGCTGGAAGCATTCGGCGAGAATCGGCTAGTGATTCTCGACGATTCGGCGAGAATCACTCGAATTGGCGAGAATCACTTAGTGATTCTCGTCGAATCTTACTTAGACGAATTTTCGTCTATCTTCCCGTGAGCTGGTCTTTGACCCATTCTTGCTCCTTGTCAGCTCTTGATCTATCACTGCCCTGTACTTGAAAGTAAGTACACCCCAATAGAGACAGTACACGTAAGCCAACACACTGATCTTCTCAACGAGGGATTACGTTACGCAGACCCGTGTATATTAACCTACTGCACCCTGACATTGGTGTTTACTTAGCGTGAAATAACTGCAAGCACAACATGAAGACAAATGATCAAATACAATGTCAATTCACCTTAGCTGGTCCAGGGGCTTCTTCAAATCAGGTACATTGTGGATACAATAACAAATAGGAGCTATTCCCCAGCCCGTCGAGTGCTCGCCCTTTAGTCGGTCAGGTCGCGCCAGTAGAAACCGCATGACTACCCCTCAGGGGGTCACCCTTCAGCGAGCTGATCCTCTCAGCTCCCGTTCTCGAGGGGTTCAGGGAATTTGACAAGGCATACTATAATGGGAGGGATGACCCCATCCAGCACTTGCAGTGGTTTAAAGATGCCGTCTCCATCCTGCCAATGACGGACACCTTCAAGTGTCGTCTATTTGCGATCACCTTAAAAGAGAAGGCGAGAGACTGGTTCCATCAACTCCCTCCAACGTCCATCTTCGGGTTCGAAGACTTGAGCCAGAGCTTTCAGCTTCGCTTCTCCACCTCCAAGAAGAGGAAGAAGGGTCCTGAGTCCCTCTTCCTGATAAAGCAAAGGGCCGAGGAGTCGCTGGCCCACTACGTTGACAGGTTCCAGGAGGAGGTCCTTGACATCCAAGAGGTGCAAGGGTATTCCCTCCAGATGGCGTTCACGGTGGGGTTGCGCGAAGGGTTCTTCAAGATGAGCTTGACCCGGAAAACCCCCCTTTCCTTCGAGGAGCTGATGGAACGGGCGACAGAGGAGATAGCCATGGAGGCAGCCAACCCGGCCTTTGTTAAGAAGTTGGAAAAGTTGACGGAGGTGGAGTCAAGAGATCAAGGTGGCTTAAGGCACCAAGAAGGAAGGCAGAGAGAGGAGCAGAGAGCCCAGGTGTTCCTGAGACCAGAGGGTCCGGAGCCAGGCTGGAGGCAACAAGGAGGACCTACCCATGGTCCAGGAAGAGCTCTCATCCAGGATGGGGGGAACTTTCACGGGGGCAAGGGGAGGTTCAACTTGCAGAGGCAAGCCCCGAGACAGCTCCTACCCCCACCACAGCTAGACTTGGCAATAGGTGAAGGAAGAAGAGGCAACATGAGAGATCGTTGGACCCGCCGAAGGGGGGGAGGAGGAGCGTTGTTGTACTGTGACTTCCACCAAATGGAGGGTCACGCCACGTCTACCTGCCCTGAGTTCCTGGAGGTAAGGGGAGCGGAATCTCCAGCCCAGCAACAGCCACCAGAGCGGGTTGAAGCTCTGCCCCAAGGCGGAGGAGATGGAGAAGAACATGGAGAGCAGCAGCAGGATGGAGGTGTCCAGTGGGATGGAATCCGTGGATGACCACCATGCCTAGACCCCCTGAAGAAGCTTCGCCTCAGCGGAGTCATTATATTTTTCTTATGTTGTAATGAGTCCAGTTCCCGACCAGCTGAGTTGGGGGGGTCATATAACCCATCTTTTTTCCCCCTTTTAAGGATGTTGAAAATGACAAAGCTTAGGTGACATGCCCAATCCACCCCCGAGAGGACCTCTTCATGCCAGGCTCTCACTAGCTAGCAGGTCCGGTGGTACCTCTCGTAGTAGTCTTGTTCCTCTGCTTCGATGATGGTCCCTCTGCCAGGCTCCCTCTAGCTGGCAGGTCTGGTGGTACCTCTCGTGGTAGCCTAGTTCCTTTGCTCCGATGATGGTCCCGCTGCCAGGCTCCCTCTAGCTGGCAGGTCTGATGGTACCTCTCGTGGAAGCCTAGTTCCTTTGCTCCGATGATGGTCCCGCTGCCAGGCTCCCTCTAGCTGGCAGGCCCGGTGGTACCTCTCGTGGTAGCCTAGTCCCTTTGCTCTGATGACTGTCTCGCTGCCAGGCTCCCTCTTGCTGGCAGGTCCGATGGTACCTCTCGTGGTAGCCTAGTTCCTTTGCTCCAATGATGGTCCCGCTGCCAGGCTCCCTCTAGCTGGCAGGTCAGGTGGTACCTCTCGTGGTAGCCTAGTTTCTTTGCTCCGATGATGGTCCCACTGCCAGGCTCCCTCTAGCTGGCAGGCCCGGTGGTACCTCTCGTGGTAGCTTATTCCCTTTGCTCCGATGACGGTCCCGCTGCCAGGCTCCCTCTAGCTGGCAGGTCCGGTGGTACCTCTCGTGGTAGCCTTGTTCCTTTGCTCCGATGATGGTCCCGCTGCCAGGCTCCCTCTAGCTGGTAGGTCCGGTGGTACCTCTCGTAGTAGCCTAGTTCCTTTGCTCTCATGATGGTCTCGCTGCCAGGCTCCCTCCAGCTGGCAGGTCCGGTGGTACCTCTCATGGTACCCTAGTTCTTTTGCTCTGATGACGGTCTCACTATCAGGCTCCCTCTAGCTGGCAGGTCCGGTGGTACCTCTCGTGGTAGCCTAGTTCCTTTGCTCCGATGACGGTTCCGCTGTCAGGCTCCCTCTAGCTGGCAGGTCCGGTGGTACCTCTCGTGGTTGCCTAGTTCCTTTGCTCCGATGATGGTCCCGTTGCAAGGCTCCCTCTAGCTGGCAGGCCCGGTGGTACCTCTCGTGGTAGCCTAGTCCCTTTGCTCCAATGACGGTCCCGCTGCTATGCTCCCTCTAGCTGGCATGTCCGGTGGTACCTCTCATGGTAGCCTACTTCCTTTGCTCTGATGATGGTCCCGCTGCCAGCTCCCTCTAGCTTGCAGGCCCGGTGGTACCTCTCATGGTAGCCTAGTTCCTTTGCTCCATGACAGTCCCGCTGCCAGGCTCCCTCTAGATGGCAGGTCCGATGGTACCTCTTGTTGTAGTCTAGTTCCTTTGCCCCGATGACGGTCCCGCTGCCAGGCTCCCTCTAGCTGGCAGGTCCGGTGGTACCTCTCGTGGTAGCCTAGGTCCTTTGCTCCGATGACGATCCCGCTGCCAGGCTCCCTCTAGCTGGCAGGTCCGGTGGTACCTCTCGGGGTAGCCCAGTTCCTTTTCTCCGATGAAGGTCCCGCTGCCAGGCTCTTTCTAGGTTGCAGGTCTGGTGGTACCTCTCATGGTAGCCTAGTTCCTTTACTCCGATGACGGTCCCGCTGCTAGGCTCCCTCTAGCTGACAGGTCCGGTGGTACCTCTCGTGGTAGCCTAGTTCCTTTGCTCCGATAACGGTCCCGCTGCCAGGTTCCCTCTAGCTGGAAGGTCCGGTGGTACCTATCGTGGTAGCCTAGTTCCTTTGCTCTGATGATAGTCCCGCTGCTAGGCTACCTCTAGCTGGCAGGTCTGATGGTAAGTCTCATGGTAACCTAGTTCCTTTGCTCCGATGACGGTCCCGCTGCCAGGCTCTCTCTAGCTGGCAGGTCCGGTGGTACCTCTCGTGGTAGCCTAGTTCCTTTGCTCCTATGATGGTCCCGCTGCCAGGCTCCCTCTAGTTTGCAGGCCCGGTGGTACCTCTCGTGGTAGCCTAGTCCCTTTGCTCCGATGACGGTCCCACAGCCAGGCTCCCTCTAGCTGGCAGGTCTGGTGGTACCTCTCGTGGTAGCCTTGTTCCTTTGCTCTGATGATGGTCCCGCTGTCAGGCTCCCTCTAGCTGGAAGGTCCGGTGGTACCTCTCGTAGTAGCCTAGTTCCTTTGCTTCGATGATGGTCCCGCTGCCAGGCTCCCTCTAGCTGGCAGGTCCGGTGGTACCTCTCGTGGTAGCCTAGTTCCTTTGCTCTGATGACGGTCCCGCTGCCAGGCTCTCTCTAGCTGGCAGGTCCGGTGGTACCTATCGTGGTAGCCTAGTTCCTTTGCTCCGATGATGGTCCTGCTGTCAGGCTCCCTCTAGCTTGCAGGCCCGGTGGTACCTCTCGTGCTAGCCTAGTCCCTTTGCTCCGATGACGGTCCCGCAGCCAGGCTCCCTCTAGCTGGCAGGTCTAGTGGTACCTCTCGTGGTAGCCTAGTTCCTTTGCTCCGATGATGGTCCCGCTGCCAGGCTCCCTCTAGCTGGAATGTCTGGTGGTACCTCTCGTAGTAGCCTAGTTCCTTTGCTTCGATGATGGTCCCGCTGCCAGGCTCCCTCTAGCTGGCAGGTCCGGTGGTACCTCTCGTGGTAGCCTAGTTCCTTTGCTCCGATGACGGTCCTGCTGCAAGGCTCCCTCTAGCTGGCAGGTCTGGTGGTACCTCTCGTGGCAGCCTAGTTCCTTTGCTCCGATGATGGTCCCACTGGCAGGCTCACTCTAGCTGGCAGGCTCGGTGGTACCTCTCGTGGTAGCCTAGTCCCTTTGCTCCGATGACGGTCCCGCTGCCAGGCTATCTCTTGCTGGCAGGTCCGGTGGTACCTCTCGTGGTAGCCTAGTTCCTTTGCTCTAATGATGGTCCGCTTCCAGGATCCCTCTAGCTGGCAGGCCCGGTGGTACCTCTCGTGGTAGCCTAGTTCCTTTGCTCTGATGATGGTCCCGCTGCCAGGCTCCCTCTAGCTAGCAAGTCTGGTGGTAGCTCTCGTGGTAGCCTAGTTCCTTTGCTCCGATGATGGTCCCGCTGCCAGGATCCCTCTAGCTGGCAGGTCCGGTGGTACCTCTTATGGTAGCCTATTTCCTTTGCTCCGATGACGGTCCCGCTGCCAGGCTCCCTCAAGCTGGCAGGTCCGGTGGTACCTCTCGTGGTAGCCGAGTTCCTTTGCTCCGATGACGGTCCCGCTGCCAGGCTCCCTCTAGCTGGCAGGTCCGGTGGTACCTCTCGTGGTAGCCAAGTTCCTTTGCTCCGATGATGGTCCCGCTGCGAGGCTCCCTCTAGCTGGTAGGCCCGGTGGTACCTCTCGTGGTAGCCAAGTTCCTTTGCTCCGATGATGGTCCCGCTGCCAGGCTCCCTCTAACTGGCAGGTCCGGTGGTACCTCTCGTGGTAGCCTAGTTTTTTTGACTCCGATGATGGTCCCGCTACCAGGCTCCCAATAGCTGACAGGTCGGGTGGTACCTCTCGTGGTAGCCTAGTTCTTTTCCCTGAGGTGCTCTCATCACCCAGGCTCTCATTATCTGGCTTGGCAGGTTGACCCCGTAAGGAGACCAAGTGATTTTCACCCCCAAGAATACCACTCAACGGATACGTTGGGTTGGATGTTCTTTCTGAGCTTGTTCCAAGCTCGAAAAGAGCGGAGATTGTGTACAACCCCGTATTCGCCAAGTAGGTCCCTCCCGGCAGGCGCAGAACCAACTGTAGGTTTTTAAGCTTTTGAGCTGCTTTGCACTCCAAGGGGCCAATTTTGGCTTGACCTTGAGGATATACTAGTAGGGGGAGGAAAAACTTGCCTCCCCCCTTGCCCCCTTCCTTGAGGGGCGGGAGAGGCAAGTTGGCCGACCCTCCCCCGACTTGGTAAAGTGCAAGGTGGGGGCAGCAGGGTCGACTGGAGACCAAGGTCTCATCCCCCCCTGCTGATGTGCCTTAGTCCCGAGCCTGAGACCAGGCCCAGCTCGCGGGGCGAGACCGCCGGCCAGGCGGGCTCTCGCCCGCGCGGCCCCTCTCGCGGGGCGAGACTGCCGGCCAGGCGGGCTCTCGCCCGCGCAGCCCCTCTCGCGGGTCGAGACCGCCGGCCAGGCGGGCTCTCGCCCGCGCAGCCCGGCTCGCAGGGTGAGACTGCCGGGCATGCGGGCTCTCGACCGCGCAGCCCCTCTCGCGGGGCGAGACCACCGCCCAGGCGGGCTCTCACCAACGCAGCCCAGCTCACGGGGCAAGACCGCCGGCCAGGCGGTCTCTCGCCCGCGCAGCCCCTGCCAGCGGGGCGGGACCGCCGGCCAGGCGGTCTCCCGCCCGCGCAGCCCCTTATCGTGGGGCGAGACAGCCAGCCAGGCGGTCTCTCGCCCGCAAGGCCCCTCCTCGCAGGGCGAGACCGCCGGCCAGGCGGTCTACCACCCGCGCAGCCCCGACCTCTAGTGTCCATGGAGGTGGGAGGGGTGTGGTTTGGCCTCCTCTCGCCCTTGGACCTCTTTGCCCCTGTGTAACGACCCCATCCGTTACATGACGTATAGTAGAAGGTCCGGCCGGGGCCCCACACTATATGCAACAAACAGACGGGAGGTCACAGGATAATACCAAACCATACGAATCCTAACTTAGAGCATTCTAGCGGAAGCTTTAAGTTACAACTTTGAACTCTAATCAGGAATGTCCAATATATAAAACCACCTTTATATATAAAACCATGGAATGTACAACAAAGGTTTGGCCTTAAGGCCTTACAGTTCCTCTTTACATACAATATGTTTTACAAACCTCGGCGCGCAGGTCGGCCATACATGAGTAAAAGAGAACAAACAAAACCATTCGCTTAGCCTTCAAGGGCTAACCGCAGCAGCAGCAGTAACAGCAGTAGGGCTTCAGCCCATCACTTACCACTTGGCTCTCCAGCACCTGCAAGGGAACAATCCACCCAACCGGTGGCAAACAATGCAACGGTCAGCATTCAGCTGACCCAATTATAACAATCCTATCCCTTTCTCGGGGCATGAGCATTCTTTCCCTGCAAAGCATGGCATCATCAAATAGCAACTATGTGCGCGCAGGCACATTCAAGCCATCACAACTATCGGCCACACGGCCCGACAGTCCGTGCACTCAGGGCACATTCTTGGTGTACCGGAATACCAGGGTCAACACCACCGTCTACACGGTATTTGAGCATTCTAGTCTTTCCGGCGCGCGGGCCTAAGACTCTCATTAGGCGCTCCAACAAAACCTATAACCAGGCTTCCAAGTCAGACGGACCTAACGCAGGTACGGATCAGCCACCCCCCGTTGCTCAAGTCGCCGTGCCACCTCGAATACGGAAGTATCTATGGCTATTTATAGGCGCGGGTCGGTTTCACCTTTCCTGTTCGGCAATCTGCCTTTTCATCGAGTTGCAGCCCAACGGCTCAACCGCTCATAAAGTGGCAACGCACGGCCACAAGAGTTGCATCCAACCCTCTTCATTTCCTGGACATCATCTAGTACTTCCTGCTGCACCAAGCAACAGGTAGGCACAAGGCAACACAAGTCATAATCACGGAGCCTTCTCCGATATGCAAACAAGCATCACCAATCCAGACCATGTCCAGATGGGCTTCACACAGCATGCCTAGAGCCGTACTCCAATTCCGGCCTCTAACAAGGGGGACTTCACATATCTACCCCAAGGGACACCACAACCCACCGCACACTCGCGGGGAAGGGTTTTCCCTATGCAATGCAGAAAAGAAGGACTTCACATGTCCAAGGAGGGAGATCGTTACCCTTGTCGATCTCTTCGGAGCCATCGAAAACTAGCCAGTGAGAAAGAACAGCAGCAGCCTTGCCTTCACAACGCCGGCTTCGGATCACGAATCGGACCACGGGAACTCCGCCGGTGGCTTGCTCTCCTCCTCCTTCTTCTTCCTCCTCTCTCTTTCTCTCTTCCTTAAGCAACATGAAGAATGACTTCTTCATCATTCCTTCACGAATTTAATCCAGCCAGAAATCACCTGAGCCCTTGGATCAAAAGAGAGAATCTGAACGGCCACGATTGGCCCAAAAAACCCAATTTTTGGCTGACACGGCCTGTGACACGCCCGTGTCACAGGCCGTGTACCCTTAAGCGGCACACGCGGTATTCGAACCGACTGAGATTTACCAGAACACGGGCATCGACACGCCCGTGTCGAACCTGACATGCCCGTGTCATTCCTGAGGCACGCCCGTGTCATTCCTGCCTCATCGAGCTGCAAACAGTACACGGGTCGGAACACGGCATCGGACACGCCCGTGTCCCACCTGACACGCCCGTGTTCACGGCCGTGTTCAAGGCCGTGTACTTCTCTGACTCGAATAGGCTATTTTCGAAATTTAATTGCGTGACACGCCCTGGGACACGCCCGTGTCGATGGCCGTGTCCCAGGCTCGACGATCGTCGACTATCGATCGTCGACTAACCTGAACATGCCCTGGGGCACGCCCGTGTCCCAGGCCGTGTACCCCGACATGCCCTGGGACATGCCCGTGTCCCAGGCCGTGTCAAACAGCATGCACCTCAAACTTCATGTTGAGTCTTTTTGGGGTCTTTTTGGGGTGTTACAACCCTCCCCCCTTAACAAAATTTCGTCCCGAAATTTGCACGGTAAGGAAACAAGAACCAACAATGCTATAACTTGATAACTCGGTTATAACATAAAGTACACGGTGTACAGCTTATACAAACAGTTCGGGAAATTCAGCTCGCATGGTCTGCTCTCGCTCCCATGTTAGCTCTTCACGGCCACAATTGTCCCATCGGACCTTGACCATCCCGATCACTTTGTTCCGCAACTATTTCTCGGCTCGATCCTCGATCCGAATGGGTCTAACTCTCGTCGTTAGCCCATACTCGACCGGTACCCGATCATTCTCCACCACTTGAGCTGGATCCTTCACCGCCTTGCGAAGGACTGAGATGTGAAATACATCATGTAATCCACCCAAGTCTGCTGAAAGTGCTAGTCGAAAAGCAGCTTCCCCAACTCGCTCCACCACCTCAAACGGACCAAGATACCTCGGACTTAGCTTTTTCAAACGCCGAATCCTGGACACGCCTTTGAAGGGTTTGATCTTCAAATATACCCAACCACCCACCGCGAACTCCACGTTCCGATGTTTGGCATTGTAGTACTTTGCTTGCCGATCTTGGGCTATCAATAGCCTCTCCCGAATAGAGCGTATGAGCGAGGTAGCTTCTTCGACTTCCTTTTCCCACTCAGCTTAGATTCGCCTGCTTCTGCCCAAGCTAACGGTGTACGGCATTTACGACCATACAACGCCTCAAATGGTGCCATACCAATACTCGCTTGGTAGCTATTATTATAGGCAAATTCGACAAGAAATATATAATCTTCCCATCTCTTACCAAAGTCTAGGGCGCACATGCGGAGCATGTCCTCCATCGTCCTGTTGGTTCGTTCAGTCTGGCCATCCGTTTGGGGATGAAAGGCTGTACTAAACGCCAATTTTGTACCCAATATTTGATGAACGAGCCGCCAATCATTCGATGTGAACCGCCCATCACGGTCACTAACGATGCTCCGAGGAACACCGTGCAGTCGAACAACCTGCTCCACATAAAGCTTGGCCAAGGTTTCCACTGAATCGTCTCTTCTGTTTGGAAGGAAGTGCGCCACTTTTGTCAACCGGTCCACAATCACCCAGATTGAATCATGACCGCGTTGAGATCTCGGCAACCCGTGCACGAAATCCATCGAAATATCATCGAACTTCCACTCCGGAATAGGTAACGACTTCAGGAAACCGCCAGGCTTCTGGCATTCTGCTTTCACTAACGCACAGGTATTGCATTCAGCCACATAACGTGCGACATCTTTCTTTAGTCCGGGCCACCAGAACAGCTTTTTCAGATCTCTGTACATCTTTGTGCTCCCTGGGTGAACTGAGTACTTTGCAAAGTGAGCTTCGTACATCAACTCTTCCCTCAATTTACCCACACTTGGGACACACACTTGACCATTTCTTCGTAACAAACCGTTATCCCAAGAGAATTGGTTCTCCGGCCCATCTTTTGCATAGCGCTGGAGACTTTCATCAAGCTCCGTTGCTCGCCGAACTCTGTCTGTAAGGTCATATTGCACCTCCGTCCAGTTCAAGCATGCATCGGTTGACGAACCCTTGTCAACACACGATATCTCCAATGCTTCCAATTCCTGGATCAAACGCTGATCATGCCTCTGCAACCAGCTTGCCCGTACCGGAGTCTTTCGACTCAAAGCATCAGCGACCACATTTCCCTTCCCGGGAGTATAGTGAATCTCGAAGGTGTAGTCCCCGAGGAACTCCATCCATCTTCGTTGTCGTATATTCAGATCCTTCTGATCCAATAAATACTTTAGGCTCTTGTGATCTGTATAGATATCCACTTTAACGCCATATAGATGGTACCGCCACAACTTGAGCGCAAAGATTACCGCCGCCAACTCCAAATCATGGACGGGGTAATTCCGCTCATGCACTTTCAACTGACGCGAGCCATAAGCAATCACTTTACCAAACAGCAGAAGAACGCAGCCTAAGCCGCTCCCTGATGCATCACTATAGATCTCATACCCATCTGTACCACATGGCGATGTCAACACAGGCGTCGTGGTCAAACGACTCTTCAAGTCTTCAAAAGCTCGTGCGCACTCCGGCGTCCAAATGAACTTTTGATCTTTTCTCGTCAGCGTGGTCAGAGGTAAAGCAATCCATGAGAAATTTTCCACAAACCGTCTATAGTAGCCCGCAAGTCCAAGGAAGCTCCTGACCTCGGCCACTGAAGACATCACTGGCCAATCTCGAATGGCACTTATCTTCAACGGATCCACCGCGATACCTTCTCCACTTACCACATGGCCTAAAAAGGCTACTGAAGAGAGCCAGAACTCACACTTTGAGAACTTGGCATAAAGCTTATTCCTCCGCAGGGTATGCAAAACCAACCGCAAATGGTTTGCATGATCTTCTTCCGACTGAGAGTATACTAAGATGTCATCGATAAACACAATAACAAACAAATCCAAGTACTCTCGGAACGTTCGATGCATTAGGTCCATAAATACCGAAGGCGCATTACATAGGCCAAACGGCATTACCGTGAACTCATAATGACCGTAGCGTGTTCCAAACGCCGTCTTGGGAATGTCACCTTCCCGAATCCTTAGCTGATAATATCCCGATTTCAAATCCAACTTGGAATAGACCGTTGATCCTGCCAGCTGATCAAAGAGGTCATCAATCCGTGGGATCGGATATTTGTTTTTCTCCGTCAGCTTATTCAATTCGCGGTAGTCAATACACAACCGTAAGCTACCGTCTTTCTTTTTCACAAAGAGAACAGGCGCGCTCCAAGGTGACATACTTGGGCGTATATATCCCTGCTCCAACAACTCTTGCAATTGGACTTTCAACTCAGCCATCTCTTTTGGCGCGACGCGATATGGTGAGCGGGCCACAGGTTTCGCACCTGGCACCAACTCAATAGAGAAGTCAATCTCCCGCTGGGGTGGTAACCCCGGAAGATCTTTAGGAAACACGTCGGCAAACTCTGACACAACTAGTACTTTACTGACACTGGCCTTTGGCTCAACAGCCTGAATTAGCATGAAGAATAACTCCGCGCCCTTCCGAACAGCATTGACGACTTGGAGTGCAGACAACAGAGTCCCGCCAACTCCTCGCATACCAGCGAACTTCGTCACAAGTCCGGTATTCTGGCCCAGTGTAATCTCCTTGGAGTTGCAATCAATAAAGGCACGCTGCTCCGAGATCCAGTCCATACCAAAGATCACATCAAACTCCGATAACGGTAGTACAGCTGCACTCAAACCGAAATCCCGACTTCCTATTTGCACATCCACATCGCAAGCCCTATCGGCAAGCATCACACAGCCATTCGGCAACAGCACCCTTGTACTATCCACCGTCACATGACTTGGTACCCCAATGCGAGATACGAAATCCTCAGACAGAAAAGAATGCGAAGCACCCGTATCAAACAGGGCTCTCGCCAAATGATTCCGAATCAGGACAAAGCCTGCAGCACACACATCATGCACAAGCTATACATAACCAAAAACAATAGCACCAGCAAGTAAACTAAATCAACTCGTACCTGTGACGACGTCACTTTGCTTAATCGCTTCCTGTTGGCCAAGTTGATAGATTCGGGGCTGTGCCTGAGACGCAGAGGAATCAACCACCGCTTTGCCCTTCTCAGCATAAGACGCACCCGTCTTCTTGTCCCCTTTGGGCTGAACAACCCGACAGTCACGAGCTATATGCCCCACCCAGCCACAGTTATAGCATGTACGAGAATCCGGCCTTGATGTCGCTCCCGACACAACGGTCGTAGTCACTTGCCCAGATGGCTTGGACCTCTTGCCCCCTTTCTTCTGGTAAAACGACTTGCTCGGGCGAGGTGCTTGAAACTCTGGTTTTGACACAACCAAGCCCTTGTTCCCTTACACTCGCCTCATGTCCTTCTCCAACGCGCACGCAGTATCAACCAACTCCTGAAACCCTTGGTTCACTGAACTCGAAAGCAGGAACCGCAACTCATCCCGCAATCCTTCATAGAACCGATTCATTTTCCTTTGGTCATCCGCGAAGATTGTACCCGCATATCGTCCCAACCTGGTAAACTCATGCAAGTAGATATCCACGCTATCTTCCCCTTGCTTTAACCGTTGGAACTCATTTTCCATAGCAATGCGTTGCGCCGCTGGGACATGTTTCACCAGAAATATTCGAGAGAACTCCTCAATCGATACTTGCGTTAATTGCCTGCCCGCCAAATGGTGTACCTCAACCTCGTCCCACCACAACCGCGCCTCTCCTTCAAGCATGAAGGTGGCCAAGGTGACCTTGAGAGTTTCCTCCGCCCTGATCGCTGTCATTATCCGCTTGACACGCGATAACCAATCCTCTGCCTGCGTTGGGGATCCCATGCCCGTAAACGTAGGAGGACTGAAGCTCATGAATTGCTTCAACTGTCGGTCAGCTGCTCGTGGATCTACAGCCTCAACCGGCTCGGGTCTTACATCAACACGAACTGGCACTACTGCCGGCTGCGCTTGCCCGGTCGGCTGAATCATGGCAAATAGCGCCTCAGCAACTAATCGAACAGTTTTCGCAGATGGAGGAGGTGTTGGCACCTCAACTGGTGCCGCACTCTCATCAGAGCGCTGGGGCTCTGACTGCCCAGCACCACTACGCGTCACCTATAGGTGGACAAGACACACATTAGCGAACGTATGCAAGCAAGACAACACAAAAAGGAACGCGCAGATTCCTCAAACAAGATTTTGTACATTCCTTAATGGACATTCCAGAGTTCATTCGCGTTACAGCAGGTCGCACAAACACGTGCTCGCCACCCCACAAAAGAATTCGACCACGAATTCGAAAGAGGAAGACCGACAAAAGCTGATACCAAAATGTAACGACCCCATCCGTTACATGACGTATAGTAGAAGGTCCGGCCGGGGCCCCACACTATATGCCACAAACAGACGGGAGGTCACAGGATAATACCAAACCATACGAATCCTAACTCAGAGCATTCTAGCGGAAGCTTTAAGTTACAACTTTGAACTCTAATCAGGAATGTCCAATATATAAAACCACCTTTATATATAAAACCATGGAATGTACAACAAAGGTTTGGCCTTAAGGCCTTACAGTTCCTCTTTACATACAACATGTTTTACAAACCTCGGCGCGCAGGCCGGCCATACATGAGTAAAAGAGAACAAACAAAACCATTCGCTTAGCCTTCAAGGGCTAACCACAGCAGCAGCAGCAACAGCAGTAGGGCTTCAGCCCATCACTTACCACTTGGCTCTCCAGCACCTGCAAGGGAACAATCCACCCAATCGGTGGCAAACAATGCAACGGTCAGCATTCAGCTGACCCAATTATAACAATCCTACCCCTTTCTCGGGGCATGAGCATTCTTTCCCTGCAAAGCATGGCATCATCAAATAGCAACTATGTGCGCGCAGGCACATTCAAGCCATCACAACTATCGGCCACACGGCCCGACAGTCCGTGCACTCAGGGCACATTCTTGGTGTACCGGAATACCAGGGTCAACACCACCGTCTACACGGTATTTGAGCATTCTAGTCTTTCCGGCGCGCGGGCCTAAGACTCTCATTAGGCGCTCCAAAAAAACCTATAACCAGGCTTCCAAGTCGGACGAACCTAATGCAGGTACGGATCAGCCACCCCCCCCGTTGCTCAAGTCGCCGTGCCACCTCGAATACGGAAGTATCCATGGCTATTTATAGGCGCGGGTCGGTTTCACCTTTCCTGTTCGGCAATCTGCCTTTTCATCGAGTTGCAGCCCAACGGCTCAACCGCTCATAAAGTGGCAACGCACGGCCACAAGAGTTGCATCCAACCCTCTTCATTTCCTGGACATCATCCAGTACTTCCTGCTGCACCAAGCAACAGGTAGGCACAAGGCAACACAAGCCATAATCACGGAGCCTTCTCCGATATGCAAACAAGCATCACCAATCCAGACCATGTCCAGATGGGCTACACACAGCATGCCTAGAGCCGTACTCCAAATCCGGCCTCTAACAAGGGGGACTTCACATATCTACCCCAAGGGACACCACAACCCACCGCACACTCGCGGGGAAGGGTTTTCCCTATGCAATGTAGAAAAGAAGGACTTCACATGTCCAAGGAGGGAGATCGTTACCCTTGTCGATCTCTTCGGAGCCATCGAAAACTAGCCGGTGAGAAAGAACCGCAGCAGCCTTGCCTTCACAACGCCGGCTTCGGATCACGAATCGGACCACGGGAACTCCGCCGGTGGCTTGCTCTCCTCCTCCTTCTTCTTCCTCCTCTCTCTTTCTCTCTTCCTTAAGCAACATGAAGAATGACTTCTTCATCATTCCTTCACAAATTTAATCCAGCCAGGAATCACCTGAGCCCTTGGATCAAAAGAGAGAATCTGAACGGCCACGATTTGCCCAAAAAACCCAATTTTTGGCTGACACGGCCTGTGACACGCCCGTGTCACAGGCCGTGTACCCTTAAGCGGCACACGCGGTATTCGAACCGACTAAGATGTACCAGAACACGGGCATCGACACGCCCGTGTCGAACCTGACACGCCCGTGTCATTCCTGAGACACGCCCGTATCATTCCTGCCTCATCGAGCTGCAAACAGTACACGGGTCGGAACACGGCATCGGACACGCCCGTGTCCCACCTGACACGCCCGTGTTCACGGCCGTGTTCAAGGCCGTGTACTTCTCTGACTCGAATAGGCTATTTTCGAAATTTAATTGCGTGACACGCCCTGGGACACGCCCGTGTCGATGGCCGTGTCCCATGCTCGACGATCGTCGACTATCGATCGTCGACTAACCTGAACACGCCCTGGGACACGCCCGTGTCCCAGGCCGTGTACCCCGACACGCCCTGGGACACGCCCGTGTCCCAGGCCGTGTCAAACAGCCTGCACCTCAAACTTCATGTTGAGTCTTTTTGGGGTCTTTTTGGGGTGTTACACCCTGGGGGCAGTTTTTCCCTTTTTACCCCCCAGTGTGGGCGTTTTCTATTGGCTAGAGGAGTATTTGCCCTTAGGGGCATTCTAGTCATTTTGACCCAAAGACTGGGAAAAACTATAAATAGACCCCCTTGGGTGCCTTTGGAGAAGAAGAGTTTTTCCTTACCTCCTCCTCCCTTAGCTTCTTCTTTGTAGAGTAGAGAGAGCTCTCCAAGGCGCCCATCCTAGCCCTTTAGTGAGGGAGGGGAAGGGTTCCTGTGACCTTCCGGGTGTGTGGTGGGACCTCTGCGCTAGAGCCGAGGGTCTATTCGTAGTTTCCTAAGTCTTCATCCCGTGACGTTCCCCCGAGTGCAGTAAGTGTGGGGTCACCCCTCTTTTGGGACCCCGAACTCCACGACAGATAAGTTTTTGGTTTCAACATAAATATATATATCAAAAACTTAAAAAATTTTGATTTTGTTATATGTTTTGTTGTTTAAAAAAACTCTAAAAAAGATTCTATTTCAAAATTTTAAAAAATTATATTTTGTTATGAATTATGTTTTTCAAAAATTAAAAACGAAAAAAATTAGAAAATAGAAAATTAAATTTCTTAGAATGGGACGTTTGGGATATCACCCCATCTTACCTCCTAGTACCGGTGAGAGCCCTTCACAGGGTATACCTCGGGAAGTCTAAGAAATAACCAAAAAATTAGGTTGAATTTTTAATTAGAGAAGTCGTTATTTTCATATTTATTCACATGCAAAATTCCTAGTAAATTAACTTTTTATAGTGTTTAGAGAGTTTTAATGTTTTAATTGACTTTTGAATTTTTAAGTAAAACCGTTGGTCATGCTGTGTTTCTAGTCAAGTGCACATGTAAGTAGAATTTTACGTAAATTTAAATATTCAGCATATAATTAGATTTTCATTTTTCTAAATGTGTGAAAATGTTTTATTTTACTTTCATTTTGAAAACCGGTAAAATCTAAAATAATTTAGGTGAGTAAGTAGAAGTCTACTAGAGAGATATTTCGCGGATCAAGAAAGAGGTATTCTTTCTCGATGTCTAGAGCTTTCCCTCTAGCTATTCTCAAGACTTTGCATAAGTTAGACTCATTAACATAAATATGATTTAGGCACTTCTTTTGGCCAGTTTGAGAGTTTGCACCCGTACCTAAAATTTTACCTTTGTTAAGCCATTTTGAGCCTATTAGCTTATCTTTTTGTTGTAGCTCCACAAAACATTTTACCAAAGCCTAAAAAGCAATCTAATTGCACACCTAAGATCAAGCTTGAACATAGATATACAAACATGGTTTGTGAGTGATTAGGAGACTTTTTAATTTTGGTGGCTAGTTTCTTATGAAAAAAAGAGTTGATTTATTCTTCTCTCCTCTTCAAAATAAGGAAAAAAATAAAAAAATAAGAAGGAAGAGGTACAAGAAAATTCTCAACATTATGAAAGAGTCGCAATAAATTATAAGAAAAAAAACAAAATGATTATAAATTTTGCTGCGTTCTTAAAGCCATAACAAATTTTTATGTGCAAGCTTTCTCTAGGTTTTGGTGTGACTAGCCATCGATTATATCTTTGACCACCCTCCCCAGAAACCTAAGCCCACATTTCAACCTAATAAATTCCTATTGATTTATGTTTATAAGTTGAACTAGTGTCGTGGAGAGAGTGTGAAAGGGCAAGCCTAAGGCCATCGACATTGATGGATTTCGTTGGAGGGTATCTCGATCTTCCTTCATTCAATGTTATCTTAGTACACACGCTACACTCTCCCTTTATATAATTTTAAGATTTATCGGATTTTAATTTTAAAAGTAAAAATAATAGTGGAAACACATTTTAAGAAAAGTAAAAACCTAATTTGTATGTTGAGTACGTTTTTCTACAAAAATAGCTACAAGTATAGGCATAAGACTTCACATTTTACTCCTTAGATTCAATTTTCTTTTCTAGCATTTGAAATTTTTCGACTCCCTATAGGAAGTTGTTTGCTCGGGGCTAGCAAACGGATAAGTATGGGGGCATTTGATAACTCTAATTATTGTTATTTTTCATTTAATATTTTCTATTAATTATTAGATTTAAAATATCAAATTTATAATTTAAAGTTCATAATTAGCTACTTTTTTTTATAACTATTTCTTCTAATAAAATTATTTTCAATCTTGTAGGACTAAACTGTAGAATTTTTGGAGCAAAATTGGATTTTCTTCTTTTCTGCCTAGACACGCCAGGGGCGTGACAGACACGAGCAAAGAATGCCAACGCAAATCGTCAACTCGCGACCAAAGATAGTCGATCGGCCACAGACCTGTGTTGTATCTCCACACGCCCGTGTCATCCTTACCCAGGGTGTGTCCTATGCATTTTCAGCCAATTAACCTGCTGTTCGGGCCGTTGCCGCCAGTATGCCATTGTAGCTAGACACGCCCATGGTCACGGGCATGACCAGGGGGCATGATGCTTCCATCAAGAGTAGTTTACTCCAGCCATTTTCAGCTTCCCTCCGTTTTCCAGAAACAGCTCTGACACGCCCTAGGTCACGGGCGTGACCTAGGGCATGACCCGTCAGTTAAGAAATTTGGGCGGTTTCTCCTCAAATGTTCCCGGGTTTTCAAGACGATGGTTTCGAGCCTGACACACCCTAGGTCACGGGCGTGGCCAAACAAAAATTTTTCCTATAAATTCCAGACAACTTCTGATGCTCAAGATGGGAATTTTGGGAGTTGGAGTCTTGTAGTATACTGTTTTATTTTGCTGTATTTTCCCTTTCTTAGCCTAGTTTTTCTTTAAGTTTCAATTCAAGTTGCAATTTATTTTCATCATGTCTTTCACTACCTTAGCTTGTATATTCCTAATGATGAGTAGCTAATTTTCATTTAGCACTTGATCACGATGAAGCTTGGAATAAAATAAACTTTTCATCTTTTTCAAAATGGTCTTATTCTTAATTTTGTTCTCTTATGATTTATCTTTGAATTGTATTTTGTAGGATTCATATTTCGTGGATATGATTTTCGATCTAAGATCTGTATCCTAAATGACCGAGAGGTTGCGGATACGAGGATATCACTCAAGGATAAAAGGAGTTGCATGCACCCCTCGAGAAAGGAAGACATAAATCATCCGGATTGGAGTCAAATCCAATAGTGTGGTTCACCGCCTAAAGCAAGCATAGGGGTTTCGACTGGACGAGAGGTCTTAATCGATCAACCTAAGGTTAGTCAAAAGAATGAGCTCGAGAGATATGCTTTTGTACTTTAGGAACCTCCATGGTCGAGTGAGCAATTTAAGAACTCGCATTGCTATATTTTTCAAGGAGGTTTATTTTATCACAAGGGGATTCTAAATCAAGTTCTAGCTTCCCCATCATCGAATTTCTCTTTCTTAGTATAACGTTTAGTTCTACCTTTTCCGTTTTAAACAAAAGCCAACAACTTTTCTGTCCGATAAGATAATAGCTCTTTATTGTAAGTACAATTAGTCGACAAGCCTCTAATTGATATACGACACTTGATTCTATACTCCAAACGATAGGTACACTTGCCTCATCAATTGTAAACACACGTTAGCATGAGAAAATATCCATCATTCATCAAACCACTTGCCCTTATACGTCACAACAAAATGGTGTTACTGAATGAAAAAATCATCATCTGCTTGATGTGGCTCGGAGCCTTCTTACTCAGATGCATGTTCCCAAGTCTTTTTGGGGGCATACGGTTCTTCTCTCTTGCTTTCATATTAATCGTGTTCCATCTTCTATTGTCGGTGGGAAGACTTCTTTTTCAATCCTGCATCCTGATGCGAACCCTTTTCCTTTGCCTCCTCGTGTATTTGGGTGCACAGCCTTTGTTCATTCTCCTTCTTATACTAATGACAAATTGTCACCTCGCTCGACAAAATTTATCTTTCTAGGCTATTATCCGACTCAGAAAGGATAAAGGTGTTATGATCCTGTTCTCCGCTGGCAGTATATATCTGCTGATGTCTCTTTCTTTGAGACTGTTCCATTCTTTTCTCTGTTCTCCTCCGTTCTTCCTTCTTCTAATGTTTCAATTCCTTCTCCTCTTATTTCTGCACCTTCTCCTAAGCCTGCTATTTTTCCTTCTTCTTCTTATGACTCTCCTGCTCTTCCTTCTTCTGCTATTGAGCCGCTGCCCATGGGTCCTAGTTTGCCTGCCTCACCTTTGGATGGATCTACGCGAGTAGATAGGCTGACCTTGATCTTCCTATTGCTCTTAGGAAAGGTGTTCGATCATGTACTCAGCATCCTTTTGCAGGTGTGGGGTCTTACACCAGCTTGTCTCCTCGGGCACAGAGTTTTTCTTTTGCCCTCTAGGACAATGTTCTTCCGCCGTCTTATCATGAGGCTTTGATTATTCCATATTGGAAAGCTGCTATGGATGAGGAGATGAAAACTCTAACCGAACGGGGTACTTGGTCTCTTGTGCCTACTCTTCCTAGTGTTGATGTGGTTCGTTATCGTTGGGTCTTTGTAGTCATGTACCATCCTGATGGTACTGTTGATCTGAAAGTGTAAAGTTGTCAACCTAAATCACCTAAGGGGGTGTGAATAGATGAATCGTGAGTCTATTTGCGAAATAAAAATTTCAACGATCTAGCACAAGAAATCAAGCAATCACAGAAACACAAAAAGATTTATAGTGGTTCCCCAATCTTGGGTACATCCACATTACCTGACCGATCTAGAAAATCACTAGACACGGCTACTCCACTATCTCGGATTGAAAACAATCCTACGCCTCGGAACCAAGTTCCTACAAACTCGATCCAAATGGATCTACACTCGGAAGATAAACAAAACTTCCTACAACTTGGAGAACAACGGTCCTACACTCGGAGAATAATCTCCGACAAGATAACAACAAGATTTGGAAAAATACAAACAGAGATTTCTCAGATCTGGAAAAATCCAGCCCTAGGTCTTCTTCTTTAATTGGCGGCTCTTTAAGAAACGGTTGAAGAAGACTTGACAATCTGACCTGAGAAAGCTTTGACCTACTCGATCAAGGAGAAGATGATGATCCCTTTAACAGCAAGTCTTCTGGGATCAAAAGCAAAAATATCGATCTACTCGTGAGTGGCGGCGGCTTCAGAACGTGTTCTTTTGGAAAAAGAAGGCCGATCCAGAAATTTAGAATGAACGGAAATCCGCTCCTTGTAATTGTTAGGGTTTTGTCTTAACAAAAAGACTTTATATAGGATTACCCTTAACGGCTAGAAAAGACATTAATGATGACACATGGACCAATCACGTCAAGTCATTTGAAAAATTTCGACCGATCTGGACTTAGCATAATTTTTTGAAAAATTTGACTTACACTTCTCGAGAAGTAACTTTAGTTCTCGAGAACTAGAAACTGAGTTCTCGAGAGCTATCAGGACTTCTCGATAACTCTACTACATAGAAGATGTCTGGACATCTTGAGAACAAAAGGCTGAGTTCTCGAGAACTAATTGACTTCTCGAGAACTAACACTTAAGAGTGATTTCTGAGGCAACTTTGACTATTCGAGAAATAGGGCTGGCAGTTCTCGAGAACTTAAGCCAAGCTTCTCGAGAACAAGATAGAGTTCTCGAGAACTATAATTGAGACTTCCCGAGAACTGGCCAAGACTTTTCGAGAACAAAGAAGATTTCTCGAGAACTAAGAAGACTTCTCGAGAACTCTGACTTAGAAAAAATTCTTGAACTTGTCTGGACTTCTCGAGAACCAAAAGCTGGGACTTCTCGAGAACTCTAAGTACTTCTCGAGAACAAAGAGGTTAAGATTCTCGAGAACTCTAAGGACTTCTCGAGAACTAAGAGGTACTTCTCGAGAATTGTACTTAGAGAATTTTCTGAACTTTAAAAGAAATCTTTCTCTTCTCTTCAAGAGTCTAATCTTCTTTCCATGATCCAAGGTTTGAATATGAAGTGTATCTCAATTGAGATGCTACACATGAGTCAACACCTTGGGTCATACAGTGAGGGATTACACTGTATGATCTTGTGTTCATGACCCACTGTAGACTGACATTGGTCTATACTTAGCAATGGTAATCTGCAAACACACATCTAAAACAAGGATATCAAATACAACTTAATTCATCTTAGTTCAAGGATGACTTCATGCAAATCTTAGTTATTTGAATGCAATACCCAACAATCTCCCCCTATTTGTAGAAGTCAGAACCCTCTACACTAAGGTGAATTATGACAATTAAGAAAGAACTGGAAAAAAATAATTTAATTTAAATGCAATAAGAGATTAATTGAACACACAATTAGGCAAAACTAGAGATTGTATATATGTAATGTTTTAGATTTCTAATCAACACCCATTTCATCCAAATTCTCAAAAAAACAAATCCACAAGAGTTCATTCTTGTCTTTGATGTTGTCTGTCCTGCTTCTCTTGTTGTCACCTCTAATAGCTAAAGGGTTTAGGGTAGTACCTTGGAGGCTTAGGAGGAGCTATGGGATTATTTCGGCCAAACTCTCTATCATATATCCTTCTCTTGGTAATGGACTTCTCATATAATTCCCACTCAGATGAGCTGTAGTGGAGATTTCTGTTCTCATTAATGTCCATCACTAATTTTAGAGTATTAAGAATTAAGCTTTTAGAAGCGGGCTCCAAACTTCAGCAAACTCCTTTGCTTTCCTTTTCTCTGCATCTGGCTGGGGAACAGATTTGCTTGCAGATGGACCTTCTCCATACTTTCTATTCTTAGAGGTGTGAATTTCTGGTAGGTCCTTAGGAATAATATCATCCCAAACCTGGTCATAGGAAGCAGGAGGAAGATCCAGATCTTCTGGCCTTGGAGAAAAGTAGGCATTTGTGGTTGAGGCATCTGGCTGGATTGACCTTCAGCAAGGGGGTTCAGGTGATGAGGAATAAGATTAGGATCAGCCTGAAAGTCAGGGAATTTCTTATTGTGCATCTAGACTATAGTAAGTGTGGAATTTCACTGATTGGATTTGATCTAAAACATTCTTATTTATCTCAGTTAATTTCTCATTCTAGAGAGATTTTGCATCTGCAGTAAGTTTTTCCACTTGTTCTTTCACTAAGCTCTCCCCCTTTCTGATTTCTACACAAAGCTTTTCTATGGTGTCTTCTTTGAATGTAGTAACTTCCTCACAAATCTTCATTACATGTTCTTGAGCTTTCTTTTCCAACTGAATTTGATTATTTGCCAGTGTGACAGGCTGGTCCATGACCTGACCAATACTGGTAATGGTGTGGTCTATGGCTTTGCACCCAATTTTGAACAGCTCTTTAAGAGAATCTGTATTGTGTTGGATCTCTACAAATACTCTGCTCATTTCCTTTTCTAGAGAGGTGACCTGAACTTTTACTGACTTGAGAGATTCATCAAAATATTGCCTTTGGGCAGCCAACCTATCTTCAATCTTAGATAGAATATCTGAACATACAGTTACAGCAACATCAGGAGTGGCAGAAATAATGGCAGAAGGAGTGGCACTAGGTATAGCAATCTGAGGTGGAGGAGGTGCTTTCCATGGAGGAATTTCTTCTATGACCACAGAGCTCTGGGCTCTTACAGTGTGAGATACTCTATCAGCCTCCTCATCAACAAATCTTGGGAGGGAGAATTCAAGGTTCCTAAGAGGGGCTTCCACCTCTTCAGGTTCTGCCTCATCCTCTTCAGTGAGAGGAATGGTCTCTGGTGGAGTAGCTTGAGTTGCGGGCTGTAGAGAAGGTTCTTTTGATGGTTCTGTAAAGGTTTCTTTGTGAAGGGGAGGAAGTGGTTCATCTGAAATGAGTTCTTCAATCATGTTATCAATTGCTACACTTATTTCCTTGATGGTTTCCTGTCCTGGAACATCCGATAGGGTTGCATCTGGAGAATCTGCCACAGGGCTCCTGATTGAAGATCTCACTGGGCTTCTAAGAGGAGATCTGCTAGCCGATCTAGCTTGAGAGGAAGGAGTAGGTATGATAGCAGGAACAGAGGCTGCAAGATCCCCCTTAGTTGCTGCACCAGAAGGTTCAGCAACATGATGAGAGGAGGGAGATGGGGTCCTGACCTCAGAGGAAGAAGCTGCAAGTTCCTTAGCTAACTGCTTGGAATTCTTCAGCTTGAGTTCCCATCTTTGGATGGAGGCCAATGAAATCTTCTTCAAGTGATGAACTGGAGTGCCTTTGAAAATTTTAAAAGTGACTGGATCAATCTCACTAAGCAACAAAGAGATTATCCTTGCAAACTTGGGATCCTGAATGTTGTCCCTGATCATCTCAAATAACTTCATGCCATATTGAAATTTCTTACTACAGATTACAGCTGTCATAACACAAAATAGGTCATTAGTTATGAAACTAATGGACCCTTTTTTGCACCATAAGATTTTTCCAATTAAATCTACCAGAAAATTTCCTACATGATTGAAGAGATTTCTCCTTAAAGAGTTGAATTCCTCAGAAACTACACAGAAGGAGTAAGTTCTGTCATAATCTTCAAGTGTTAGGTAATCCTCTTCATCCACAACGGGCATCTTTAGAAGCTTTGAAACTTTGGTTTTATCCAACTTGATTTTGATCCCTTTGACTTTAGTTTTCAATACTGTACCATTTCGCCTCACCACGCATTCCTGAAGAATTCCTCTACATCTGGAAAAACAATCTTGCAGGGTTCTGAGAGAACGAACATTAGTCTGACAGTGTTCAGGAGAAGGTGTAAGTTCTGGAAATCATCTAAAATCTCTGCAATCCCTGCGACAACAAGTTCACTACCGACTCCTATCTTCGAACTCTGCGCCATTGACACTGACGGCGGTGACGGACGGAGCGTAAGGCGATGAATGCGACGATGCTTTCTGTCGGCGGAAGACGAAGAGTTTTCGAGAAGAGGAAATTTGAAATGTCGGTTGATTATTGATTTCTAAAACTTTATATATATATATAGTCCTAGTAATGTCAATTAACTGTCTAATTAATCTAGGTTTAGGACTGAAATCAAGCGGGTTTTCGAAAATAGAAGAAATTAAGCATAAGTCGAAAAGAAGACGGGCATTTCTCGAGAAGTAGGTTTAGTCCTCGAGAGCTGTCAGTATACTTTTCGAGAAGTATGATATTGTTCTCGAGAGCTTAATAGACTTCTCGAGAGACTGATAAGAATTTTTCGAGAAGTAGTCTAAGTTCTCGAGAACTGCTACTTCACTTTTCGAGAGGTATACTTAGTTTTCGAGAGCTACCTTCCTCTTGAGAAATTTCTGACCTTTTTGAAGAGTCCTAGATTCTTGAGCCTTGAACTGTTCCACTTTGGTCTATTCTTCTTTGTTCAGCAGCCCAAGTTCAGTTTTGAAGAAGTTGAACTTGGTCTCGTCCAACAGCTTTGTGAAATTATCTCCAACTTGCCGATCTGTTGGTACGTACTGCAGATCCACATCCCCTTGCTCCACATGCTCCCAGATGAAGTGATATCTGAGCTCGATGTGCTTTGTCCGGCTGTGCGAGAATGGGTTGTTTGCGATTGCGATCGTGCTGGATGAGTCGCATAATAATGTAATGTCTTTGACCTTCATATTGTAATCTTCTAGCTGATTCTTTAGCCACAGCAACTGTGCACAACAATTGCTGGCAGAAATGTATTATGACTCGGCCGTTGAGATTGCGACACAATTTTGCTTTTTTCTGCTCCATGATATAAGCCTTCTTCCTAGGATCTGACATGTCCCGGAAGTGCTTTTCCTGTCATCTTTGCTACCTGCAAAGTCTGCATCTGAAAAACCAATTAGTTCGCTGTCATTACTTCTTGAGTACCATAAGCCAAGATTCGGTGTACATTTAAGGTATCTAGAAATCCACTTTGCAGCAGTATAGTGAGATTCCTTACAGTTCACTTGGAATCTAGCATAGACACATGTAGAGAACATTATGTCTAGTCTACTGGCAGTAAGGTAGAGCAAGGATCCAACTATACTTCTGTACTTGGTTTCATCAAAAGGTTTCCCTTTCTCATCCTTGTCCAGAGACATAGTTGAGGCCATTGGAGTCCTCATAGAGGTTTCACTCTCCATTCCGAATTTTTTAATCAAATCCTTGGTGAACTTAGTCTGAGAGATGAAAATTCCATCTTCAGATTGTTTCACCTGAAGTCCTAAGAAATACTTTATCTCTCCCATACTACTCATTTCAAACTTCCCTTGCATAAGTTTAGAAAACTTTTTGTAGAGGTTTTTGTCTGTAGAACCAAAAATAATGTCATCGACATAGATTTGCACTAGCAAAATCTTGCCTTTATTTTCCCTAAGAAATAATGTCTTATCTATCTTTCCCCTTGTGAACTTGTTCTTGAGGAGAAAGGTAGATAGCGTTTTGTACCAAGCTCGAGGAGATTGTTTAAAACCGTACAGGGCTTTTGATAATAAATAAACATACTCAGGAAAATTAGGATCAACCAAACTTGGGGGCTGTTCCACGTACACCTCTTCCTTTATGTCACCATTTAGGAAGGCGGACTTCACGTCCATTTGATATACAGTGAACCCCTTCAGTGCAACATAAGCTAGGAACAGCCTGATGGCCTCCAGTCTTGCCACTCGAGTGTATGTCTAGTCGAAGTCGATCCCTTCTTCTTGACGGTATCCTTTGGCGACGTGTCTGGCCTTGTTCTTGATGATTATACCATTCTCGTCCAACTTGTTCCTGTAGACCCATTTCGTTCTGATGACATTCTTACCTTTGGGTCTTGGAACAAGCGTCCAAACTTTGCAGCGCTTGAACTAATTCAATTCTTCTTCCATGGCCAAGATCCATGATGCATCTGAGTTCTCTTCCTCAAACTTCTTTGGTTCAACCTGTGAGAGAAAACTTAAATATAGATTCTCGTTAGTTGTACCTCGACGAGTTCTGACACCATCCCGGGGTCTCTTATGATCTGGTCCATTGGGTGATCCTTCAAGAGTCTGAGCTCTATGTTCCTCTAATCTTGAACTTCTTCAGCCACTGGAGTGACTTCATCAACTTGGACAATATTTTCATCTTGATCCTCTACGTCTCCAATAGGGGTTGGAGAGGTGATCTTGATGAACTTTTCATTTTTACCTTCGGTCGATTCATCCAAGCTGATCTCTTTAAGCCTTGTACCTACAGCTTCAACAAGCATACTAGACGATTCGCCTTACAGCAAGCTCGTCTCATCAAATACAACATGTATGGATTCCTCTACAATCAGAGTTTTTCTATTGAAAATCCTGTATGCCTTACTATGGCTACTATATCCTACAAAAATACCTTCAAAACTTTTCTCACTAATCTTGGTAGTATGATACTTACCATTGTTAAGTACGAAGCATTTGCAGCCAAAAATTCTAAAGTATGAGATAGTCGGTTTCCTACCATTTAGAAGTTCATAAGGTGTCTTATCATGATTCTTGTTTATGAGGGCTCGATTTTGCACGTGGCATGTAGTGTTGACGGCTTTAGCCCAGAAGTACTCCGGTAGTAAAGCATCACTCAACATAGTCATGCAGGCCTCTATGAGTGTTCAATTCCTTCTCTCAACTGCTCCATTTTGCTGTGGAGTACGAGGAGAGAAAACTCATGAAAGATACCTAGGCTTTCACAAAATTCTGTCATGGCCCCAGATTTGTACTCCGTTCCATTGTCACTTCTGATTTTTACTATGGAACAGTTGTATTCATTCTGGACCTGCCTGACAAAATTTGTAAAGATATCGAAGGTATCTGACTTGTGTTTCTGAAAGAACACCCACGCAAAACGTGAGTAGTCATCAACAATAACCAATGTATAATCCTTACCTCCTAAGCTTCTAATTTGTAGTGGACCGAACAAGTCCATATGAAGTAGGTGTAAACACCTATTAGAGTTTTTGCCTATTATGTTGTTAAAGATAGCCTTTGTTTGCTTGCCTTTTACGCATGCATGACAAGGTCTCTCTTTGACGTGCTTGACATTTGGGGCATCACGCACTAAGTTTTGGAAGAATAATTTTTTAATAATTTTAAAATTAATATGTACTAGCCTCTTGTGTCATTGGTCACCAAGAGATGCACTATCTTTTGCCAAAAGTCACACTGGTGTAGAAGAATCTATACAAATGAAATTTAAGCAAAATATGTTCCTGCTTCGAGTGCCTTATAGAATTGTTTCCATAATGTCAACAGACTTTATCAAGCACTTGTCAGTGTGGAACTCAACTATGTATCCTTTATCGCAGAGTTGATTTATGCTTATGAGATTGTGTTCCAATCCCTCCACATAAGCTACATCCGAAAAGGATACACTACCGTTAGTGATCATACTGTAGCCTTGAGTTATCCCTCGGTCTGAACCTCCAAAGATTACCTTTGCTCCGTTGCCTACTGGAGTGAGATTCTGGAGTAGGCTTCTTGTCCCGGTCATGTGCCGAGAGCATCCACTGTCCAAGTACCAGATTGGCATTTTGGTGGCCTTTGTACATACCTGCATTCATGATTACTTTGCCTTAGGAACCCAAACATGTTTTGGTCCTTGGTCTCGGGTTAGAACACTCCCCCTACAAAGATTAGCATCCTGAGTGGTCAATCTCATGTTGCCAACTTGAGGAGTAGCGACCTTCCTGGTATTACACCAATAATCGATGGCAAAATGACCAATTTTGCCACAACACCAACAGTCAAACCGGTTGTATCTTTGCCTTATGTACTCCTGCTTGACCTTTTGAGATTGTGGTCTAGACGGGGTAGCACTCTTGGAGGAGGAGGCTTCATGGTGATTGCAGTCACATGATTTCTTCTCCTTCGGAGGCCTTTCCCCAACGGGATTTACTTTAGTTGCTTTCTTGAAGTTGTGGCCATGATTATAAGTAACATAGCTCTGAAGAATCACTTCTTCATAAGGTGCCTTAAAGACACTCTAACCAAAGTTCCGAGGGCGAGTCCATCCTTGGTACCGAGACTTTGGCTCTATATATGTATGCCTGGTCAAGTGATCATAGGACAAGTCTAGATCAAACTTGTTTGTTGGAAAGATGACCTTCTTAAATACAGTCTGATCTAGAGGGGATTTACCCTTTTCTTTGGCCAAGGCCTTCTTAGTGGCCTTATTCTTTCGTTGAGCCTTGTTTCTCCTAGAAGATTTACTAAGAGCGGCAACATGGTTTAGTCATGCTCCTTGGGCCTTAGCTGAGAATTCAGCAATGAGTGGAAGAACTGTCTTAGGCTTAGAGAAACTTTCAACATGTTTCTTCTCAGCCTCGATTTTTTTCCAACTCTTTGATGATTTCCTCTTTATGTTCGAGGTGCTTAAGAGCTTGATTGTATTCTTCAATAACAAAATTGAAGTTCTCTTGAAGAGAGTCAGTCTTAGCTACTTCTTCTCTCAAGCTGCTCTCAATAGCCTTTAGAGACCTAATCTCTTTTGCCTGTGTTTTCATGACTCGATGACATTTGTCGTAAGTCATGATCAACTCCTTGTACTGGGCCATAAGTTCCGACTCATCGTCAGAAGAGCTGTCCTCATGATCATGCTAAGAACTTTAAGATTAAGAGAGAGGAGTGTGATATTTTACCTCCGCTATAAACTGGGGCTCTTGTTCGTCATCTGATTGAGCCATGAGCCCAAAGTAGGCTTCCTATTCTTCACTCGACTCAGATGAGTCGGAGTCGCTGAGAGTCTTGCCCTTCTTGTCCTACAGGCTCTTCTCTGCCCTCTTCTTGTGGTACGAGGACTTCTTTTCCTCTATTCTGCCACCCGCCTTCTTCTTGTGGGGGCAGTCAGCTATGACGTTACCTGGTTTGTTGCAGCAGTAGCAAACAATGTCAGTAGAAATCTGTTTGTTCTGTTTAGAGTTATACCTGTCATGGCTACTCGAGCCTTTCTTTTGATCATCACCGTCATGTCGTGATCTTCTTGTATGAGGCATCCTTGCCTCTCCACTGCTTCTTCTTGTTCAAGAATTTCTTGAACTGCCGAGAGAGCAACGAGAACTCTCCTTCAGATAGTTCTGAGCCCGAGGTGATTGGCTCAGAGCTTTCCTCTTCATTTAATTTTGAGTAGGTGCTGGTGAGGTAGCTTTGCCCTTCCTTGAACTGTCAGCCTTTAATGCAACCGACTTCTCTTTTGAGGAGAAGCGACTTTTCTCTTCTTTAACTTTTCTGGAATTGATCTGCAGTTCATAGGACATCAGCTTGCCAAATAGATTCTGTGGGTCTGTCTCAGCTAGTCTTCCAAACTCACGGATGGCACAGACTTTATTGTCCCATTACTTTTGAGTGAGACCTCAGAAACTTATCATTCAGCTCCCCATTGGTGAAGACTTGACCATACACTCTTAGGCCATTTACTATCTTAAAGAAATTCTCAAAGGTATCTGCAATGGACTCCTTTCACCCTTGCCTGAAGGCTTCATATTTCTGGTGCAGTAGGGACCTTCTATCATCACTCACTTCTTCATTACCTTCCATTAGAGTAACTAGAGACTGCCACATCTCATTATCCGATGTGTAGTGAATCAGATTCTACAGCATCGAGTCATCGAATGTATTTGCTATAATATTTTTAGCTTTCTTGTCCAAATAGACAAGTGCAATCTCATCCATATCTAGATCATTCAATTTCTTTGGAACCTTCTTTGTTGGATCTATAGTGGAGGTAGTCATGGGGACGTAAGGACCTTCTTCAACAATCATGAAGATCCAGGGGTCCACACCTTCCATGAAAAATTTGATTCTCTCTTTCCACATGGGAAAGTTATTCTTTATGCACAGGGGAAGCTTGGCAAAATCCTTGACCTTGTCCATTGCTTGAATAACCAAATGACAACTTTCGAGAGGAAATTGATCAAGGTGTTAACCTTTTAACGACCAACCACCCTCTGATACCAATTGAAAGTGTAAAGTTGTCAACCTAAATCACCCAGAGGGGGGTGAATAGGTGAATCGTGCGTCTATTTGCGGAATAAAAATTTTAACGATCTAGCATAAGAAATCAAGCAATCACAGAAAGACAAGAAGATTTATAGTGGTTCCCCAATCTTTGGTACGTCCACTTTACCTCAACGATCTAGCAAATCACTAGACTCGGCTACTCCACTATCTCAGATTGAAAACAATCCTACGCCTCGGAACTAAGTTCCCATAAACTCGATCCAAATGGATCAACACTCGGAAGATAAACAAATCTTCCTACAACTCGGAGAACAACGCTCCTACACTCGGAGAATAATATCCTACAAGATAACAACAACATTTGGAAAAATACAAACAGAGAGTTCTCAGATCTGGAAAAATTCAGCCCTAGGTCTTCTTCTTGAATTGGCGGCTCTTTCAGAAACGGTTGAAGAAGACTTGACGATCTGACCTGAGAAAGCTTTGACCTACTCAATCAAGGAAAAGATGATGATCCCTTGAACAGCAAGTCTTCTTGGATCGAAAGCAAAAAGATCGATCTACTCGTGAGCGGCGACGGCGGCTTCAGAACGTGTTCTTTTGGAAAAAGAAGGCTGATCCTGAAATTTAGAATGTACGTAAATCCGCTCCTTATAATTGTTAGGGTTTTGTCTTAATGAAAATACTTTATATAGGATTAACCTTAACGGCTAGAAAAGATATTAATTACGACAAGTGGATCAATCACGTCAAGCCATTTGAAAAATTTCGGCCGATCTGGACTTAACATAATTTTCTGAAAAATTCGACTTACAGTTCTCGAGAAGTAACTTTAGTTCTCGAGAACTAGAAACTGAGTTCTCGAGAGCTATCAGGACTTCTCGAGAACTATACTACTTAGAAGATGTCTGGACTTCTAGAGAATAAAAGGCTGAGTTCTCGAGAACTAATTGACTTCTCGAGAACTACCACTTAAGAGAGATTTCTGAGGCAACTTTTACTATTTGAGAAATAGGGCTGGCAGTTCTCGAGAACTTAAGCCAAGCTTCTTGAGAACAAGATAGACTTCTCGAGAACTATAATTGAGAATTCCCGAGAACTGGCCAAGTCTTTTCGAGAACAAAGAAGATTTCTCGAGAACTAAGAAGACTTCTCGAGAACTCTGACTTAGAAAAAATTCTTGAACCTGCCTGGACTTCTCGAGAACCAAAAGCTGGGACTTCCCGAGAACTCTAAGGACTTCTTGAGAACTAAGAGGCTAAGCTTCTCGAGAATTCTAAGGACTACTCGAGAACTAAGAGGTACTTCTCGAGAAGTGGACTTAGAGAATTTTCTGAACTTTAGAAGAAATCTTTCTCTTCTCTTCAATAGTCTAATCTTAATTCCATGATCCAAGGTTTGAATATGAAGTGTATCCCAATTGAGAGGCTACACATGAGTCAACACCTTGGGTCACACAGTGAGGGATTACACTGTATGTTCCTGTGTTCATGACCCTCTGTAGACTGACATTGGTCTACACTTAGCAATGATAATCTACAAACATACAGCTAAACCAAGGATATCAAATACAACTTAATTCATCTTAGTTCAATGGTGACTTCATGCAAATCTGGGTTATTGTGGATGCAATATCCAACATGATCGTTACAAAGCACGTCTAGTAGCCAAAGGATTTATGCAGACTTATGGTGTGGATTTCTTTGATACGTTCTCTCACGTTGCCCGGATTACTACGATACGTGTTATATTTTCAGTGGCTATGAACAGAGATTGGGAAATGTCTTAGTTAGATGTCAAGAATGCCTTTCTTTATGGAGATTTGAACGAGAGAGTTTATATGGAGCAACCTCCAGGGTATGTTTCTCAGGGGGAGTCTTAGGTGTGTAAGTTGAAGAAAGTCATCTATGGTCTTAAACAGAGTCCGAGAGTCTGGTTTGAAAAGTTTAATGTGGTTATTTCTGTTGTTGGATTTGTTCGGAGCGCTGCAGATCACTCTTTATTTATTCCGAAAACCTCGTCCTGGCTAGTTATTCTTGTAGTGTATGTGGATGATATACTTATTACTAGGGATGATAGGAAAGGTGTTGATATGATAAAGAAGCATCTGCTTTGGCATTTTATTATGAAGGATATCGGGTCTCCTAAGTACTTTCTGTGGATTGAGATATCTCGGAAACCTGGTTCTACCGTTCTTTCACAGAGGAAGTATGCTCATGATCATTTTCAAGAGACATGTCTTCTTGGAACTAAACTTGCCCAGTCTCCTATGGCTGTTAGAGATGATAAAAGCTTTACTGAGTCTTCTCCACTTCTTGAAGATGTCACGAGGTATAGATGTCTTGTTGGTAAACTCATCTATCTGACAGTTACTAGACTAGACATCTGCTATGTAGATGGAAAAGTAAGTCAGTTTATGCAAGCCACTAGGGAGTGTCATATGCAGCCAGCTCTTAAGATTCTTGAATACGTGAAAGGTTCACCAGATAAAGGGCTCTTGTTCCTGAAAGGGGACATTTAAAAGTAGAGGCTTATTCTGACGCATGCTACGTAGATGATATGGGCAACAGGAAGTCAACATCAGGTTTCTGCACTTTTGTTGTAGGAAATCTAGTCAGTTAGAAGAGCAAGAAGCAGGCTGTGGTTGCCAGATTGAGTGCAAAAGCCGAGTATAGAACCATGGCTTTTACTGCTTGTGAACTGAAGTGGCTTCGAACTCTCTTACTGGATCTGGGAGAGTTTTATGATCACCCCCTACCAATGTTCTGTGACAATAAAGCAGCTATGTACATTTCGAAGAATCCAGTCTTTCAAGAGAGAACGCAGCATATCGAGGTTGATTGCCACTTTATTAGAGAAGAGATTCTGAAGAATCAGATATGCACTCCTTTCGTTACTTTTGATAAAGAGCTGACAGATTACTTTACAAAACCGGTTACTTCGTTCACAGAGGTTTGTGGCAAGATGAGCATGTTTGATATATATGCTCCAGCTTGAGGGGGAGTGTTGGAACTCAGTTCGGGCGGTTAGCTGAACTATCCATCGCGATCTTTCCAGCCAGCCTTCTAGCGGGTAGCCTCAGCGGGATGCTGGGATGATTCAGTATGTTGGAAATCAGTTCGGGCGGTTAGCCGAACTAGCCAGAGCGGCTTGTCCTACGGGTCTTCTAGTGGATGTCCTCAGCAGAATGTTTTGTTGATGTATTTAATAAAAGTCACAGTGTTCTGTCCCGTGTGCACCTCAGCGGTTAGATGACAAGCCGCAACATTCTTGTGATGTTGTGAAGCTCTAGTCTAAGGCTATCCTCTCAACGGTCTGGTGGCAACCCACGATAGGCGGTCAGATGTCTTGTCACAGCTTCACTATAATGGTTATCCGCACTGCGGATTGTTGGCTATCCGCAGGTGCGGCTTAGTGGCTTGTCTGGCGGCCTTTCTCTTTTGTCTGGAGGTTGTAATGCTATGGCTTTTATAGTGAGCAGTTTGTGTATTTCAAACTGCTCAGTCCGCTCGACTTGTATTTAGTCCCACATCGTGTATTGTATTTTCTCTTCTCCCCTATTTTCTATAAATAAGGGGGCACACCAATGTATTACTTACTTTTTTGGAGCAATAAAATTTGTGGTTATTTACCTGTTGTTCGCATTTCTTCTCATTTTTTCACATTGAAAAGAGTATCAAATACAAACTTAATTCATCTTAGTTCAAGGGTGACTTCATACAAATCTAGGTTATTGTGGATACAATACGCAACAATCTCCCCCTATTTGTAGAAGTCATAACCCTTTACACTAAGGTGAATTACATCAAGATAAGCAAATAAAATGACTAGTAAACAAAGTAATAAACATAAATGTTATGCAATGAAAAATCAGATCATCAGAATTAAAAGAATTATATTTATAGATAATGTCCAAATAAAAATCCAATTTCACAAAATCTTACAAGGAAACTTCTTATCTTCTTCTATCACTGCTTGATTTGCTATTGTTGCTGCTTCTCCTTTTTCTCTTGTTGCCTCTTCTAATAACTGAAAGGTTTAGGATAATATTTTGCAAGCTTAGGAGGAGCTTTAGGATTGTTTTTTTAATACTCTCTGTCATATATCCTTCTCTTAGGTAAAGATTTGTCATATAAATCCCATTCATATGAGCTGTAATGATCATTCATGTTCTCATTATCATCAACAACAAGTTTAATAGTATCCAGAATTAAAGATTGGGAAGTTGGGCTCCATATTTCAGCAATCTCTTGGGCTTTCCTTCTTTATGCTTCAGGATTAAGAGTGGTCCTCCTTGAAGAGGCACCAACACCATACTTTCTTTTCTTAGAGATTTGCACATAAGGAGGTGCTTGAGAAGGCATATCAGTCTGTTCAGATTCCCATACTTGAGCATAGCTTTCTAGAGGAGGAGCATCAGAACCTTCAGGTCTTGGAGAGAATTATGGCTGCTGGACAAGAGGATGCTGAGCAGTTGGATTCAAATGATATGGAATAACATTTGAATAACCTTGGAATTTAGGAAATATCTGGTAGTGCATCCAAATAGATGTATCATATGTATGGAATTTGACACCATCAATTTGATTATGAACATCAACATGTATTTCTTTGAGCTTTCCATCCCATTCTATCTTCTTTCTTGCATCTAATTTTTTTAAGTATTCCTTTATTAAACTCTCTCCCTTTCTGACTTCTAAGAATAGGGTGACTATGGCTTCATCTTTGAATTTTCCAACCTCTTCACAGGTCTTGAAGTTATGACCTTCAACATTCTTTTCCAATTGAATTTGAATGTTTTGCTAGAGTTACTGATTGATCAATCACATGACCAATGCTAGTAATTGTGTGATCTAGAGCTTTCCCACCAATTTTGAACAGGTGTTTAAGTTCATCACTATTATGCTGGATTTCAGCAAATCCTCAGCTCATCTCTTTTCAAGAGAAGTGACTTTTTCAGTTACAACTTTAAGAGAATCTTCAAAGTAAGTTCTCTACTATGCTAGCATTAACTCTATTTTACCCGGGAGCATATTTGCAGCATGTGCTTCAGCTTGAGGAGGTGGAGGAGGAGTTACTAATGGAGCTAACTAGGGAGGTATTTCTTCTATGATAACTAAGCTCTGGGCTCTGGTGGTATGAATGAATACATCTCCTACCTCACCAAGGATAGTAGGAAGAGAGATGTTTAGGCTCTTGAGAGGAGCTTCAACTGGTTCAGGAGTTTCTTCTTAATCAGAAATAAAAAATTTTCTTCTTGATGTACATCTGCAGCAGGTGACTGAGGGTGAAGGGATTATTGTTCAAGAAGATATACTGATGGAGATGGTTCTGGAGGAGGAGATTTCTCTGCATGTAGAAGGGAAGGAGGTTCTTTGGAAGTGAGTTCATCAATCATTCTATTGATATCATCCTCTATTGTAAGAACTTGTTCTTAGACTTGTACATCAGAAAGAATTTCTTTATCAGGCAGATCAATATCAAGAAGACTTGAGTCAACTGGGAGGGAAGGAGTGTTCTTAGCAGCAGCATCTGAAGGAACATCTGTCTGAAGAGATGGATGACTTGCTTTTGGAACTAATGGAGCAGGCTCCCCCTCAGCAGTTGTACCTGAAGTGCCAGCCACTTGATGTACATGGGAAGATGGGGTCCTGTCCTCATCCTCATGGGGTTCATGGGCTTTTGTAGCTTGAGCAGGGTTTTGGGGCTTGAGCTCCCATCTTTGAATGAAGGAAATTGAAACTTTCTTCATATTATGTAGAGTAGTACCTTTAGAAAGATCAAATATTTCTGGCCTGAGTTCATGAAGTAGAAGAGAAATAATTATGCCATAGTTTGGTGCCTTAATGCTTTCCTTGATTTTATCGAAGATCATCATTCCCCACTGAAACTTCTTTCTGCAAATAACTGTTGTCATCATATCAAAGAAATCATGTGTAATGAAACTGATAGAACTTGTTCTACACAGAAGAACTTTTCTAAATATATCCACAAGTAATTTTCTCTCTGGATGGAGATCAGGGTGGCGAATGGTTCTCACATCAATAGAGACACCACAAAATCTTCATGCCCGATCATAATCTTCCTCTGTTAGGTCATCTTCTTAATCAATGACTGGCATCCGAAAAAACTTAAAGACAATAAGAGTAGATAGCTTAACCTTTATTCCACAAACTTTGGATTTTAGAATCCTTCCATTCCTCTTAACTCTTGCATTCTAGAAAAATTCTTCAACATCTGGAAGTAAATATTTGCACAGCTATTCCAAAACGAATGAGAGTCCAGCGGCTTCCAATAACAGTAAAAGGTTGTGGAAATCATCTGACAGGTCGGCGATTCCAGTAGAAACAAGTTCACTGCCTATTCCAATCTTTGACGGAGGGGCCATGATCGAGAGAGATGACCGGAAATCCTTTTTCTGAGAGAAATTATGAAGCAGCGGAAAGAGGGCGACAATGATAGAGAAGACGAAGAGTTTTTCTCTAGAGAAGGGTTTTGAAATTTGTGATTTTTGATTTTCCGGACTTTAATCTATTTATATAAGTCTTAAATCATGATAATAAAAAAATAACATACCTGAAAATATTGCGGTAGTAGAGTCCGGGTGCGAATATAAAAAATTTGAACTTTAGGAAGAAAATCGGCACCAGACTTCTCGAACGGTAGGCCATTTCTTGAGAGAAGATAAGAAGTTCTCAAGTAGTCAAATGTATTACTCGAGAAGCAATTTTGAAGTTCTCGAGAATCAATTTAGTAATCGAGAAGGTAATCTGTATTACTCGATAAGTATCGCCTAGTACTCGAGAAGTAATTCTCGGGAGTCATCTTTCTTTCTTGAGTAGTAAATTGTAGTACTCGATTGAAGACTATCTTCTCGAGAAATGAAGTCCACAGAAAAAAAAATTTCTTGAATTTTTGAAGTAGCCTGATTCTTTAACTCTGCTGTGAGACCTTTCTCTTCAATCTTCTTTGTTGAGAATGCCAAGTTCTGTTTTGAAGAATGAGAACTTGGACTTGTCAAGTGGCTTCAGGAAAATTTCTTCAACCTGCTTGTCAGTTGGAACATATTGGAGTTGATGTCTCCATGCTCCACATGCTCCCTGATAAAGTTTTACCTCAGCTCTATGTGTTTTCTCATGTTGTGAGAGATTGGGTTGTTGGCGATTGCAATTGCACTAGAGGAGATGCAAAACATTGGAATGTTGTTGAACTTCATATTATAGTCTTCAAATTGGTTTTTTATCCATATTAGTTGTGCACAACAACTGCCTGCAGATATATACTCTGACTCGGCTGTTGAAATTGCGACATAATTCTGCTTCTTGCTGCTCCAGGAGATAAGCCTTCTTCCTAGAAATAGACAAGTCCCGGAAGTGCTTTTCCTGTCATCTTTGCTTCCTGTAAAATCTGCATCTGAAAAACCAATTAGTTCGCTATCATTACTTCTTGGTTACCATAAGCCAAGATTTGGTGTACCTTTATGGTATCTCAAAATTTGCTTTGCATCAGCATAGTGAGATTCATTAGAGTTCACTTGAAATATAGCACACGCATATGTTGAAAACATTATGTCCGGTCTATTAGCTGTAAGATAGATCAAGGATCCAATTATGCTTATATACTTGGTTTCATCAAAAGGTTTCCCTTTCTCATCCTTGTCCAGAGACAGCTAAACCCATTGGAGTCCTCATAGAGGTCGCGTTCTCAATTACAAATTTCTTAATTAACTCCTTGGTGAATTTCGTCTGAGAGATGAAAATTCCATCTTCAGATTGCTTCACCTGAAATCCTAAGAAATACTTCAGCTCTCCCATACTACTCATTTCAAACTTCCCTTGCATAAGTTTGGAAAACTTTTTGCAAAGGTTGTCGTCAGTAGAGCCAAATATGATGTCATCGACATAGATTTGCACTAGCAAAATCTTGCCATTTATTTCCTTAAGAAATAATGTCATATCTATCTTTCCTCTTGTGAACTTGGTCTCAAGAAAAAAGCAAGATACCATCTCATACCAAGCTCTAGGAGCTTGTCTCAAACCATATAAAGCTTTAAATAAAAGATAAACATTCTCAGGATGGTTAGAATCAACAAAACCTGGAGGTTGTTCCACATACACTTCTTCCTTTATGTCACCATTAAGGAAGGCCGACTTCATGTCCATCTGATAGACAATGAAGCCCTTAAGTGCTGTATAAGCTAGGAACAACCTGATTTCCTCCAGCCTTGCCACTAGAGCATACGTGTAATCGAAGTCGATTCCTTCTCCTTGTCTGTATCCCTTGGAGGCGAGTCTGGCCTTATTCGTTATAATTTTTCCATCTTCGTCCATCTTATTCCTGTAGACCCACTTTATTCCGATAACGTTCTTACCTTTGGGTCTTGGAATAAGCTTTCAGACTAAGCAATGCTTGAATTTATTCAGTTCTTCTTCCATTGCCATTATCCAAGATGCGTCTTAGTTTGCTTCCTCAAACTTCTTTGGTTCAACTTGCGAGAGGAAACTTAAATAGAGATTTTTCATTAGTTGTACCTCTATGAGTTCTGACACATTCCGGGGATCTCTTATGATTTGATCAATTGGGTGATCCTTCAAGTGTATGAGCTCTAGGGTTCTTGCATATGGAGCTTCCTCTATCATTGGAGTGACTTCATCAGTTTGAATGACCTCTTCATCATGGTGATCATCCTCTCCAATTGGGGTTGGAGTGGTGATCTCGATGAACTTTTGAGATTTTTCTTCAGTCAACTCATCCAAGTTTAATTCCTTCAGTCTTGAAACTGCATCTTCAATAAACACACTAGAAGAGCTGCCTTGCAGCAAGCTCATCTCATCAAATACAACATTAATAGATTCTTCTACAACCAGGGTTTTCTTGTTGAACATCCTATACGCCTTACTATGGATACTATAACCTACGAAAATACCTTCAAAACAATTTTCACTAAATTTTGTCGTGTGATACTTCCCATTGTTAAGTACGAAGCATTTACTAACAAAGATTTTAAAATATGAAATAGTTGTTTTCCTGCCCTTTTATATTTCGTAAGGTGTCTTATTATGGTTCTTGTTTATGAGTGCTCGACTTTGCACGTGACAAGCAGTTTTGACGGCTTCAGCCCAGAAATATTCCGGTAGTGAGGCATAACTCAACATGGTTCTATAAGCCTCTATAAGTGTTTTATTTCTTCTCTCAGCAACTCTGTTCTATTGAGGAGTATGAGGAGAGGAAAACTCATGAAAGATACTAAGACTTTCACAGAATTCTGTCATGGCCCCAGACTTGAACTATGTTCCATTGTCAATTCTGATTTTGACAATGGAGCAGTTGTATTCATTCTGAACTTTCCTGACAAAATTCGTGAAGATATCAAAGGTATCTTTCTTATGTTTTAGAAAGAACACCCACGCAAAGCGAGATTAATCATCAATAATAACCAATGTATAATCCTTACCTCCCAAACATCTAATTTGCAGTGGACCGAACAAGTCCATATGAAGTAGGTGTAAACACCTATTAGAATCTTTACCAATAATTCTTTTAAAGGTAGCCCTTATTTGCTTGCCTTTTACACATGCGTGACAAGGTCTATCTTTAATGCACTTTACGTTGTGTGCATCACGTACTAAATTAAGAGAAAATAATTTATTAATAGTTTTGTAATTTATATGTGTTAATCTCTTGTTCCATTGGTCACCAAGACACACTATCTTTTGTTAAAAAGCACACTGGAGTAGAAGAGTCTATGCAAATAAAATTTAAACAAAATATATTTCTACTACGAGTGCCTGATAGAATCGTCTCTAAGTTATCGACCGATTTTATCAAACACTTATCTGCATGAAATTCTACTATGTATCCTTTATCACAGAGCTGGCTTATGCTTATAAGATTGTGTTCCAATCATTCAACATAAGCCACATTTGAGAAGGATACACTACCATTGGTAATCATATCGTAGCCTTTTGTAATCTCTCTGTCAGAACCTCCAAAGTTTAACTTTGGCCCGTTTATCACTGGAGAATAATTCTAGAGTAGGCTTCTAGTCCCGGTCATATGCCGAGAGCATCCACTGTCCAAATACCAGATAGGATTTTTGGTGGCCTTTGGACATTCCTATAAAAATAGAATCAAGTTGCCTTAGGAACCCAAACTTGTTTGGGTCCTTGGTCTCTAGGTAGCATACTCCCCCTATGTGTGTTAACATTGTGAGTGGTCTTTCTCATATTATTAACTTGAGGAGTTTCATAATATCATGGGTTAAACTAGCAATCTATGGCAAAGTGACCAATTTTAAAACAACACCAACAGTCAAACCTATTGTATCTTTGCCTAATGTTCTCCTGCTTGACCTTTTGAGAGTGTGGTATAGAAGGGGTAGCAGACTTGGAGGTTTAAGATTCATGGTGATCGCACTCACCTGACTTCTTCTCCTTGAGAGGCTTTTCCACAATGAGTTCAACTGTTTGAGCTTTCTTGATGTTACGACCATGACTATAAGGATCGTATCTCTGAAGAGTGATCTCCTCATAAGGTGCCTTGAAAACAGTTTCACCAAAGTTTCAGGGAGGGGTCCATCTTCGTACTGGGACTTGGGCTTTACATAAGTAGGCCTAGCAAGGTGACTATACGACGAATCAAGATCAAACTCATTTGTTGGAAAGATAACCTTCTTAAATGAAGTTTGGTCTTGAGGAGCTTTCCCCTTTTCCTTGGCTATAGCTTTGTTGGCACCAGATGCAATCTCGATAAGTGCACCGATTATAGTCAAGTAATAAAATATGGGAGTTATCCCCAAGTATCGATCTCTCAAGGAACGCGACAAGGTGGAGTTAACTTTCGAAGGGGACTTGAGATTTAAGTCCTAAGTTCGAGGTTACGATGGGAGAATGGTTATGACTTGCGTAAAAGAAAATAAAACAATCTGACTTAACCAATGCAGGTCCCCGACACCGCTTTTCAAGGTGAGTGGATTATACGGGCCGCTATGCACCACTTCGTAACATGGACACCACAAGTAACTTAAGACAACAAACCATCGCATCGCTCACACCCATAAATAATAGTAAAAAGAATTAAGCCCAAGGTTCATCAAAGTTCTTGCATCAAATAATAAGGAAAATCCAATACAAAAACCTAGAAATGTGGAAGAGAAAGGTAGAGATACAAACAACGAATGAATCTTTGTCGTAGACATGGGAGGAAGCACCGATTGTAAATCCTTGTCAAGCGAGCCACTCATCGCATGCTTCCAGGGTCGAGGAAGGCTGTCACCGCTTCCTAAGCGCCCATCTTCTCGTTGGTCTACATTGTCCACGTCAAACCTTCACTTCTTCCTTACTTTGCGGAGATCGTAGAGTGGAAACTCACTTCTTTACGCCATGGATGCAAGGGATCTTCATAGGGAGCAAATCCCTAGCTTTGAGGATGAAGAATGGGGCAAAACCCCCATCCGGTGGAAGAAAACGGCTGCCAAATCTGGTCCCCAAAACCCTAAAAAACAGCGGTTTAAATAAAAATCGCGCAGAATTTTCTTAAACACGGGTAAAACACACGAGGGCAGACCGTGCGTGAAGAAAAATGCACGGGCAATAACAGAACTGAGTATTTTGTAAAATGATCGCGCACGACCGACCCGACACGTGCGTGAAGGAAACGCACGACCTTGCGATCAATAAAAAGTAATAAAAGCATGCGAAAATGGTCACGCACGTTTGGAATCAACCATAGAGGCCAAAATGCACGGGTAACCACAGAGCATCCAGAACAAGGCCAAAACAGTCAGGACGTGCGATTCCTTCTCGCACGATTTAGAACAAACCATGCAAGAACCAAACGTACGGGCGGATCAGAAATCCAAGGAAACCACTGAGTAAAATGCACGATTACACTGAAACAGTGCGCGAAGAAAGCGCACGACCATGCGTTTTACACAGGAAACAATCTGTAGGCTGGGCTTTCTGACCACCTGCACGATAAACCTCACAATGGGGGCACAAGCCACCAACATACAGAACAGAAAGAAAAAACTAAAAAAGAGACTTGTGGAGCACCATGAGCTTACCCCGTATAGAATAGTGTGCAATTACACACAACAATGAGCCAAAATGTGAACTTCATGTGATAATGGTGTATAAGTGAAATATAAGCAATAACATACTAAAAGTGAAGCCCAAATGCAAGAAAACAAGCCTAGATGAGTCCGAAAAACACTATATAAATCGGACTCATCACAACCACAGACTTAAATATTTTCTCGTCCCGAGCAAATTATCACTAGGTGGAGAGAAAGAAAACTAGTTGGCTTAGCAACTGCACAAACAAATTACTAAGAGAAGTCGCACTTGTAATACCCCAAAACCCAGTTTTGGTTTTCAAGCCAAGTGACACGGCCTGGGACACGGGCGTGTCCCAGGGCGTGTCAAGCAAATACTCGACACAGCCCGGTTACTAACCCGAGCAGGATACGGCCTTGGATTTCGGGTGTTTTTGGAGTGACACGGCCTGAGACACGGGCGTGTCCCAGGGCGTGTCCTCTTCGGGTTGCTGCAGGTCGCGCGTTCGACGATCGTTGAGCATCGAGATCAATGATCGACGAGAAGAGGCGACACGGCCTATGACACGGGTGTGTTACAGGGCGTGTCCTTCTCGATGATCGGCGAGATCATGTCGACGATCGGCGAGAATAATCTCGGTGATCGACGAGATTCATCGAGAGAGGCGACACGGCCAGAGACACGGGCGTGTCGCAGGCCGTGTCAGGTGGTCATGGGCATGTTCAACCCATGTGGTGAGGTGGTTCTTTGTCGCTTTAGGGCCGCTAAATGGACACGGCCTGTGACACGGGCGTGTCATAGGGCGTGTCCGGGCCGAAAAAGTTATTTTCTGCAGATCTCGGCCGTTTATTTCCCTCTTTCCAGATCTGGTGGTCTTCAAGTTTTACAGCTCCATTAAGACCCCGAACCAGCAAGCTTTTCCTCACTTTATCTTCTTAAGTGAGAAGGAAAGAGGAAGAAGGAAGAAAGAAGAAGAAGGAGGAAGGAGAGGGAGATCCAGCTAGTCCAAGCTTGGATTCGCGATCAGAGGACATATTCGGGAAGGCAGAGCTCCAAGCAGTGCTTGCCATGGCTCCAAAGCATCCTCCAAGGGTAACGACTTCCTCCTTGGATATGTGAAATCCTTCCTTTTTTTCATATACATGAATCCTCTACAAAGGTAGAGTTGAATTCTCTTAGGATGTTGAAATCCATCCCTTGATCCTTGTTAGAGTAGTCCCGGAAGCGAGAAGTACGGGTAGGCATGCTGTGTGAAGCCCATATGGATAGGTTGGTCCGGATTGGTGATGATTGTATGCATACCTGAGCAAGAATCTGTATTATTGTGATGCGTATGATGTTCTTGGTGGACACCTGCAGCCTGGTGCAGCAGGATAGTATGTGGATGGGTTGATGCTGTGTGATCTCAGCCCATGTAGCTGTGAGTGCTACTTTTGGGGGGTTGATGCTGTGTGATCTCAACCCTTATAGTTATAAATGCTACTTGTTTAGCCGGTGGGGCTGCAACTGTGGAAAAGCCTGTGTGGCAAACGGGCAAGGTGAAGCTGTACCCGTGTCAGTCCTGATCGACGTCTGACGTATGTGAGCTACGGGCAAGGCTGAACTGTACCTGCGTTCTGGTTGTCTAACCGTGGGGTGCTTAAGGCCCTGTTAGGATCACAGAATGAGAATCGCTCCGGCTATTTGAGCCATGGAGGATTGGAATGCTCACGTATTACCGTCATGTCTGGAACCTCTGAATGGTGGTGGGACCCTGGTTTTCCGGTACACCGATAATGTGCCCTAAGAGTACGAAACGTCGGGCCGTCGTGCCGACGTTTGTGGTGGATGATGACTTGTACGCAAGTGTGATGTGCTAGAACATACCTTCTTGTATAAAGAGTAACACTTGTAATAGGCCATATGGCCGTACTTGTGGTTTTATATTATGGCATGTTTGGTTTAGCTGTAGACTTCTGTGTTGATGTTTGAGTTCATTCTTGCAACCCTTTAATCTTCCGCTAACATGCTCTGGGATAGGATGCGTATTTTGTATTACTCAGTAACGTCTCCGCCTGTTTGTAATACATGGTGTGGGGCCCCTGCCGGACCTTCTACTATGTTGCACGTAACCGGTAGGGGTGTTACAATTTGGTATCAGATTCCTTGGTTCCCTCCTCTGAATTCGTGGACGAATTCTTTTGTGGGATGGCGAGCTCGTGTGTGAGTGTATAAAATTGAACTCAAACATGTCCACATAGGATTGAAATGCACTGGTGTGTTACACTTGTGTGTTTGTTTTGACTTTTTGTTGTGTGGCTTGTCGCTGAATTGTGTGGTTTGACACATATAGGTGACTCGAAGTGTTGTGGGTCAGTCAGAACCTTAGCATTCTGTTGAGAGTGCGGCACCGGCAGAGGTGCCCACCCCTCCTCCATCAGCTGAAATTGTACGTTTGATTACAGAAATGGTACTTGCGGTGATGAATGCTCAGCAGGCAGGGCAAGCTCGGCCTGAGGCTCCCGTGCCTGTGGCAGTGCGTCAAGAATCGGTGGGCATAGCGGTTAATCAGCGTGCCACATATCAGCAACTGAAGATGTTTATGAGCTTTCATCCTCCGACGTTTACCGGGGCGGGTTCCCCAGCTCAAATTGAGGATTGGCTTGCTTGGATCAAGCGCATCTTGACCGCCCTTCGGGTCGAGGAGGAATAGAAAGTCACATTAGCCACTTTTCTTCTTGAAGGAGAAGCTCGGCTGTGGTGGGAGGAGGTAGAACTGCACCACTTGGCAGGCAGACAGTTGGCGGGAGTATCTATGGACGAGTTCTCTCGGTTGTTCTTGGGCACGAGCACTTTTTGATACTGGTGTGTCACATTCGTTTCTGTCAAAGGATTTCGTATTGCGCATTGGCGCGCCGATACGAGGCATGATAGAAAGTTTGAAGGTACTCTTACCTAACGGATGTGTTTTGTGCGCGGATCAGTATGGGTGTGTAGAAGGGAAAATAGGAAGTTGGGACTTCAGATTGGAAGCACTTGTACTGCCTATTTCGGAATTCGACATAATCTTTGATATGGATTGGTTGTCAGAGCAGCATGCTCACATTGATTGTAATTCTAAGGAAGTTGTGTTGGGGCAGAACACCGAACAAGAAATAAGGTTTCGCGACATGCAGGGGATAAATGAGATGTTAATATCCGCTTTGCACGTTCGGAAGGCCGTTAGAAAGGGTGCCGAGTTGTTCTTCACGCTAGTAGCAGCGGAAGAGCAGAAAGCTAGTGGGAATGAGGTACCTATTGTGTCGGAATTCCTGGATGTGTTTCCAAAAGACCTTCCGGGGTTACCACCCCAAAGAGAAATTGACTTCACAATAGAACTGGTACCGGGTGCAAAACCTCTGGCCCGTTCCCCCTATCGTGTAGCGCCAAAGGAAATGGCGGAGCTGAAGGTTCAGTTGCAAGAATTGCTAGATCAAGGTTTTATAAGGCCAAGTCAGTCACCTTGGTGTGCGTCGGTTCTCTTTGTGAAAAAGAAGGACGGCATCTTGCGTCTATGCATCGATTATCGAGAACTGAACAAGCTGACAGAGAAGAATAATTATCCGATCCCGCAGATCGATGATTTGTTTGATCAGCTAGTGGGCTCTTCGGTGTATTCTAAGCTGGATTTGAAATCAGGTTATTACCAACTGAGGGTTCGGGAAAGTGACATACCCAAAACAGCGTTTGGCAAACGCTACGGGCATTATGAGTTCACGGTGATGCCCTTTGGATTGTCTAATGCACCTTCGGTGTTTATGGATTTAATGCACCAAATGTTTAAGCAAAATTTGGATCTCTTTGTGATCGTCTTTATTGACGATATTCTGGTGTATTCCCGATCCAGAGAAGAACATGCAAATAATTTGAAGATGGTATTGCAAACCCTAAGGGAAAAGAAACTCTATGCCAAGTTTGCTAAGGGTGATTTTTGGTTGTCATCCGTGGCTTTTCTGGGCCATGTAGTTAGTGGCAAAGGCATTGCAGTGGATCCTGCCAAAATTGTTGATGTTCAGTAGTGGCCTGTTCCTGTGTAAGTAGCCGAAGTCAGGAGTTTTCTTGGACTTGCGGGCTACTACAGGCGTTTTGTTGAAAATTTCTCAAGAATAGCATTGCCTCTCACGTCCCTAACGCGGAAAGAACAAAGGTTCGTTTGGTCGCCCGAGTGTGTACGAGCTTTTGAAGCGTTAAAGAGTCGGTTGACTATGGCCCCAATTTTGACAACACCCTGTGGCATAGATGGTTTTGAGGTGTACAGTGATGCATCGGTTAGCGGCTTAGGCTGCGTTCTCCTTCAGCATGGTAAGGTGATAGCATATGGTTCGCACCAATTGAAAGCCCATGAGCGGAACTATTCAGTCCATGATTTGGAATTGGCCGCAGTCATCTTTGCACTTAAGTTGTGGCGTAATTATTTATATGGTGTAAAGGTGGATATCTATACAGACCATAAGAGTCTGAAATATCTCTTAGACAAAAAGATTTAAATATGCGACAGAGAAGGTGGATGGAATTTCTTGGTGATTATACCTTCCAAATTCATTACACCGCAGGTAAAGGGAATGTAGTCGCAAATTCCCTGAGTCGTAGGACTCCGGCAAGGGCGAATTGGTTGTCATACCATGATGAATGGTTGATCCAAGAGCTAGAACAGATGGATATTACTTGTGTGGAGAGAAACACTGCTGCGACCATGTGTATGAATTGGACAGAGGTACAGTATGACCTAATGGATAGGGTCCGCCTGGCAACGGAAGGTTGTTAATTGCTCAAGATAGGCAGGATAAATATTATAATGCCAAGCACCGAGACGTAAAGTTTGCGGTGGATGATTGGACATATTTAAAAATCAAACCTTTTAAAGGTGTGTCCAGGATACGGCGACTGAAAAGGTTGAGCCCGAGGTATCTAGGACCTTTTGAGGTGATTGAATGCATCGGTGAGGCAGCCTATCGGTTATTTCTACCGCCTGAGGTAAGTAGTTTACATGATGTGTTTCATGTATCGGTGCTGCGGAGAGCAATAAAAGAGCCGTCGCAAGTGATAGTTGCAGATCGAATATCAGTCGATAGTGCGCTAATTACAAAGGTTAGGCCCATTCGAATTGAAGATGCCGCCGAGAAACAATTGAGGAACAAAACAATCGGGATGGTCAAAGTTCGGTGGGATAATTGTGGCCGAGAAGAGCTTACTTGGGAGCGTGAGCAAACCATGCAGACAGAATTTCCCGAGTTATTTGTGTAATTGGTTGTGTAGTATACCTTGTCATAATCAATAAATATGGACTCTATCGAGTTTTTAGTCATTCAAATTTCGGGACGAAATTTTCTGCAAGGAGGGGAGGATTGTAATACCCCAAAACCCAGTTTTGGTTTTCTGGCCAAGTGACACGGCCTGGGATACGGGCGTGTCTAAGGGCGTGTCAAGCAAATACTCGAGTTGGTCTCGAGTAAGTTTCAAAGTTGGATTTCGGGTGTTTTTGGAGTGACACGGCCTGAGACACGGGCGTGTCCCAGGGTGTGTCCTCCTCGGGTTGCTGCAGGTCGCGCGTTCGACGATCATTGAGCATCGTGATCGACGATCGACGAGAAGAGGCGACACGGCCTGTGACATGGGCATGTCACAGGGCGTGTCCTTCTCGACGATCGGCGAGATCATGTCGACGATCGGCGAGAATAATCTCGGCGATCGGCGAGATTCGTCGAGAGAGGCGACACGGCCAGAGACACCGGCATGTCGCAGGCCGTGTCAGGTGGTCACGGGCGTGTTTAACCCATGTGTTGAGGCGGTTCTTTGCCGCTTAAGGTCCTCTTAAGGGACACGGCCTGTGACACGGGCGTGTCATAGGGCGTGTCAGGGCCGAAAAAGTTATTTTCTGTAGATCTCGGCCGTTTGTTTCCCTCTTTCCAGATCTGGTGGTCTTCAGGTTTTACAGCTCCTTTAAGACCCCAAACCAGCAAGCTTTTCCTCACTTTATCTTCTTAAGTGAGAAGGAAGGAGGTAGAAGGAAGGAAGGAGAAGAAGGAGGAAGGAGAGGGAGATCCAGCTAGTCAAAGCTTGTATTCGCGATCAGAGGCCATATTCGGGAAGGCAGAGCTCCAAGCAGTGCTTTCCATGGCTCCAAAGCGTCCACCAAGGGTAACGACTTCCTCCTTGGATATGTGAAATCCTTCCTTTTTGCATATGCATGAATCCTGTACAAAGGTAGAGTTGAATTCTCTTGGGATGTTGAACTCCATCCCTTGATCCTTGTTGGAGTAGTCCCGGAAGCGAGAAGTACGGGTAGGCATGCTTTGTGAAGCCCATCTGGACAGGTTGGTCCGGATTGGTGATGATTGTATGCATATCAGAGCAAGACTCTGTATTATTGTGATGCGTGTGATGTTCTTGGTGGACACCTGCAGCTTGGTGTAGCAGGATAGTATGTGGATGGGTTGATGTTGTGTGATCTCAGCCCATGTAGCTGTGAGTCCTACTTTTGGGGGGTTGATGCTGTGTGATCTCAACCCTTGTAGTTGTAAATGCTACTTGTTGAGCCGGTGGGGATGCAACTGTGGAAAAGCCTGTGTGGCGAACGGGCAAGGTGAAGCTGTACCCGTGTTAGTCCTAATCGACGTCTGACGTGTGTGAGCTACGGGCAAGGATGATCTGTACCCGCATTCTGGTTGTCTAACCGTGGGGTGCTTAAGGCCCTGTTAGGATCACAGAATGAGAATCACTCCGGCTATTTGAGCCATGGAGGATTGGAATGCTCACGAATTGCCGTCATGTCTGGAACCTCTGAACGGTGGTGGGACCCTGGTTATCCAGTACACCGATAACGTGCCCTGAGAGCACGGAACGTCGGGCCGTCGTGCTGACGGTTGTGGTGGATGATGACTTGTACGCAAGTGTGATGTGCTAAAGCATACTCTTTTGATTGTTTATAAGTGCTATGCTTGGAAGGAATTCCGCTGTCCCGTGCTAGGGACAGGGTCGTTATAAATGGTTAGCCAAATGCTGACCGTTGCTTAGTTTGCCACTGCTTGGTGGATCTTTTGCGTACAGGTCAAGAAGGGCCAAGCAGGGATGAAGGTGGAAGACCCTAAGCTGCTGCTGCTGAGTGCTAGCCCTCGAAGGCTATTTTTGTACCTTGTGTAGGAACCCATGTGTGGCCGGCCTGCGTGCCGATGTATGGAAGATACCTTCTTATATAATGAATAACACCTGTAATAGGCCATAAGGCCGTACTTGTGGTTTTATATTATGGCATGTTTGGTTTAGCTGTGGAATTCTGTGTTGATGTTTGAGTTCATTCTTGCAACCCTTTAATCTTCCGCTAACATGCTCTGGGATAGGATGCGTATTTGGTATTACTTATTAACGTCTCCGCATGTTTGTATGACATGGTGTGGAGCCCCGGCCGAACCTTCTACTATGTTGCACGTAATGGGTAGGGGTGTTATAGCACTCTCATGCACAAAGAGAAATAGTAGAAGAAAATTCTAAATATACACAATAATTTCTAATTTCTAGAAGAGTAAAGTAGATATTACTTATACTCCTAATGTGAATCCCGACGAATCATCCGGTTGTTCATTAAACGAAAGTAGACGGACAGTGAGGTGGGGATTGCCAAAGACTGGGTCTCGGGAGGATCTCCAAAGGAATCCACCAATGTCGATGACCATAAGCTCGCCCGTTCACACTCTCTCCACGACACTAGTTTTACTCAAGCGCGAATCTGTAGGACTTGGAGTATAATGAAGGCTTAGGGGAAGGTGGGGTATACAAAGATAGATACAATGTCTACGCACAACCAAAATGAAACTGCTCGAAAATACACACAGCTGCACAACAACAAACACATGCACCGCACCACCAGACTTGGACTTTTAATGGTGCGTGCATGCCCACAACGAAAAAAATATATTAAAATTTCACAACTATAAAACAAACTCAACAAATAAATATATATATATATATATATATATATTTGTATCTTTTTTATTTATTCCATATTTGGAAAAAATTTCATCTCTATTTTTTTAAAACCAAACAACTAAAACAATCCGAAAACACGGCAACACCATAAGCGGTACGATTCCTCTGCACAACAACCATACAGCACACATACAAAACCACAAAACTGCAAAACAACCGAGCGACCACATTCAGGTATGCGAGTAGGAGAGGCTATATGGATTTGGTAGCGAGGTGTAGGGTTGGCAAAGGAAGGGATAGGCTCAACGGGGATAACAACGTAAAGATGTCGGGATTGTTACAAGTCTCAAACAAGAACAAAGTGACGGCCTACATCACTCGCGCACTTGACTAACCATGTAACCATGCTTCGAGAATATCTAGGTGTAAGTTCTTAGTCACCGAGAAAGATCAACCTTCCTCCCGACTCGAGCAATATGAGGCTACTGAACGCCCACACATAATTCTACGCCACCATTTGATTCATAACCGGACTCAAAACTAGAGTACAGTAAACAAAATCTACGCTAATATAAAAATAGAAACTAAAAGCATACAAAGAATTTTAGTCTACACAAAAATCTAAGTGAGCATGAGTGCACGTATAGGAACACTCTTGGAGTCAACATTTTTCTCCGCCACACAATCCTAAGCCAACATAGAATTCTTTACTTTGCGCACAAGAAATAAATGAGCTCGATACGTGCAAAAATTTAAGCACATGCTCAAGTTGGTGTTGTGGTGTGCGATGTAGATTAACATATCAAAATATTACAACAAAAGCCTCTAGAATGCAAATGAGATGTGCACGTGAGTGGGTAACAATGCATGGCTCTCCCCCGGACTTAATCTAAGCATCACAACATAATGATATGATAGTGAAAATAAAAACAGAAAGTTAGGGGAAAAGTTACCCAATGCTCAGCAAGTGAGCATACAAGAAGACGGGTGAAAATTTGAAGCGAACACGACATTTGAAGGTGCAATGTATACCTGCAGGGGTGAGCTCCACAAAAACAAAAGAAAATAGATATACTAAAACTGAATAAAAAGTAACTAACTACTCTAACTACGAAAATGAAAATGCAATTGAAGTAAGATAACTACTAGGGTTACTGTCATCCCAACACAACTTATTCGACTATCATACAATTCTAGTTAATGGGCTTATGAAATAAAAAATGAACAGGCAACTGTTCTAATATCCGTGTCAATAATGGGTACCGATACGGTGATAGAACAGTAACCCCTCTACCTGAATAATAATACCTGCAAACTGCAAGTAGAGGAAATAGAATGTAAGATGAGGAGGAGGCCTGGTCCTCACTAATCTCACACAAAAAATCCTTGCCCTGCAAGGTGTCATCCACATCAGGTCTGCAGGTGGAGAAGATAACGAATGAGGCTTCCTCAATGGTGGAGGGATAAACCTCCTCGCATATAAGGATGCTGTGATCATTGACTTGAGCAAAGTGCTCCAAGTCCTCCTTAAGTACCTGTGGAGACTCAACCTATACAGGCTCAGATAGAGAAGGGGGATCAAGAAATAAAAGATACGAAGAACATAACGAACTAATCGGTGGAGTGATCCCAGTCTCACTCCCCAAAAGCTGAGGTAAAAAAATATCGTCGGCATTGTCGACAATGCAACAAGGCTTGGCAGGATCCATAGAGGCCTCCACCAAGACTTGGACTTGCTCCACTGGTGTTGAGGGAGAATCCTCGACACCTGGAAGGTTATCCTCCTCCATGGGGGTGGAAACAATCAATGTATCATAAGCCTCAACTTGCAATGCATCGTCGAAAATGGCATAAGAAACGACTGTAGTAGAATGCACAAAAGGAGGAAGAACATTGCTTGGATAAAAGTAAAGCATAGCTTCCTCACAAAGAATAGGCTCCACTCTTGGAGATGTATGCACAGGAGAGATGGGTTGATCCACGTCGAAGCCTAGATCAGCCACACATATGGTGGTTGTGTCTGCATCACTCCCTTCAAAAAATGAAGGTGACAGGGCCACATAACCAGACGATGTAAGTGTGCCACAGAGGGTAGGAGTCGGGATGATCCGGATGTTCGGCTCATCATCCTCTTCCATAACACGGAGGTACTCGGCACAATCCTTTAGTACATGATCTGTTCTACGACAATACAAACACTTTCTACCAGTACTCTACGGTCCTTGTGGGGCCGGAGACGAAATAAGAGAACGGTGTATGTGGCGAGGATGACTTGCCATAAGCTCAGGGCACAGTGTTTGAAGGGTTGTATGAAAACAACATCTCATGCATTGTGCACTGAGGCTTAAGCTCAATATCACTCGTAGGGCATTCATGAATAGTGTGGGAGGAAATTCCACACCAACGACATCGGGCCTACGAATAACCCCACATGGTGTCGAAATAGCAGATTCAAAATAAATTGTGCAAATTACTAAATCCAGCAATATATCACTACAGTTGCCTAAACAAACAAGAAAAAAGCAAGATAAACAGAAATAGAACCAAACATAAGCGATTTACAAAGGAAAGCGAAAGCAATCTCATGTCTCCCTCTCCAGCAACTCACACGGCTATGTTCCCTGCAACGGAACCAAAAACATGATGCAATCTCGGCAAGTGCGCCGATTTTGGTCAAGTAATAAAATATGTGAGTTATCCCCATGTATCGATCTCTCAAGGAATGCGACAAGGTGGAGTTAACTTTTGAAGGGGACTTGAGATTGAAGTCCTAAGGTCGAGGCTATGATGGGAGAATGGTTATGACTTGCGTAAAAGAAAATAAAACAAAATGACTTAACCATTGCGGGTCGCCGACACCGCTTCTCCAGGTGAGTGGATTATACGGGCTGCTATACACCGCTTCGCAACATGGATGGACGAGAAGGTTTGCAGAATTGAGGGTCGTAATCACCTCATCACTACGCTCACACCTAGCACTTGCTAGTATAGCAAACACAAACATTCACACCACAAGTAACTTAAGCTAACAAACCACCGCATCGCTCCCAAGCATGAACAATAGTAAATAACATTAAGCCAAAGTTTCATCAAAGTTCTTGCATCAAATAATAATGAAAATCCAATACAAAAACCTAGAAATGTGGAAGAGAAAGGTAGAGATACAAACAATGAATGAGTCTTTGCCGTAGACGTAAGAGGAAGCGCCGGGTTATCAATCAGTGTACAGCGAGCCACTCATCGGTTGCGTCTGGGGTCAGGGAAGGCTGTCACCGCTTCCTACGCGCCCGTCTTCTCGTTGGTTTATATTGTCCACATCAAACCTTCACTTCTTCCTTACTTTGCGGAGATTATAGAGTGGAAACTCACTTCTTTATGCCATGGATGCAAGGGAACTTTATAGGGAGCAAAGCCCTAGCTTTGGGGATGAAGAACAGGGCAAAACCCCCTTCTGACGGAAGAAAACGACTGCAAAATCCGGTCCCCGAAATCCTGAAAAAGAGCGGTTTAAACAGAAATCGCGCAGAATTTTCTTAACACACGGGAAAAATGCAGGAGCGTAGACCGTGCGTGAAAAAAAAAATGCACGGGCAATAACAGAACAAAGTATTTTGTGAAAGGATTGCGCACGACCGGCCCGACACATGCGTGAAGTAAACGCACGATCGTGCGATCAGGAAAAAGTAATAAAAGCGTGCGAAAATGGTCACGCAAGGTTGGAATCAACCGTGGAGGCCAAAACGCACGGGTAACCACAGAGCACCCAGAACAAGGCCAAAACAGGAAGGATGTGTGATTCCTTCTTGCACGGTTTGGAACAAATCATGTGGGAACCAAACGCATGGGCGGATAAGAAATCCCAAGAAACCACTGAGTAAAATGAAAGATTACACTGAAACAGCACGTGAAGAAAACGAACGACCGTGCGTTTTACACAGGAAATAATCTGTAGGCTGGGCTTTCTGACCACCTGCACAATAAATGTCACAATGGGGGCACAAGCCACAAACATATAGAATAGAAAGAAAACACTAAAAGAGAGACTTGGGGAGCACCATGTGCTTACCCCGAATAGAATAGTGTGCAATTGCACACAACAATGAGCCAAAATGTGCACTTCATGTGATAATGGTTTATAAGTGAAATATAAGCAGTAATATACTAAAAGTGAAGAGCAAATGCAAGAAAACAAGCCCAGATGAGTCCACAAATCCCTATATAAATCGGACTCATCAGCAGCCTTATTTCTCCTTTGGGCTTTATTTCTCCTAGAAGATTTACTAGGTGCAGCCACTTGGCCTAAGCCAGCTCCTTTACCCTGAGCAGAGAATTCAGCCATAAGTGGAAGGACTGTCTTGGGCTTGGAGAAACTTTCAACAAGTTTCTTTTCAGCAACATGTTGTTCTTCCAACGTTTGAATTGTTTTCTCCTTCAGGTTCAAGTGCTCGAGAGCTTTGTAATATTTTTCTATCACATCATGAAATTCCTTTCTAAGTGAGTCCATCATTATGAATTCCTCCCTCAGATTGCTCTCCTCAGCCTTAAGAGATTTAATCTCCTTAGCTTGAGCTCTTGTAACTCTTCGACATTTGTAGTAAGCCTTAATCAAATCTTTGTATTGAGTCATAAGTTCAGATTCATCATCAGACGAACAGTCCTCATGATCATGGTCAGAAGCATCTGATTCCGAGAGAGGGGTATGAGATTTTACCTTTCCAGTGAACTGGAGTTCTTCTTCTTCATCTATATGTGCCATGAACAAAAAGTAGGCTTCCTTATAATCACTATACTCAGATGAGTCCGTGTCACTGAGGGTCTTGGCCTTCTTGGCTACAAGGCTTCTTTTAGTCTTCTTCTTATTATAAGAAGACTTCTCTCCTCTCTTCTTCCACCCTCCTTCTTCTTGTGAGGGCAATCAACTATGACGTGTCCTAACTTATTACAATAATAAAAAACAATGTAAGAAGAAATATTTTTGTTCGGTTTAGAGTGATACCTGTCTTGGCTACTTGAGCTTATCTTGTGAAGATCACCATCATGACGGGATCTTCATAACGAGGAATCTTTGCCTCTCCAATGTTTCTTCTTGTTCAAGAACTTCTTGAACTGCCTTAGAAGAAGAGAAAACTCTCCTTCAGATAGCTCTGAGCCCGAGGTACTTGACTCTGAAACTTCTTCTTCACTCTCTTTCTGTGCGAGAGTAGGAGATGCAGCTTTTGACTACCTTGAGATGTCTTCCTTTAGAGAGACAGACTTCTCCTTGGAAAAATACCGACTTTTCTCTTCTTCATCTTTTCTTTAATTTATTTGGAGTTCATAGGACATAAGCTTTCCAAAGAGATTCTGAGGGTTAGTCTCTGCCAGCTTACCAAACTCCCAAATTGCATTGACTTTGTTGTCCCATTCCTTAGTCAGAGATCTCAAAAATTTGTCATTCAGTTCTCCATTAGTGAAGAACAGGCCATAGACTTTTAGGCCGTTGACAATCTTGAAGAAACTTTCAAAGGTGTCAGCAATCGAATCCTTGCGACCTTGTCTGAATGCTTCATATTTCTAATTCAGTAAGGATCTTTTGTCATCCCTTACTTCTTCAGTACCTTCCATCAAGACGATAAGAGACTTCCACATTTCCTTGGCGGATTGGTAGTGAATTAGATTCTGTAACTTAGAATCATCGGCAGCACTTGCGATGATATAATTGGCTTTCTTGTCTAAAGAGACAAGTACAATCTCATCTTTATCAAGATCTATGAGTTTCTTTGGAACTTGCTTTGTAGGTTCAATGGTGGAGGCTATCATTAGAACATGGTGTCCTTCTTCCACTATCATGAAGATCCTTGGATCCACAACTTCCATGAATAATTTTATTCTTTCTTTCCACATAGCAAAGTTAGTCTTTGTGTATAAGGGAAGCGTGGCAAAATCCTTGGCTCTGTCCATTCTTGTATCCTCTAAAGACAACTAGGAGGAGATTTGTTCAAGGTGTTAACCTTTTTGATGAACTACCTCCCTCTGATACCAATTGATGTTTTTAGTTGTCTACATAAATCACCTAGAGGTGGGTGAATAGGTGAGGTATGTGTCTTTTTGCGGAATAAAAACTTAAAAGAACTGAGCGCAAAAAATAAACAAACAAGCCATAGAGAACACAAGATTTATAGTGGTTCCCCAACCTTGGGTACGTCCACTCTCCACCTCACCGATCTAGCAACACGCTAGACTAGGCTACTTCACTATTATCTCTGATTGAAAACCAATCCTACAACTCAGAGCAACTGCCCTACAACTCAATCCTCAAAATGGGATCTACACTCGGAAGAATAAGAACTTCCTACAAAACTCTAAGACAAAATCTCCTACAAGATTAAAGATGTTGTTAACAAAATTATACAAACAAAATTATCTCAGATCTAAATCTTCATCCTTTCTTCTTTCTTGAACTTTGAAGCTTTGTAAAAAAATGGATCGAAGAAGAAAAGCTGAAATCTCGGTATCTGAAAACTTGGGATCAGCACAATCAAGAGATGGATCTGTAGAAATTAAATGCCACGATCTGTTAATCTCTTCTTGCTCCGAATCACTTGAATCGGAGAAGAGCAGCGGCGAGAATGTCAATGAATAGAATGATTCAGAATTCTTAATTTAATGTGTTAGGGTTAGCCAAATTAGATAAGACCTTTTATATGACAAGCCTAACGGTCATAATCATAATTTACTGTACACGTGGACCAATAAGAATCGAGATTAGATTTGAAATCGTTTCCATCTGAACTTAGAGACAATTCGAAAAAACTTCTGCATTTCTCGAGTGTGGAGAAGAGTACTTGAGAACAATAGCTGGTTCTCGAGAAGAGTATGTAGGGTTCTCGAGAACACGTCCCAAGGGAAAATTCGGGAAATGATTTCTGGCTTCTCGAGAAATAGCTTCTATTCCTCGAGAACTATAAAATGACTTCTCGACAACTAACATCACTTTTAGAGAACTAACTTAACTTCTCGAGACCTTAACTTCTGATTACTCGAGTACTGGTCTTCTGCTTTCTCGAGAAAGGGCTTGGCCTTCTCGAGTAATGGCTTATATTACTCAAGTACAAGACTTAGAAAAATTTCTGATATTACTTTTGAGATAACTCAGGAGGAAGGGGAGAAGTACTCGAGTACTACATGACTTTCTCGAGTACTAAAAAAGGTCTTCTTGAGAATAGCTTTTGCTACTCGAAAGTTATACAAAGATTAACTCGAGAAATCATTTCAGAACTACTTGAGTACAAGATGTACTACTCGAGTAATGGACTTAGAAAATATTTGACTTCTTAAAATAAATTTTTCTTCAAGGTCTACAACAACTATTCTTTCTCTAATTACTTTAGTACTTGAAAAAGAAGAGTGTCCCAATAGAGAGGCTACACATGAGTCAACACTATGGATCACACAATGAGGTATTACATTGTATGGTCTTGTATTTGGTTACTCATTGTAGACTTATATTGGTCTACACTTGGCAACAATAACCTGCAAGCACTCAACTTGAAAAGAGTATCAAATACAAACTTAATTCATCTTAGTTCAAGAGTGACTTCATACAAATCTGGGTTATTGTGTATACAATACCAACCAATATCGCTTGGTTTCAGTTATCCTTACTCTCGAGTTATTAAAAGACAAACAGAAAACACTTGGAAAAGTGCCAGTAAGAGGCCTTTCATCAATAATAATTTTTTAACAATTACAAAAGAAGAAAAGAGAGGAGTCAGCTTTTACGAATAAAACCGTTTTAGATCGTCTTCGTTCCATGGATGAGAGCCTCTGAACCATGAGCGATCTTGAAGGGATTTTCTCCAGTAGCTGGTGAAGGTGTTATTCTTAAGGTCCAAAGGACCGTGGGAAGCTGTTCAGCCCAACTACCTTTGAGATTTTGCACCTTCTTTTTGAGCAGGCTAAGAATCTACTTAGTTGCTGCCTCAACCTGGATGTTGCTTCTGGGATGATCGACTGATGCAAAACGCAGCTCTAATCCGATCTGCTTGAAAAAAGCAATCATCTCATTATTATTGAATTGTGACCCATTGTCAGTGATAATTGCCATGGGAATTCCATGTCGGCACACTATCTCTCCCTGGATGAAGTTCTTCACTACCTGAGTTATTGTTTTTGCCAATGCCTTGGCCTCGATCCACTTGCTGAAGTAGTCAATCATTATCAGGATGAAGAACCGCTGGTCGCTTGCCGTGGAAAAAGGACCAAGGAGATCCATCCCCCATACGACAAAGGGCCATGGTGTTGTTATTGACTTGAGCCACTGAGCTGATTAAAGCTGAAGTGGAGAGAACTTTTAACACTGAACACATTTCTTCGTGTAAGCTTTAAAATCCTTCATCATGGTTGGCCAAAAGTATCCCTGCCGAAGAATTCTCCTTTCTAGAGTTCTTACTCCTGAGTGGCTTCCACACTCACCAGAATGAACCTCTTGGAGCATAATGGGAGCTTCTTCTTTAGAAACACATCTTTCCATTGGTCATAGGAAGTCTTTCTGTATAGAACACCAGATACCAGGTAGTAATAGGATGCTTTGATTTTGAACTTTTCTTATCCTTGACTGATGGATGGAAATTTCCCAATAATAGGTAAAGTATGAATGGATTCATCTAGGAGTGGCGCTGATCAATTTGCATCATCTCTTCCTCATCCAATGCCGGGCGGAAGAGCTTAGAAGTAGTTCCTACAGACGGAAGTCCCTGCTTGGCCAGAATATCAGCTTCTCCATTCTTAGTTCTCGGGATGTGCTCAATAGTGAAACTCTTTAATCTGTCAACTTCAACTTTCACAAAGGCAAGATACTTCCTCAAGATGGGTTCCCTAGTCTCAAAGTTGCTGAGAATTTGTGATGCCATTACCAGAGAATCAGTCTTGACATGAATATACTCTATCACAAGTTCTCTTGCAATCCTCAAACTAGCCAACAATCCTTCGTACTCTGCTTGATTATTCGTAGTTTGGAAGAGAAATTTTATTGCTTGCTCCAACTTGATGTTGTTAGGAATGATTAAAACTACTCCTTCTCCGGAAGAATTCTTGCCCGAGGCCCCATCGACATAGATGGTCCAAGACAAAGGGGATCTTTCTACTTTATAAGAGCTAGACTCAGTTGTATCAATCAGAAAATCTGCTAGAACTTGAGCCTTGATGGCGGTACTGGTCACATAAGAGATTTCAAACTCACTCAGCTCTATTGCCCAATTAGCCAATCTTCCTGAATGCTCGGGTTTTTCCAGCACACTTCTCAAAGGTTGATCTGTTACAACTTGAATGTCATGTGTCTGGAAATAAGGGCGGAGTCTTCGGGCTGTCATTACCAGTGCTGAATCTAACCTCCCAAGAATTGGATATCTCGTTTCGGCACTTTTGAGGATGTGGCTAACATAGTAAAATAGGAATTGTCTTTTGCCTTCTTCTCAAACAAGAATAGAGCTGACCGCCTCTGGGCCAACTCCTAGGTATAAAAACAATACTTTCCCTGCCTGGGGGCTCTACAGCAATGAGGTTGAAGTTAGTTGCTTCTTCAGCTGCTCAAAGGCTTCCGAAAACTCTTCCGTCCACTCAAACTTGGACGCCCCTCGAAGAGTATTAAAGAAAGAAGCGCTCTTATCTCCGACTCGGGAGAGAAATCTTCCAAGGCTCGCTAACCTTCCTACTAACTATTGAACTTATTTGGGTGACCAAGGAGGTGTCATTTCAAGAATAGCTTTAACTTTGTTAGGATTGGGCGCAAGACCTACAGGAGTTAGGAGATGGCCTAGAAATTTCCCCTTACTCACCCCAAAGGTACACTTTAGAGGGTTAAGCTTCATCTTATACCTTCGCAGAGTAGCGAACGTCTCTGCTAGGTCATGATGGTGTAAAGAGAAAGACTAGCTTTTGATTAGGAGTTCATCAACATAAACTTCAAGGTTTGTCCCTTTTTGCACTTTAAACATGCAATCCATCATGCGTTGGTAAGTCGCACCTGCATTCTTAAGACCGAAATTCATCACGAGATAGCAATAGTAACCGTCATTCATGATGAAAGAGGTATGAGGAATATCAGGCTTATGCATCGAAATTTGGTGATAACCAGATAATGCATCTAAAAAACTCATATAAGAATACCCAACTGCAAAATCAACTAAAGAATCTATCCAAGGCAAGGGGTAATAATCTTTGGGACACTCTTTATTCAATCGCATGAAGTCTACACACATTCGCAATTTTTCCCCTAGTTTCTTAACCATTACAATATTAGACACCCAGGCAGGATATTGTATTTCACGGATGAATTTTGCTTTGAGAAGCTTTGCAACCTCCTCTCTAATGGGTCCAGCCAGCTTAGTCGCCACATCTCTTTTCTTTTGCTGAACAGGTTTGAAGTTTTGGTCAATATTGAGATGCTGGAAGGTAACACCTGGATCTACTACTGGCATGTCCTCCTCTAACCAATCGAAGACATCCAGGTTTAGGAGCAAACATGAGATAACCTCGGCCTTCTCATCTTCAGGTAGCTCCGAGTTGATGGAGATTTTCCTCTGCTCTCCCTCTACAATGGGGACTCCTTGAGTTACCTGAGAAGGTTCCAGGTGAGCTTCTTCTCTATCCTCAGCTTCCTCCAAACTAGAATCTTCAGGCACTGTAGCTGGAAAAGTAGGAGGATTGTGCTCAGTCATATTGACTGTCCGGACATAGCACTCCCATGCTTTCCTTGGGTCGCTCCTGAACCTTTACTGTTTGCCATCAATGGCAAACTTTATTTCCTAGTGGTAGTTGACACTACCTCTCGATACACATTGTGGAGGGGCCTCCCAAAGATGGGGTAGTAGTTTCTTGGAGCATCAACTACCACAAACTGAATTTGCTTTGTAATTACTCAAAGTATCACCGAGAGCATGACACTTCCCTCAACCTCCTTCCTCTCCCCTGAGAAGCCATAGATCGACACTTCGGTAGAAAGCAGAGACTTTCTGGTCTTTAGGGCCTCAAAAGTTGGTTTGAAAAGAAGGATGACTTTACTGCCTGTGTCGATCAGGATCTTGTCCACTGTATAATTCTCGATGGCTGCCTTGAAAACCATATCATCATTGAACGGATTTGCAGTGGGGGGGAAGGTCATCTTGGTTGAAAATGATGCTTCCCCTAGACGGAGTAGAAGAAGAAGTTAAAGCGATCTCCGGCCGATAGACCCATGCCATTAATGATTTGCGAGTAGACTCGGTCCCTGCTCCTCCATGAATGCAAAAGAGCTTCCCCAAGGCGCCTTCATCTTTAGCATCAATGCATTCATTCTCAATGTATATATGGCCTAGATGGACAACATCCTCTATCTCTTCATAATCCCATTGGGCTTCGGCCAACTCCTTGCCCTTGGAGGTAGATGTCTTGGATGAAGCATCTTTCTTTCCCAGGTCTTTCATCTTGCCTTCAGCAAGCAACCTCTCTATAAGTTGGCGAAGTGCTCAACAATTCTTGGTCAGGTGTCCCTTCTCCTTATTAAAATCGGAAAAAAATATCTAAGTTCCTTTGTTTCCAATCAATCTGAGGTCCTTGCTTCCTATCATAAGACCTCCTTTGCAGAATCTGGATGACCAAATCAATGCTCAGGCCCAGATCTGAGAACTCCTCCATGGAGTCACTGCACTAGTGCTTGGATGTAGGAAAAGCTTCCTGGAGAACTGGAAGAACTTGAGCTTGTAAGGTCGGAGCGGTGGCCAAGGGTAGATTCTGATCTCGAAACTATTGATGGCCAAGAAAGGGCTTCTTGTGGCGGAAGTTCCTCCCCCTCTGAGCAGGAGGCTGATAGTCCGGGCGAAGAGGCTTTGAATGGCATTGGTCGGCGGAGGAACCATGAGCATCCCTTCCTTTAGCCTTGGCTGTCAGGGATGAGAAGTAGGTTCGGTTGGAGTACTCATGCTCAATGAATCGATTGAACAATGCAATCAAATCCTGGTAGGTGGCAGGCGCCTTGGTGTTTGCCTCGAACTTCAAAGGGCCCTCCCGGAGGCCGTAAATTAGAGCAACCTTATAGAAGTATGGATTTAAATTTTTCACCCCTAGAATCTCCTTCTGAAAATGATCCACGAACAAAGCAGCTGATTCGTTGTCTCTATGCTTGATCTCGAAGAGGGCGGTTGGGCCATCTTTCCACTTCTTTGAGGTAGCAAACCTCAACAAGAGCTCACTACGGAGCTCGGAAAAAGAAGAAATTGATTCAGGATGCAGCTCAAGGAACCACTCTCATTCTTAATCTTCGAGGGTGGTCACCAAGAGTTTGCACTTGATGGAGTCGGAGAGGCATCTCAAATCAACTGCCCCTTCAAAAGCTTGCAAATGTGCTACTAGATCAGTCTCCCTTGTATATAGAGGCAGACGAGGCTCCCTGAAGTTTCTTGGAGCAAACTCCCATCATATTCTATCGACGAAGGGAGAGGTCACCTCATATTCAGCTGGAAAGGAGTGGTGGACTGGGACAAGATCGTCCGCGGGCTACGCGGGCCGGCGACCATCATAATTGTTAAGCATGCGAGCAGGGGTACCTCTGGCCGCCTCTCTAAAGAAATACAGCAGTGAGGCGAACTCTTCTTCTTGAGCCCACAGGGGGGCTGCGGTCTGATCTTGAGGGCGAGCTGGGGGAGAGGGTGTAATCACCGGAGACTGTCGAAATGGAGTTCAGCGAGCTGGAGTTTGGCGGGCTGGAGTGTCTGCAAGCACTGTTGCGGCCTGGGGTACTATTCTATGAATCAGCGCATTCAGCGCCTGACTTATTGAATCTAATCGCTGATCGGTCTCTCTGCGAGACTGCAAAGCCTCCCAATAAGACTGCTCAAATACATCCGACAAAGAATCTTCTAATGAATGGGAGCGGTCTGATCGGCGAGCTCGATGGTCTTACCTCTGTGTCTGTTGATTTCAAAAAACTGCTTGAATCTGAAGGTCACGTGTTAACTATTGATGCGGGAAAAGGCACCACCAGATAACAGTTCGATCACGGGGGAAAGAGAAGGGAAAATCTAGGATGCAAGAAGTAATCTACTAGCGGAAAGGAGAATAAAGAAACAGAGCTGTAAGCCACGACAACACCAGATATTGCCCATCGCGACGAATGCCTCTCTTGCGACGGTCTTTCCTTTGATTGCAAAGAGTTGATTATAAGGCAAGGAAAAAAAGAGCAGGAAAGAGATCAAGCTGGAGACCGCAAATCCTGAGATTCGAGTCTGCAACCTATAACAAGTTGGCTCCTGCATTCGCGTCATCCTTCTTTGGGTGCACCACTTCCCCCAATTTATCGGCTCGGGGCCCTGCCCAAATGGGCAGGTCTAAAATAACTGTCTGCCCGGGGTATAGGAGAACTAGGTAGCGCTGATGGGATACAAAGAAGAAAAGACATGCCGGTCCACATAAAGGGGGCAGACTGGACTCGCAATCTGGAGCTTCCATTTGCTGCTGAAGCAGGGCGCGATCCTGGCTAGTAGGCCACGACCTGTGCGTGTTGATGCCGGAGTCCGCCTAGAGAGGAAACTGGGCAAACTGGGGGATGATCTCCAAAGACTTGCCGACCTGGGTGGACTAGAGAATTGTGTACGCCGATGAAGGAGGAGGACCTGGATACCTTGCTGAACGAGTTGCGGATTTAGGGATTAACAGAATGGACCAAAATGTCATCGATGAAGATGATGAAGAATATGTCTAAATACGGCTCAAACACCCTATTCATCAAACTCATCAATGCATAAGGCACATTTGTGATTCCAAACGGCATCACTCTGAACTCATTAAACCCATATCTCGACGAGCTAAATACTATCTTCAGAATATCTTCCTCTTGTATCCTCAACTTGTAATACCCCAAGCACAGATCCAGTATGGAAAACCAATGCGTTCCTACTAAATGGCCGAATAACTCATTAATCCAAGGTACAGGATATGTGTTCTGCACTATCAGTTGGTTTAGCTCCCGATAGTCTATGCACAATCTTAATGTTTCATCCTTCTTCTTGACAAATAGAACAGGGGCTCGCCATGGTGATGAATTGGGGCGAACAAACCCTTATTCTACAAACTCTTGTAACTGAACCATAAACTCTTCCTGTTCCTTTGGAGCCATTCGGTAAGGTGTCCGAGAGATGGGTTTGGCACCCGATACTAATTTAATCTAAATGTTCACCTTTCTATATAGGGGTAATCCTTGTAGTTTCTCAGGAAATACTTCAGGGAAGTCCCGCACTACTCGCACATCTTTTACGCTTGACTCCATCTCTTTTAATTTAAAACATATCCTAAATACTTCATCCCCTCCCATATGAGCCTTAAGGGCCTGAATCGAAGATAATAACATACGTGGTGCAAATTTGATACTTTGGATAATATCCTCCGGGTCTCCATGCCTTAAGGTGATTTACTTCGCCGCACAATCTATCTTGGCGTGGAACCAATTCATCCATGACATGGCCAAGATAAGATCAAATTCTTGTATGCTTAATACCGTTATAGGGGTTTCAAAGATCTTTCCTCCAATACATACTTCGAAGTCACACTTGGCAGACATGGTCATCTTAGAGCCATCCAGAAGGCAAACTCTCTGAGTGGTACTGGTGAAGTGTTACACTCCTTATAAGTCTTTAACAAAGTCAACCGAAACGAACGAGTGAGTGGCACCGATATCAAACAGTGTATGAGCTGGTTTCCCACTAACCATCACGGTTCCTAAGTATCTATTATAAAGACTCAAAGCTAGACTCCTAGCATATCTTACGCAATTAAGGATGAATGCTTATAACGTATTAATTTCCTCCTCGTGGTCGTCATCTTGAAGTTGGGTCCTTCTTCCATTACTCCTTCAGCGGGTCTCTTATTACTAGCCTGGACCCCCCAAGTTGTCTGCTTCCAACCTATTTGCCATATTTCTTATCTCCGCCAGGCTCAAGTCTGCTATAAACAAAAGTGCTTACCCTAGGGAATCTGCAATATCTATTATCTCCACCAGATTAAAATCCACTATAAAAAAGTGCTTGCTCTATGGAATCTCGTAAGCCTTTGTAAAATAGTTTTACGTATCCGCGATCATCCAAACTTTAGGAGATCTATGTATAAAGGTACAAACCCAAGGTAAGGTTGGCTAATCGTAGGGTAACAACTTGATATACTTAGTGAGAATTACATATGGGCACACCACTGCTTCCGCTATGTTAGTTTGTCTGCAAACTGACCAATCGAATGGGGGTGGCACCATTGTTCAATGACTTCTTTAGTTGAGGATCGTTGCAAGCTGATACCATTTGTAAGCCCCCCTCCAGGAACACAAGACACAACCGAGGGGAGTCTTATGCCCAGAACAGTCGCCTTGCGGTAATGCTAACATACAGGTTGACTGATACTGCAAGATGCCTATCTTGCCGGCTAAAACCAATATCATCCATACAGACCAAACATAAAAAAAACATGCTGAAGTCAAAATCCACATAAGTATAAAATTAAACAAGTACATTGTTGAGTACATTGGTCACAATGTTCTTGATTTGAAGAAGTCCTTTGAGCTCAATGATATACACATAGTTGTATTTGATGGATGTTAAGTTCATGTGTGTAGGCAAATAAAGATAAGTACAAAAGCGTCGAGACATTCAAGACATGTGTCAACACACATTGAACAAGTTGTGTCGAGACAAAGAGAAGTTGTGTCGACACTAAGGACAACTGTGTCGACACAATCTATTGAAGCTGTGTTGAGACTGAAGACAATTGTGTCGACACTCAGGACTAGTGTCGACACACTTCACAAGTTGTGTTGTGACTGGAAGCAAGCTGTGTCGACACACAGGACTTGTGTCGACACATTCTACATAAGTTGTGTCGAGATAAGTTGTTGATCTGAGATGACATATTCAGATATATGTCGACACCACTACAAGAGCAGTGTCGGCACCCAGTACTTGTGTCGACATATTCAACTGTCAAGTGTCAACTCTTCAAGCAAAATTGTTTCCTAAGTACAGAAATCAAGACGGAGGTACTGACTACTGTCAGAACAGTCAGATGCCAATTATTAACCGGATCAGCTTGTTACTCCTATCAGAGCCTATTTAAAGGGATCTAGTCTTTAGAAGAAAGAGAGAACAACAAGAAGAAAAATAAGCACAATCTGTTGAAGTCAGATATTAGAAGCATCAACTACAAATTTAGAAGGTGGAGTGAAGCTAGATCAAGAATCATCTTCAACATTTCTCCAGCCTAGATCAACCCTAATTTCTACTTCAAGAAGCTTTGAAAAAGATAAGAAGGGTTGGATCAGATCTATCTTGACAAGATCAAAGGAAGCAAATTGATCACGATCAGATCAAGAAGCTGTCACTTATTTCTTTCTTACTGGGTGACTTTTTCTGATTCTATTCCTTTTATCTTCATTCATTGTGAAAGATATACATGTAGATCTGAGTGTAGGGGAATAACTCTTTTTATGTTGTAAGCATGTGTTATAAAGGCTAAGATAAGGCTGGGATTGCCTAAGGTAGGAGAAGCAAGAAATTCTCTGAGGTGTAGGGCAGGAGTTGCCTGAGAAGTAGGAGTGAGGATTCATTCTGAGGTAGAGTTCTTGGGAAGAACTTGAGGTGTAGTATCTTGGTGATCTCAGTGGTAAGACTTGTAAAGTCTGAGTTGTAGGAGCTAGCTGGGCTCTGAGCTGTAAGATCTAAGGATCTTAGTATAAGAAAGGAAAGGAGTTTGGCCGAATCTAGTTTATTGCTAGATAGGCGAAGGGGGAAGTGGATGTACCCATAAATTGGGGAACCACTATAAATTTGTGTGTATTGTACCGTGTTTGTTGATTGTTATGCTGTGATATTTTTCAAAGTGCTGTTTAGACTATCTTATTTTTTGTATAATGTTAATCTACATATAGAAACATAACTCTGAATAATTTAAAAGAGGTAGTCATAATTTAAATTGGACCTATTCACCCCCCTCTAGGTCATTATCAATCCTAAAGTAAACATTTACAATTGGTATCAGAGGGAGGTTCACTGAAAAAGGCATAACAACCTTGTGAGAAAGATATATCATGGCTCAGAGGGAAAACAATTCAATTAAGCTACCTGTTTGCTCCAAAGAAAACTTTGGAATATGGAAAGAGAGAGCTAGATTATTCATGGAAGCATCAGACCCAAGAATATACATCACAATGATTGAAGGACCTTTCATTCCCTTGAAAGTGTCAGTTCTTGATCCAAACATCAAGACACCTAAGACTTAGATGGAGATGGATAAAGATGAAATCATACTGGCTTCTATGGACAAAAGGGGACAAAATATTATATTTAGTGCAATAGATGATTCTACTTTTCAGAATCCGATTCATTGAAAGACAACCAAAGAAATGTGGGATTCTTTATTGTCTACAAAGAAGGAACAGATGAGGTAAGAGATGACATGAAATCTCTGTTAAATCAATAGTATGAAGCCTTTAGACAAGATAAGAAAGATTCAGTGGATGAACGTTTTGAAAAGTTCTTCAGTGGAGTATCTTTTCAGTTTGAAAGAGTCAACATAAAGTTGGACCTATAAAAACTGAAACTTATAGAACTAACTAATAAGATAGATAGCCAAGCAGACGTAATAGTGGAACAGGTCAAGACAGTCAAGGACCTGGAAGTAAAGCTTACCTAAGAAAGATATCTTCTTACTCAATTATCAAAACCTAAGTCAGTGTTACCTATCATAGATACCTTTTGTACACCATTTAGAAGTGGTGTAGGATATGGTAAGAACAAAAAGTTTAAAAAGAAGTTTGTACCCAAGGGTAAAGCTCCAAGTGGTCCTGTTATGCAACCAGTCGAGTATCCTCCTTCTAATAGATGCTTGAGATCATGTGTTCTTGGACACATGAGGTCTGAATGCTCTACCAGTAAGGTCAATAAAGAGCCTTGTTGGAAGGATCTGATATCTAAAGGCAATATAGGCCAAAAACCACCACACAAGGTGATCAATCCAAGAAGCCAAGGAATTCTTAGAGTTGATCCCAGTGTATCTCACATTAATCTGAAAGGTAAGTGTATAAATTTTGCACCACTACCTTGAAGTTGGATGACAATCTGTGTTGCATAACCTCAAGATAAGATACAATAGATTTGAGTGTTGGTTTTGTGGGAAGGTTGGGCTTTTTTCCCTAGATTGTTGGTATAATCCAACAGCTCCTTCATATAAGTTTCAACCAACTTTATTTAGAAAGACTCCTATGTTTCACATAACAAAGCCTAACAGGAATCAAGGCTCCAAAACTATTTGGGTGCCTAGGGTGAACTAAATTTGTGTTTGTAGGTTGAGCCAAGTACCACAAACTGGCCAATATGGTACTTGGATAGTGTCTTTTCAGGCATATGACTAGATCAAGGATTTTACTAAGAGATTACACTCTAGTAAGGAATGGACCAAAAGTCATCTTTGGAGGGTCAAAGAAATGACTCACCAAGGGATATGGTAATATTTCTAATGGCCTAGATACCATCACTAAAGTGGCTTATGTGGAAGGATTTAACCACAATCTGATAAGCATAAGTCAGCTTTGTGATATAGGGTATGAAATTGTTTTCCACAATGACAAGTGTTTGATAAGTAATTTAAGATATCAAGAGATCATCTTGTCGGCAGTAGCAGTGGGAACATTTATTTTCTAAATTTCCTTAGTATAAATGAACAAACACCGGTATGTCTTGCAGCAAGTGAGAAAGACACTTTGTGTATACAGTGGCAAAAGAGACTGGCTCGCTTAAACTACAAAGCTATGAGTAAACTATTCTCTATGTACATAGTTAGAAATAGTCCACAACTTAAATGCTCCAAAGAAGGCTTATGTCCTGCATGTCTAAAATGCAAATAAACAAAAGTTTCCTTTAAGAGCATTCAGTCCAAACACACTGAGAGGTGTCTGTACTTACTTCATATGGATCTATTTTGTCCTATTCAAGTTCTTTATTTGGGTAGGAAGTACTATAGCTTTGTGATTGTGGATGATCACTCCAGGTTTTCTTAGGTATTCTTCTTAGGGAGAAAGTCTGAAACACTAGACATCCTTGCTGACTTTGTCAAACAAATTCCAAATGAGATGGATTGTTCTGGGGTCAAACTTTGAAGTGACCATTGTATAGAATTCAATCTGAAAAGATGACCAATTTATGTAAGGAACTAGGAATCCTTCAGGAGTTCTCCTCTCCAAGAACATCACAGCAAAATGGAGTTGCTGAGAGGAAAAATAGAACTGTTATTGAGGTAGCCAAAATAATGCTAAGTGATACATCTCTCCCAGAATATTTCTGGCTGAGGCCGTAAACACATCATGCTATGTTCAGAATAGAGAATTGATCAACAAGTATCACAGCAAGACTCCCTATGAACTAATGAAAGGCAAAAAATCAAATCTCTCCTACTTCACAATTTTTGGTAGTAAGTACTATGTTTTGGACAATGGGAAAACTTTTCTAACCAAGTTCTCATAGAAATCATATGAAGGAACCTTTGTAGTGTATAGTCTTCATAGCAACGCAAAAAGGATCTACAACTTGAAACATCAGGTTGTACAAGAATCTATTAATTTTGTTTTTGATTAATCATCTGTTTTATTTAATGTAATCTCTAACAACTCTAGTCTAGGTGTTATAGACTCTAGAATGTAAAAGCTAAAAATAAGTGACTAACCTGACATAGAGGTACACATTAGAGACAATATAGAAATTCATATATAAAATTCTGCAACTGCCCATGGGGAGGAAGAGAATCACCCTAATCCTCCTGCAGTACTAGGTAATGATAGGAACCTGCTAGTAGTAGTTAGACACCTTAGAGATCATCCGATTGATCAAATAATAGGTGATGCCAGATTAGGAGTAACTACGAGGTGTAGACATCACAGTGAGGTTCTATACTCTAGTTTTATCTCTCAGGTAGAACCTAAAAGGTTTGAAGAAGCAAATTTAGACCACAACTGGATTATGGCCATGCAAGAAGAGCTAAATCAATTTGAGAGATGCAAAGTCTGGATTTCAGTTCCTAGACCTAGTGATCATAATGTGATAGGCACTAAGTGGATTTACTGGAATAAAATAGATGAGTATGAGATTATAGTAAAGAACAAAGCTAACTAGTGGCTAAAGGATATAGACAAGAGAAAGGGTTATACTTTGACCAAACCTTTGCACCTATAGCTACGATAGAAGCCATAAAGTTGTTTTTAGCTCATGCAACATTCAAAGGATACAAGGTATAGTAGATGGATGTCAAGTCAGCATTCCTTAATGGTACACTAAAGGAGGAAGTCTATGAAGAGCAGCCTACAGGTTTTGTTGACCCTAAACACAACACCTATGTTTTCAAATTGCATAAGGCTCTGTATGGGTTAAAACACGCACCAAAGGCCTTGTATGAGACCCTGTCTACCTTTCTTATAGAGAACAAGTTCTCTAGAGGAAAGATAGACAAGACACTATTTCTTAGGGATATCAAAGGATCAAGCATCTAATTCTAGATTTATTTAGATGACATAATCTGTGGGTCTACTAATGAGAAGCTATGTAGTAAATTTGCAAGGCTTATTCAAGGCAAGTTTGAAATGAGCAGCATGGGTGAGCAAAAGTTCTTCTTGGGATTCCAAGTTAGACAATTTGAGGATGAAATATCCATCTCTCAATCTAAGTTCACTAAGGAGTTTATTAAGAGATATGGTATGGAGAATTCTTCTACCATGAGAACTCCAATGGGTTCTTCTGTGTCACTATACAAGGATGAATCTTGGAAGTCAGTTGTTGAAAACTTGAATAGAGGCATCATTGGATCACTCCTGTATTTAACTACTAGTAGGCCAGATATTATGTTCTCAACATGTATCTGTGCTAGGTACCAAGCATGCCCCAAAGAGTCTCATAACACTACTGTAAAGAGAATACTTATATATCTTAATGGAACAACCAATCTTGGGCTTTGATATCTTAGGGATAGTGATTTTGAACTTACAGGCTACATAGTTTCATATTTTGCAGGGTGTAAAGAAGACAAGAAAAATTACTTCTGGAACTTTTCAGTTTCTAGGGAAAAGACTTATAAGTTGGAGTAGCAAGAAGCAAATAAGTGTTGCCATCTCTACAGCAGAATCTGACAACATATCTGCTGGGAGTTGCTGTGTATAGTTGTTGTGGATTCAATATAAACTACTGGACTATAATATACAGCTAAGTAAATCTGTTATAGTTTGTGATTCTACTAGTGCAATTTCTATTGCTAATAATCTTGTTTCTCACAGTAGAACTAAACAAATAGAAATTAGATATCACTTTCACAGAGAGAATTTTGTAAAAGAAAATATAAGCTTACAGTATACTACTACAGAAAGAGAAGTTACAGATATTTTTACAAAACCTCTAGATGAAAGTAAGTTCAATTATTTTAAATTTGAACTAGGCATGTTGAATATTGAATAGATATTTACAATTAGTAGCAACAAAAGTTTGTACATCTCTTAAAAAAAGATGACTAACCATATATACAAATCCTTAAAACTAAGAAAAACTTAATCAATGTCAAGAAATTATATTCAGAACAAGTTGTCTAAGTCAAAGAACTGTGTCGAGACACCACAGTGTGTGTCGACACTAGTAGTAAAGGTGTGTCGACACACAAGACAGTGTGTCGACACTTATTAGCGGATGTGTGTCGAGACATTATAATTTTGTGTTGAGACATAAGGTTGTCAAGACCCTTAGGTCTGAGTCGAGAAACATAAACCTTGTGTCAACTTAAGTCGACACATCTCGATAGAATAGGTTTTTCATGTCGACAATAAATATTTCCAAATAGTTAGAAAATTACTAAATGCAGTGAGCCTTTACACCTTCAAAAGAATGTTACTATAAATATGAGGTATATGTATTTGTCAACTTCACTTACCAGAAATATTGAGAGACTGATCGTTGTGTATCGATTCCAAGAAATCCATAGTCGACTCCTTTTAAACTCAAGCTCTTTCAACAAGAATGACACCCAAGATGGACGATAACATTAACGAGGGATACGAACCTGTGCATAATGCATTCGTCTCCGCTTCAGATGATATAAAGAAGGTGATGGACCTAATGAATGAGGAAGGTCTAGAGTATCTTCTTTCAGAACCAAACAAAATTTGGAAGAGAGAGGTATCTGAATTATATTCTAATGCCTCATTAAACCCTAAGTTAGATAAGATAAAATTTAGTGTAAATGGAGCAAGGGTAAAGGTAAAAACCAAAAGACTGGCTAAAGTCTTTCAGATTCCAAGAACTGCACTGGATGATGACCTGAATTCAAACAAGACTGTTGAGGCCTTGGAATGGTGTGGACTACCTCCAACCACTAGCTCTGGAAACTCTTTAAACAGGAAGGGAATGAATTCCTAAGGAAATTTTTTATCTGAGATAGTTGGAAAAGTACTCCTCTGCAAGACTGGAGCCCATGACAGGATTTCCAAATATAAGTTTACCCTGATGAAAAGGATTATCTTCAAAATCACAACTGATTGGAATAGGGTAGTTTTTGATAAAATTGCAGAAGGAATTCAGAAGCCTAATATGGGCAGAATTATTAGTTTGTATCTGATAAAGGTCATTCCAGATAATATCAATCAGAAAAATGACTCTAAGATAAATCATACGAGAAGAATGGACCTGAGAATTATGTCTAGATGGGACAGAGTCTTGACTAAAGAGATACCAGAACCTAAAAGGACAAAGGAGGTAAAAGGCAAGAAATCAGTTGTAGAAGAAGTAGTATCCTCTACTTATTATTAAGAAGAGGTACACTTCAGTTATGATTAAAATGCTATGGAAGAACAAGGAAGATCTCCAAGGCTTTCCCCTTGAACAAGTATACAGGTGCATGGGGAGAACATTCTAAAAAGGGAACAATTTGAGGAAGAGACCCTCAGTGAATTACTTATGGATACAGCTACAACTATTATAATGGATGTTGTTCAAGACTTAGAAAAATCAAATGATCCTGAAAATGAAATATCTGAACAAGTGTTGGAGGAAAATAATCCAAAAGAGAATGAAGAAGTTCTTTTCAAAAGTATCAAACATCCAGGGGAGAGAGTTGAAGATTCTCAGATTGAGGTACCTGATGCTGAAATTCCGCATGCAGATATTATCATGGACAATGTTAATATTAATAAGAAAGGTAGAACAGTTGAGGGGGAGTTTTCCCCAGGTACTAACAAAACCAAAGAGACACCTCAAGTTGAAAAAGTTAGTTCTTATGAATCTGAGGAAGCCGAAGCTTCTCAACTGAAGAAAAGGAAGTTTTCTGAAATTAAGAAGAGGAGCAAGAGTTACAAACAATATCTTAAATCTGGACAATCATCAGCTCCTGCAATGGATAATATATCTATGCTAGTTCAACTATAGATCATGCTTGATAAGCAAAGGCAAGATCTAGAGAAGTATGTAGATGAAAGCAACAAGGAGTAGTAATTTCATTTGGCTCAAGACATCAAGTCAATAAGATTTGAAGTAAATCTCTTGAAAACTGAAATGACTACTTTCTTTGAGAAAGAAGCACATGCAGTGGTCTATCTGGCCAAGAAACAACAGGAAGCCAAACAACTATAGGATGATGTGGCACTCAAGCAAGTCTATGTCCTTGAGAATCAGAATAGGATGAATGAAAATCTGATAATTATGCATGACACTACTTTGGGAGAAATTAAGAAACAAACCACTACTTTGGAAATAAAAATTGATTCCACTATTAATGAACTAGACAACAAATTGAAAAGTCATTCAGAATCTCTACTAAAGTACATCAAGACTTCTGATAATAATTTGGACATCAATTTACTAAGAGTTAAGAACACAGTCACTTCAGGAATAAATTATCTCGATGGTCAAATAAGATTTCATAAAAATGATTTAAGAGATCATATTGAAAGAGAAGTCATAAAGGGGGAGAGTGTAATGATTACGGCAAGTTCTTACCATGCTACTTAGATATCAAACAATATCAGAGGCACTTTAGGCTTTCCTCCCCTGTGGTATGATGGAGATCAAACTGCTGAATCTGGTTGTCAACCACCTCTACTTGAAGCACCTCCTGCTGACATTTATGATTTTAATTATCCTATAGTACAAGCTAACTTTGAGTCTCTCCAAGAATCTGTTCAACACATGTACAGTCCTCCTCAAGGCTTAGATAAGAATGTAATCTATGAGAAAGTGGACAAATCTTCTACTGCTCTAGAGATAGAGGCTCAGTTATCAAATAAAAGGTTTAGAGAACAAGCTGAGACTAGAACTAATTTTGAGCAATGGAGTTTAACCTCCAGATCAATAATTATTACTGTACGGAAGGCTGTAAATGCTAATGTCACAGATAGGGGCAAATGGTACAGAGAACAGGAATGGGACAAACATCTTAAGCAGTAGTAAGTTATTCAAAAGTTCAGATATGATATGAAGAAAGGAAAGCTTCTTGCTGAGTCTATCGAGCCGAGCAAATATTTCCCAAAGCCATACCATTACTTTGAGAGACAAAGGCTGAAAGAAAAAGATATTGCAAAAGCTAAAGCTAAGAATGACAAAGGAAAGGAGGTTACTGAGGACAAAGTGCCTGAAGTCAATGCAAAGATACAATCTGGGAAAGGCATAGTTATCAAGGAACCTGAGCTGCCTTAGGATATTTTTAGTTTTATATTTCATATGGACAACTTGATCTGTAACTATTTAGTAACCAAAGCTTGTATCAATAAACTTTATAATAAACAATTAATGGAAACCCTAGCATATTCAACATTTCATGTGTTGTTAATTAGGACTGAAATTGTTTGCCTTATCTTCTATTCAGTATTATTGTTTTTAACATGTTTTTTATTTGTGTTATTTTACATATAGTATTGCTCTGTATTCTAAATGTCTTTATCATTATATTTTGGTATCATGTTGTATATCATTGATTTGGGGTTATGAATTCTCCAAATATGGGGAGATTGTTGAGTACATTGGTCACAATGTACTTAATTTGAAGAAGTCCTTTCAGCTCAATCATATACACATAGTTGTATTTTATGGATGTTAAGTTCATGTGTGCAGGCAAATAAAGGTAAGTACAAAAGCGTCAAGAAATTTAGGACTTGTGTCAACACATATTGAACAAGTTATGTCGAGGCAAAGAGAAGCTTGGTCGACACTAAGGACAACTGTGTTAACACAATCTATTCAAGTTGTGTCGAGACTGAAGACAACTATGTCGACACTCAGGACTAGTGTCTACACACTTCACAAGCTGTGTTGTGACTGGAAGCAAGTGGTGTCGACACACAGAACTTGTGTCGACACATTCTACATAAGTTGTGTCGAGACAAGTTTAGGAGCTGAGTCGACACATTCAGATATATGTCGACACCACTACAAGAGAAGTGTCAATACCCAGGACTTGTGTCGACACATTCAACTATCAAGTGTCAACTCTTCAAGAAGATTAGTTTTCTAAGTACAAAAATCAAGACGGAGGTACTGATAACTGTCAGAACTATCAGATGTCAGTTATTAACCAGATCAGCTGATTACTCCTATTAGAGCCAATTTAAAGGGATCTAGTCTTCAGAAGAAAGAGAGAACAACTAGAAGAAAAATAAGCACAATCTGTTGAAGTCAGATATTATAAGCATCAGCTACAAATTCTGAAGGTGGAGAGAAGCTAGATCAAGAATCATCTTCAACATTTCTCTAGCCTAGATCAACCCTAATTTCTACTTCACGATGCTTTGAAAAAGCATAGAAGGGTTGAATCAGATCTATCTTTACAAGATCAAAGGAAGCAAACTCATCTAGATCATATTAAGAAGCTGTCACTTATTTCTTTCTTATTGGGTGACTTTTTCTGATTCTTATCCTTTTATCTTCATTCATTGTGTAAGATCAACCTGTAGATCTGAGTGTAGGGGAATTACTCTCTTTATTTTTTAAGCCTGTGTTATAAAGGCTGAGGTAAGGCTGGGAATGCCTGAGGTAGGAGAAGCAAGAAATTCTCTGAGGTGTAGGGTAGGAGTTGCCTGAGAAGTAGGAGTGAGGATTCATTCTGAGGTAGAGTTCTTGGGAAGAATATGAGGTGTAGGATCTTGGTGATCTGAGTGGTATGACTTGTAAAGTCTGAGTTGTAGGAGCTAGCTGGGCTCTGAGCTATATGATCTAAGGATCTGAGTATAAGAAAGGAAAGGAGTTATACTAAATCTAGTTCATTGCTAGATTGACTAAGGTGGAAAGTGGATGTACCCATAAATTGGAGAACCACTTTAAATATGTGTGTATTGTGCTGTGTTTGTTGATTGCTATGCTGTGATATTTTTCAAAGTGCTGTTTAGACTATCTTATTTATTTGACAGTGTTAATATACATATAGAAAGCATAACTCTAAATAATTTAAAAAAGGTAGTCATAATTTAAATTGGACATATTCACCCCCTCTAGGTCATTATCAATACTAAAGTAAACATTTACATACATCAATAATAAGAAGCAACAATAGGCTTATATAATATCAGAGTACATCAAAACTTTGCCCAAGTACTACAATAAAAGTTTCTCAAAACTCATATCCGTAACCGAAGGAAGCGATGGTATCGTCACGTACGGCCCGTCACCCTGGACTGGTTTCCCTCCTGCGCAACCTGATGCTACTCTATCTGCTGGGTTTTCTCCTAAAAAGTAAGACGTAGCGACCATTAGTCATAAATACTAAGTGGCTATCACATCCTCTCCCTCGATGACTCTTAGGCACTAGGCGGAGAAAGGAAAAAGGTACAATATATATATGTAAGCAGCAGTACAAGCAGGTGGTATAAGACTAATCAATATTAAAGTATCCAAAATGTATAACAAGTGAGTATATCAATCTACACTAGCAGTTCTACTATCAACAACAGTATACAAGTATGATCCTACAACAAGAAGGTAACTCATCTTATATGAATGCTCATACAGACATATAAGTTAAGGATCGGCTTAACAGTAAATTAATTCATCATATAAGAATGCCTATACAAACTTATATGATGAGGATCTTGTGGATGTAATTTCATGCAATGTTATGAATGCAATGCAATGACTCACCCATGCTCACACACATGCACACTTCCATGTCGACACAGACTTGTAGTTCCCACTTTTCGAGCAGGTAGCTAACCTCTTAGTCATTATCCGTCGTGGCCAGACGGTGACATTAGAACTGGATTTCCACTACTAGGCGGGCATCCACATTACCAAGCCTAGGCCTCCGTATGCTTCAATGCTCAGAACACAACAGCGGAGCTAACATGCGCGCTACGACTTAGAGGGGTCTCGGGTAGGTGTGCACCAAGAACATATCCCTACGCTGGCCTATCATCATGGCACAGAAGATGCCTCTGGGAACGTATCACCATAAGACGAAGGCCAACCGACCACTGGTTCGGAGGGTGCCTTAGGAAGTAAGCACTGAGGACCAATGCCCAACCATCCAAATCTATCTTTAAACTCCCGTCGGTGTGACGACTAGCCAGCCCATAGACCTACCACACTATCGTTAACCCAGGATTATGACACCGCTTGCCAACTCACACTATATGAAATTTCATATTTAAGGGATCCACACTGAGTCCCTTTTTATTATTCACATCCCGTGCTCAACAGTACGCAAGGGATCCACACCGAGTCCTTTATCAACACATCATTCAAGTGCGGAAAACACACATGCACCTCAACCCATCCACTTTTCCATCCCACGTAAGGGTTCATCTTGTATACAGGTGGCAAGCCACCTTATACATCACACCAATCCAACAATACTATCCGTAGGGAGACACAAGTCTAAGCAGTGGACTACTAAAAACATTCCATTAATCATCAAATCACATGACCATGCATTAACCACATCCAATTCCTTTCCACATGATCAAGCATTCACAACAAGTGTAACACCATATGAAAACCACAATAATATAATGATTCTACTAATACACATCAAGTATGATAACATAGCTATGGGTTATGTATTAAGTTGTCCGACATCACACCTTCTTTCCAAAACCCATTTCATTCACCTGATTATAATCATGCACATCTCCATCGAATTTCCAAAGAATATCATTTGTACAACCAAACGTATCAATTCGTTTGTTCACTAACTTACCCAAACTATTTGTTTATCAAACTCCTTCAAACTGTTTGTACAATCATGTTTCACCAAACCATTTGTTTATCACGATTAAGTATAGACTAAGTTTACCAAAACCTCAACATTATTTTGCTACGATCTCTCTACCAAATCCAAAGCTGGTTCTACACAAACCCGAGAACAACATGTACTTAAGACATGGTTGTACAAAAACTTCGACTTGACATTCCCAAGGCTACAAGACTCGTATGAAAACTTGTAACCATTCGTTGGAACGATCATTCCAAGGGAAACGACTTCCGTGTTTTGCCAAAAACCCAAATCTAGCCATATCATACTTGAAAACGGCATCGAAGTTTGCTAAGCACAGAAAAAAGATTTCTATACGCATCTTAATGCAAGCGGAATGACATCGGTTCATCTTCTTCCTTTAGTTATTTGTTCAAAACCACTCGCATATTTTACTCCTCCCTTATTCACCCTCAATAGACCATTCCTCTTCACGAAACAAAGTCCATCATCTTAAAAAAGCAGAGAGGAGAGGTTGAAGACATCAAATCCCTAGGACAAGGTCCTAGCATGGTCTCTTACAAGGAGATCTTAATCTCGCAAGTCAAACACTTTTGAGTCGACATCTCTCCTAGATAATAACTACAGATCTAGCACCAAAGGAGAGGGTAGGAAGCTAACCTCGTTTCCAGCCAATGAACTCTTCACTCTTCTTGGCGGCATCTTCTTCTCATTGGCGTCGTTCTTCATAGAAAGGAACGGTCTCTCCTCCAGCAAAATCCGACGCCGACAGCTTTCCCTCTTCCGACGGTTTTAGCACAGGTAATGATTCAGCATGAAGTGAAGTGATGGCTAGGATTTTACATAAATCCCCTTTTATAGGAAAAATTAGGGTTAGACCGCCTGTCACGTGTCACCCTAGTACTGGACCGCCCATTATTATTTAAATTAAGTCTTGTCGAAAGGACTGGGTCCTAATAAGTCAATTGGAGCATTTCTCGAAAACCAGATTCAGCCCGTACCCATGAACCAGCAACACATTCTGCCAAAATATTGTAAGTCAAAATTGCCGTTTATACCATTCATAATAGACGAATCGTCGAGATTCGTGGTGACCACTCGAGTCCAATAAGGTCCAGTCAAAATCGTCGAGTATACAGGACAATTCGTCGAATAGCATCGAGTTTACTCAATGCACTCAACGGTTCGTCGATTGGCATCGATTCCACTCAACGCCTAAAGTAATCAGAATAATTCTAGGTTAAATACTCAATGCCTAGTTGAATGGCATTTAGACTACGCAATAGTCTCGATGCTTGAGTCCAGAATTATTCTAAGTTAAATCACTCAACGCTTCGTTGAATGGCATTAAGAACACTCAATGCTCTCAAAGCTTTGAGTCCAGAATTATTCTATGTTAAATAACTCAATGCCTCATCGAATGGCATTGATACAACTCAACGCTCTCGATTCTTTGAGTCCAGAAATATTCGAACTCAAAAGTGTTGGGTGGCATTGAGACCACTCAATGCCTCGTTGAGTGCCGAACTTTCTAAGTCATAAACTTTGAGTGGCGTTGAGACCACTCAATGCACTCGACACGTCGTCGAATGGCATTGAGTTCACTCAACGCATCAGCATCCAGAATATTTCTGAGTCAGAATTTGTCGAGTGGCATTGAGACCACTCAATGCACTCGACGCTTTGTCGAATCCAGGATTATTCTATGTTAAATTTGTCGAGTGGTGTGGAGACCACTCAACGCCTATAACATACAGAATATTTCTAAGTCATATTTTCCCTATAAGTCGAGTATCACTCGATGCCTATTACTGGTGCACCCTGAGCAAGAGTCAGCTTTCTTGACTCAAAACGCACGCGAGAGGTCTAGCTCGAAATGGGATGTTTCAATAGGTATTTTCCAATCCATAACACCGGATATCTTCTCTAGGTCAACTGAAATTCCGTCCTTATTCACAACGTGACCCAAAAAGGACACATGAGATAGCCAAAACTCGTACTTACTCAACTTTGCATACAACCTATGCTCTATCAAAGCAGACAAAACTAAATGAAAGTGCAGGGCATGCTCCTCAGCACTCCGGGAACAAACCAGAACATCACCAATAAAAATGACCACAAATTGATCCAAGAAATCATTAAACACTCAATTTATCATGTACATGAAAGAAGAGGGTGCATTTGTCAATCCAAAGGACATTACCAAAAACTCAAAATTTCCATGCCGAGAACGAAAGGCAGTCCGCGAAAAATCCGTCTCACGGATCCTCAAATGATGTTAGCCTAAGCAAAGCTCAATCTTCGAAAACATCATACTACCGCGCAACTGATCAAACAAATCATCTATCAGCGGCAAGGGATACCTGTTCTTGATTGTTACCTTATTCAATTCCCTACATTCAATGCACAGCCTCATAGATCCTTCCTTCTTCTTAATAAATAAGACGGGATCACCCCCAAGGAAAAGAACATGGCCCAATGAATCCACACTGCAATATCTCATCTTGTAGGGTACGCAACTCTTCCAGCTCACGTGGGGCCATACGGTATGGTGCCTTAGCAATAGGGTGAGTACCTAGCTGTAGATCTATAATAAACTCCACGTCTCTCTAAGGTGGAAGACAAGGAAAAATAACTAAGAAAACATCAGCAAACTCTCGTACCACAGAAATATCTTCGACACGCGTAAAACTACCAACGATTTGCAAAACAGAAATCAAATAAGCACAATAACCTGAATCTAAGAGTTTCGAGCACATACCATAAAAATAATTGGGGAATCCTTGTGCGGAAAACCATACACACTCCTGGGGTGGTCGTTGTCCATCTTGAAGTCCAAATGCTTAACCTTGCATTGGATAAAAACATCATATTTTGACAACCAGTCCATGCCCAATATCATATCAAAGTCCTTCAGGTCTAACACCTTCAATTCGGCAAAATCTAGGAAATCTCCTAAAATAATAGGGCAACTCTGGATACCCTGGTTTGACACCACCGAGTCACTAGAGGGAAACTTAACGCCAAACGAATCACCAAATCGATCAAGAGTTAGACCATGATGCTCTAGGAAACTCCTAGCCACGAACAAGTGGGTTGCACTAGAATCAAACAGAATGCACGCCTAACAATTATTTAACTTAAAATTCCTTATAAAATCATATACATAACAAGTCGAACAACGTTGAAACTATAACTACGAGATAAGAAATAGATTAGAATCTAACCTAAGATCAATTGGGTAGATGTTTGTGCTTCTTCCAAAGTCATCACATTCAGCTTTCCCTTCCCTTTATCCAGCTGCAGTTGCGGTAAGTCTTGGAGTGGAACTGGCTGCAGCGGGGGCTGAGAACGCGGGCATTTACACATCAAATGCCCTCTCTATCCACACTGGAAGCACACTTATTTTTTACTCCAATAACAGGCAATATCATGCCCCTTCTGATTGCACGTAGCACAGACCAGATCTCCTTTAGGTACGCTCTAAATTGCAAGCACTTGTTACTACTTCTGAGCTCCCAACCTCTTGAAACACTTTTCGAATGGATGGTCTGGCCAGCCACAGAAACTACATGCCTCCTTGCTTTATTTCTTCGATGCAGGACTAGAATCTTGAGAGCTTTTATTATCCTAAGACTTTCTCTTTTCCTTTCTCATTTGCATACCTTGATCCTGGGCATTATCGATAACTTTGACTTTCAAAGCATCATCTACTGCCTCAGCATAATTTTCAGATCCATACATGCTAGCCAATTACTAGATGTCCCTCCTAAGACCACCCAGAAAGCGCTTTACTCTGCTCTCTTTAAAGGCTACCAAATCCGGAGCAAACTTGCTCAACTTGCTGAATTCTATATCGTACTCAGTGACTGTGAGCTATCTTTGCTTCAGCTGTAGAAAGTTGTTCATCAAACGGTCTGGCTTGACCGACGATAGAAATTTCCTCAGTAACAACTCCTTGAACGTTTCCCACGAACATCCATCCATAAGGTTCTCCTTCTCTCTTAACCACCAGCTCTTCGCAAGGCCCTTTAGCTAGTAAGCGGCAGCCATCACTCTTTGTTTAGCAGAAATCCCTAAATACGAGAACATCTCCTTTATAGCAATGATCCAGTCATCTAATGCCATGAAATCAGCTCTACAGTCATAGGTAGGAGGTCCTAACCACTAAAAATTAGAAATGAAATACATCTCTAGTGGCAGTAGAACTGGAGGCACCCAAGGAGCAAGAGGAATAGGAACGTCTTGACCACTGCAGGGTCTTACACTGTAGGTTGTTGCCTTGAAATGATAGTCAATAGTGTTGGATCCCTAGTTTGGATTTGGGCTAGGTTCACTAATTAGGATGAGTTTGACCCACATTGTATCTCCAGGGTCAAGTCTATGAGTCCTAGAGTTTAGGTTAGTGATTAGGTTCAATCTTCATGGACAAGGAAGCAGAGTACTTCAGTAGACTTAGACTGAGAAGAATTCAGAGTTCAAAATTATCAGTTCGAAATTCTTCGAACTCAGCTCAACAATCGTCAATCTCAGATTGACGAATTCAGTAATCTTCCTCTGAGTTGAGCTCGACGTTATTCTAGCTGAGGTAGACGATCTCTTCATTCAGAAAGATTCTCAGCTCGATGAACTTAGAGTATAGAATTGGCAAGTTATTTCTAGAATGCAGTTCGCTGAGCTCAGGTCGATAAACAGGAATTCTCAGGTCGACGAACTTGGAACTCCAATAAACGAAATCTGTTAAGAGGTCGACAAATTATGTCCCGAGCCAGACTTAGAAGTTTTCCTTACTTATGTCCCTTATTTATTATATTATTTAGCAGTAATTCTCTGAGTAATTAATGCTCATATTCTCCTGAATATAGCCATTATTGGCAACATTAATTATGGTCTTCATCAGAGTTAATTACTTGCTTATTTTATTGGGAAAGTTGGGGAAACTCATTTAAAGTCAAATATTCAAGCCGTTTCATTCTCCAGATCAGTCAGCAATTAATGCTTGGAATTCTAATTTCGAGGGAGATTTTGAACAGTAGAATATAAAATAGATTTTCTCTTCAGACGGCTGATACAGAGATCTGATTCAATAGAAAGAGTGTAGTACTCAGACATACAGAACAACAACATACAGAACTCTTTCTCTGTGCAAGAAAAACATTCTGTTTTCCATTGTTCTTTCTGTAGACTGAAGAAGAACAACCATCAATATCAAGAGTCTTCTTCAACTTCTCCTCAAGGAACATCCAAGGACATAAACTTTGAATCAGTAAGAAAGTTCCAGGATCTCTTTCAAGACAAAGCTGAAGACCTTTACCCTTAGCAGGCTCCAAGTTTTCTGAACCATCTCTACAATTCAGAAGGAGTCTTGACAACAGAATCCACAAGTCTTCTTTGTTGTATAGAGAAAAGAGAATACATCATACCCTCTCGTACCTCGTGTATAAAGGGTTTATTAACTCCCTTCAAAAGTTTCTTGTTGGTTTTTGGGCACCTGATCAAAAGCCTTAAGGTTTGTGAGATCTCCCTGGAAATAGATCTTGTGGTGGTAGTCACCTGATCAAAACTTGTTAGTGGATTTCTACCAGGGTGGTAGAAGAGTGGATGTACCAAGTTTGGGTTACCACTATAAAATTCATGTGTTGTCTAGTTGATCATTTTCCTTTTGTTTTGTTGTGCTGTGATAGATTAGCTTAGACTATTTCCATTTCCTGTTACTACTATTGGTATCACCTATTTTACTCTGATTAATTTTAAAATAGCCAAAAGTTTTAAATACTCTATTCACCCCCCCCCCCCCCCCCTCTAGAGTAAATCAGGTCTAACCCCTATCTTTTAAATGTTATCAGAGGGGTGTTCCTTTGGTTATACAAGCTAACACTTGAACCAAAAGGTCCTTGTTAGATCTGATTTCTTTTCCCTAATTTTTTCTATTTATTTTATATCTTGGCACATAACAAAGATTATGCAAGCACAAGACCTCCAGTCAGCAACTTGAATAAGTTTGCTATTTGGAAGGCAAGAATCAAGTTATATATGAACTCTATTGATGAAGATATTTTCAACTCTATTTTGACAGGACCACCAACTCTAATGGCAATAACTAATGCAAGTTCCAGCACTCATGATGTTCCACCACTTGAGTGGATAGATGCTCAATAGAAGGCCAAAATAGCTGATGCCAAGGCCATGAATATTCTTGCTCAAACAATGTCTGATGACATCTTCAAGAAAGTGGCAGAGTGCAAATCAGCTAAGGCTATCTGGGATTCTCTTAACCAGATGGTTGCTGGTCCAGCAGATGAGAGAAAGGACAAGAGATCCAATCTCATCTCTTAATATGAAAACTTCAAGAAAGAAGAGTCAGAGTTTGTCAGTGACATGTACAATAGACTAAGCTCAGTCATCAATGAGCTAAAGACTCTAGACAAGGACATAACTCTCACAAAGGTCAATGACAAAATCCTTATTTTCTTCCCCAGCTCATGGGATTCCAGAATCTGGCAAATCAAGGAAGCTAGAAGTCTGAATGAGATTTCCACTGAATCTCTACTTGGAAAGCTCAAGTCCTATGAACAATTGATAAAGACTAGAGAAGCTGCTGAGCAGAAGACTCCCATATCAGCAAGAAAGGAGCAAAACATTGCATTCAAAGCATCTAAAGAATTAGAAGCTCCAACAGCTAGTGAAGAATTTTTGAGTCTCTTAGCTAAGAGACTTTACAAGATGTGCAAGAGGGATTTTAGAAGAAAGTCATCTAGACAAGATGACAAGCCAAGGTATGATAAGACACCAACTAAAGAAGTTGTTTGCTTTGGTTGCAGGAAGCCAGGACACTTTATCTTAGATTGTCCAGAGAACCAAAAGAAGGAGAGAAGAAGAGAAAAGGAACCCAGGAAGCAGCACTATAATAAGCCCTCCTCCAGCAAGCATAAAAGGAAGGAGAAAGGCTTTATGGATGAAACCTGGAGTGAAACTGAAGATGAATCTTCATCTTCCAACTCTAGTGAAGATGAAGAAGATTCAAAGGCAAAATAAGTGTGTTTGATGGCCATCAATGCATCAGGCAGTTGTACAGAAGCAGAAGATGACAAGTCAGAGGGTGAAGACCCTGAATTTGAAGAGGATTAGGTACAGTCCTCCTTTGATTTTGATTCAGATGAGTTTAGAACTGAGTTTAAATCTTTATGTATTTATTTAATTAACTTTTTAAAAAAATTAAACAACTTAGAGAAAAACTAACATAACAAGAAAATTTCATTTTAGAAAACATTAAATTAAAAGATGAATTAACTCAAGCTAATGAATGAATAATCTCATTAAAACTTAATTAACTGAGGCTAGACAACTTGAAGAATCCCTAAATGGGAGAAGTATTAAGTTGATGGACATCACAAGCACAGTGAATGCCATACTTAATGGCAAGCTGGTCTTAGGTGCTTCATCAAGCCAACTCCCATTGATTCAGAAAAATATACTAACAACTCTAATTAAATTTGTTTCTGAAAAAGCCAAGGAAAAGATAGATGCTAATATTGTTAAACAAACAGAATTAAAACTGAAGAATAAGAAAAAGCCTAACTATAACAATGTTCAGCAGATTTCGTCGAACTCAAATTGACGAAATATGTACAGTTTGTTAAACTCAAGTCGACGAACTCCGAACTCAAATTTTATTATGATTATTCTCTGAACTACGATCGAAGAAACTACTATGGTTTATCGACAAGAGATCGACGATATTGGGCCCCAGAAAATGAATATTTTCATTCTCTGAGTGGAGTTCGACGAACTAATCCCCATTCGTCGACCTCAGATCGACGAACTTACCAGAATTCGTCGACCCCAGTTCATAATAACAAAAACTTTAATTCTAACAGACCACTTAATCAACCAAGAGATTATGTTAATCCATTTATCCAGTAGATAATTCCACCTAGAAGATTTCACACCCTAGGTTATAAAAATCAACCAGAATACTCTTACATTTCCAGTTTTAACTATGTGAATAAACAAGGACCCAAGGTGACTTGGGTCAATAATAACTAATCTGTTTTATTGCAGGTGAAAGACTATCCCACCACAGGGCAACAGTGGTATCTTGATAGTGGCTGTTCAAATAATATGACTTGCAGCAAGACAACCTAATCAACTACAAGTCAAAGTGAGGACCCAAAGTAATATTTGGTGAATCTAATTGTGGCCAGACTGAAGGATATGTGAAGGTCAAAATTGGAGCAGTCACCTTCAAGAAGGTAGCTTATGTAAGTGGACTGAAGCACAACATATCCATAAGTCAGTTATGTGATGAAAGATTTCAGGTATCATTTAACAAACCCTCAAGAATAATTGCTTCTGTAGATAACCAAGTTGTGTTAACTGGTACTAGAGTAGGTAATATCTATGTAGTTAACCTTAGGTCTGCTAAAACTGAAATATGCCTGTTTAATCAAACAAGTAATAATAATGAACTTTAGCATAAGAGATTAGGTCATGATAATCTGAAAAACATTGCGAAACTCTCTAGGGACAACCTTGTTAGAGGATTGCCTTCTTTCCCCTATAAGAAGGAAAGCATTTGCAGGGCTTGTCAATTAGGCAAGTAAACTAAAAATAGTTTTAAGTCACTTAATAAGAGTGATTTACCTAGGATTATGTATTTGCTTCACAAGGAACTTTTTGGACCCCTTGCTGTACAGAGCCTAGGAGGAAAGTCTTATACCTTAGTGATAGTTGATGACTTCTCTAGGTTCACTTGGGTGTTCTTCTTGAGAAACAAGTCAGATAACTTCAAGGTTCTTATAGATTTTCTTAAGAGCATAAAGATTGAGTACTCTACTTCAGTTGCATTGATTAGAAGTGATCATGGTACTTGGTTTGAATCTCTTCCCATGTATGAATTCTGTGAGAAGGAAGGTATCAGGCATTGCTTCTCTGCTCCAAGAACTCATGAACAAAATGGGGTAGCTGAAAGGAAAAACATAACACTCATTGAACCTACAAGCACATAACTTGCAGATGCTCACTTTCCCCTATCCTTTTGGGCAGAGGCTGTGAGGACAACAAACTATGTACTGAATAGAAGTTTGATTGATAAGCTTAAGGGATAGACCCCCTATGAACTACTCAAAGGGAAGGAACCAAAAGTAGATTATTTTAGAGTCTTTGGTTGTGTCTGTTACATTCATAATAATAAGAAGAAATATATGAGAAAGTTTGAAGCCTAGACTGAAATTGGAATATTTCTTGGATATTCCCAATTAAGCTAAGAGCTCTTTCTCGGTGGTGGTGTAGTTGGCTTGTGCAGACGTGAGTGTCTTGCTTGAATAATAAATCAGGTGGAAGAATTTATTCAGTCGTTGGCTTAAGACCGCGTATACCGTAATATCACTCGCATCGCACATGATTTCAAAAGTAAGAGACCAATCTGGAGAAACTAGAATCGGGGAGTTTTCTAATTTTTCTTTTATTAAATTGAAAGCAAGAAGACAATCATTATTAAAAATGAAATGTGACTCTTTCTCGAGAAGATGGGTTATCAGCATCGTAATTTTGTAAAAGATTTGGATAAAACGCCGATAAAACCCCGCGTGCCCTAGAAAACTCTGAATGGCTATAATATTCATTGGAGTGGGGAGTTTTTCAATAACTTCGATCTTGGCCCAGTGGACCTCGATCCCCTTGCTTGAAATCTTATGGCCAAGGACCAATCCCTCTCGGACCATAAAGAGGCATTTATCCCAATTGAGGGCTAAGTTAGTTTCCTCACAATGACTCAACACACGCTCGAGATTTTTTAAACAATTTTCAAAAGAACTACCAAACACCGAGAAGTCGTCAATGAATACCTCCATCACTTCTTCTACCAACTAGTTGAATATCGCCAGCATACATCGCTGAAATGTAGCCGACGCATTACAAAAACCAAATGGCATCCTTTTGTAAGCGAAGGTGCCAAAGGGACAAGTAAATGCATTCTTCTCTTGGTCCTCGGGTGAAATCGGAATTTGAAAGTACCCCGAGAGACCGTCGAGAAAGCAATAGAAGGAGTGACCGGAAAGGCATTCTAAGATTTGGTCAATAAAGGGGAGCGGGAAGTGGTCTTTTCGGGTGGCATCATTGAGTTTGCGATAATCAATGCACATCCTCCAACCCGTAATAGTACGAGTTAGAATTAATTCATTGTTTTCATTGGCCACTACCGTGACTCCACCTTTCTTTGTCACGACTTGTACTGGGCTCGCCCAAGTACTATCAGAGATAGGGTAGATAATTCCCATGTCGAGAAGTTTAATAACCTCAGCCTTCACGACCACCTTCATGTTTGTATTTAAACATCGTTGGGGCTGGATAGTACTACGGGAATTATCATCTAGGAAAATCTTATGTGTGCAGAATGATGGGTTTATCCCCTTGATGTCGGATAACTGCCAGACTATTGAGTGGCGGTGATTTTGTAAAACTAGAGTCAACTCAGAAATTTCTGAGTTGCTCAGATCCGAGGAGATAATAACTTGTAGCTTAGAGTCATTTTCGAGTAAGAGATAATTCAAATCAGTGGGGAGTTTCTAAAGCTCCAAGGTGGGTGGTTTCTTGTAAGAGGTTTTGAATTTTAGGGTGTCGATGGGTAGCGATTTGGGGGGGGGGGTAGTGCGGGAGACTTCTTCTAAACAGAAGAGCTCAATGATAAGAGATTCATCAACTGATGAAGAAACTAATTCAGAATGTGCATAAAATTCATTTTCGAAGCATTCATCTAGATAAAAGCAGGAATCATCGTGCTCTAGGGTGTTACGCATTGAGGGATTAATGTTGAAAGTGATTTCATCATCCCCAACCCGAAGGAGGAGCTTTCCATCACTAACATCAATAATAGCACGAGAGGTGGCAAGGAAGTGGCAGCTGAGTATGAGGGGTACATCGACATCCTCTTCGATGTCTAGGATGAAAAAATATACCGGGAAGATGAATTTGTCCACCTTGACTTAGACATACTCCACAATCCCTACCAGATACTTAACAGAATGATCGGCTAGCTCAATGCTCATACGAGTGGGGTTCGGAGATCCTAGACCTAATTTCTTAAATAACGAAAAAGGCATGAGATTTATGCTTGCTCTTAAGTCTGCCAATGCGTGTTTGACCAACGAATTAACGAATAGGCACGGGATAGAGAACCTCCCCGGGTCATTCACATTGTGGGGTAATTTGTTGAGCACAACTGTGCAACATTCTGCATTTAAGGAAATGTGCGAAATATCCTCGAGCTTTTTCTTATTTGATAGTAGCTCCTTGAGATATTTCGCGTATTTCGGCATTTGAGAGATAACCTAGCAAAACGACACGTTTATATGAATTTGTTTTAGAATTTCTAAAAAAATTTTATAACTTTCTTCGGCGTGTTAATTTTTAAGCTTAGAAGGATACGGTAAATTTGAGCTAGAAGCTTGCGGTGCAAGAATAGTAGGCAAATTTTGATGCTAAAATAACCGGAGGAGGAAGAGAGAGAGACCTTTGGTTCATCTGGCAAAACAACTTCTTTTCCACTGCGTAGGGTAATGACGTTTGCACTTTCCCTTGGATTTGGCTCGGTATTGCCCGGTAGAGCTCCTTGTTACCGCTCGGTGATTATTTTTTCTAGCTGGCCCACTTCGTTCTCCAAGTTTTTGATGGACCCAATAATATTCCTGATATTCGTTTCATTTGTAGCAACGTATTTGGCAAAGACCTCTTCAAGTGAAGGGGGCTTTTCCAGTTGCAGTTGGAAACCTAGTGGATTTAAATTTAGGGGGGGAGATAGATTGAATGTTGGGTTATGATTATGAGGAGAGTAATGGGGGTGTTGAGCATTTCCTTGGTTGCTCCATGAGAAATTCGGATGGTACCTATAACCCGCTTTGTAGGTGTTATTGTACGGTGTGTTGTTCTGGTTATAGGAAGGTCGAGGAGCATTTCCCATGAAGTTAACTTGCTCTTCTATTATAGAGGAATTATTATAATTATTATTCCAAGGAGGAGTGGTGGCGGAGCAGTCATCTCCGCCACTTGCTTTGGTAAGCGCTCAACTTGGAGGGAAAGATTCGAGGTAGCGTCAATTTCAAAGACTCCCGTCGGTTTGTTGTCCCGTACAGGGGGCACATTCCATTGATATGAATTTATAGCCATTTCCTCAAAAGGTTTCTGAGCGGCCTCGAGGGTTTTGTTATTTAGCGTTACCCCAGCAGCCGCGTCGATCATTTGCCTTGTTAAGGAATTTAAGCCGTTATAAAATATTTGCACTTTTTGCCAAGTGGGAAGCGCATGGTGTGGGCACCTTTGCAATATCTCCTTGAAGCGCTCCCACGTATCGTAGAGAGTCTCTGAGTCTATTTGCATGAAGGATGCAATATCTGTTTGCAATTTAGCGGTCTTCGCAGGCGAAAAGTACTCTATAAGAAATTTCCCCGCTATATCGGCTCACGTAGTGATGGACCCTATAGGAAGAGATCTCAGCCACTGTTTGGCCTTTGACCGCAAAGAGAAAGAAAAGAGACGTAATCGAATCGCATAATCCTAGACTCCATTGATTTTAAAAGTATCACAGATTTAGAGAAAATTTTAAATGTGGCAATTTCGATCCTCGCCCGGGAGACCATCGAAGGTCACCGACTGCTGCACCATTTGTATATTGCTGGACATGATTTCAAAGTTATTGTTTGCCACCGTGGGGCGGACAATACTTGATTGTGTACCCTCCAAATTTGGCCTCGCATAATAGGACATAGTCCTTTGTTGGGCCTCATCTGGGTTTGGCGGATTAAGATCCATAGTTTCTGTGGCAGTGTCCCAGATCGACTCTTCGATTCCTAAATGCGATTCCTGATAATGAGAACGGAGGAGACGCAAAGCGGTGCGCTCTATCTCAGGATCATAAGGAATATTTAAAGAGATTCCTCGGGTCATACACTAAAAAAGAAAGAGAAGTGGGAGAGAGATAAAGAGAAAAACTTCAAAAATAAACGATAAAATTAATAGCTATCCTCTTTTCAGAATATCAAAACAATAGTCCCCGGCAACGACGCAACAAACTTGATATCAGATTTCGTGTAGAAAAGGGGTTATGCGTGGAGAAGAAAAAGTTAAGGGAAGAGAAGGTGAAAGTGTGGTTGTGTGATGTTCTCCGATTTTATATGTGATGAAGACAAGTGTACTTTATCGCATATCGTATAGGATATTAAGTTCAATATCAAGGTCAAATTACCCAGGGCGATTTGATTACTTTTACTTCAAGGAGTTACAATTATCTTATCAAATAAAATTTCTTTTGGGTTTCTTACTAAATTAGAGAAGAGAGAAAATTACTTGCAAATAAAAGAAAGGCTAAACGATGATTAAGAGGTAGTACTCGATCTTGAATTTCTTTTGCATAAATTAGTCAAGAATGCAGTAACAAACTTTAACTTAATAGAATAAAGATAACTTGACTGTGGGGGTTCCCGAAGCTCGAACACGCTTCTCTCGAAGAAGTGCCCAACTGAGGTTAGGGAGATCCGACCGAACTCTCGTCCGATATATGAATACCTAACACTCGCTTTAAGTAGTGAGCCCCGTTATTGGGTTCGAATCCAATTAAGGAGATTTACGTCATTCTCTCGAGAGAGGTGTGTGCAACTCTCCTTACTCTTTACCGCTCACTTCAAACTATCGGCCTCTCGGCTAGCCAAGAATGAATGCATGAATGAAAACTATATATCAATAATATAGTTTCATTCAAAATAAATCAAGAGTAAATTGAAGGTCAAAATTATGCTAAGAGAAAAAGGGCTAGAGCATCATAACTGATCAACCCATCCTCGGATCTTCAAGATCGAGTACTATGAGGATTTAGTTATTCATGGTGTAGAAAATGAAAATCATATTAAGAATATTAAAACTTATACCGAGCAAAAGAGAAAGAGAATAACGAATTATTTTATTTCTTAATGTAAAGGAGTCGCAACAAGGGTATATAGATACTATAATGGAAGCTTGCACGAAGATTACAAGTGCGATAAATAAGAAGTATAAGAAGGCTTTGAGGACTTGCATGAAAATTAGGAATATAAATACTTGAAATGAGAAGGAAAGAGAAAAAAACATAAGACAAGATAAACTCTAAGAAATAAAATGGCAGCACCTCCCCTCTCAAAATCTGCATGCTCAACCCTTGGAGATGCTCTCAATTTATAGAAATTTTCCTGGTTGGGTCATGCCCCCTTACACGCCTGGGTTGGGCGTGTAATATTTGTTTTACTTGTGGCTGGCTGAAATTGAAGTCCACAAATGACTGGCGTGGTAGATGGGTTACGCACCCCTTTGACACGCCCGTGTACAAGGGGCGTGTCAGATTCGACATGACTTTGGAGCGTGGAAAAATCGCGCAGTAGTGATTTCTCGGGACTTGGCAGGACACGGCTCGGGTACACGCCCGTGTCGGTTGGACAATGGCGTGTCCTAGTGCGTGTATGCTGAACCTTGCTGGAACCTGACTTTGGACCAATAGATTCATTCCATCATGGTTACACTCCCAAAGTACATGCCCTGGAAAGGCATGACCTTGGGGCGTATAATAGAAAAAAAAACCAAACACCTGAAAAAAAACATAAAATAAACTAAGTTAGAACAATAATTGAGAAAAGAAACTAAAAAGAACCTAAAAATACAAAAGGCAAAAGATTTAAACGAGAAAATAAGTATTTTTTCCCTAATAAACTAAGCTAAATTATGCTTCATCTGTTGTCTTCCGTAGAGCCCAAAATAATGTCATCTACATATATTTGCAGTAGCAAAATCTTGTCTTTTACTTCCCTAAGAAATAATGTCTTGTCTAACTTTCCTCTTGCGATCTTGTTCTCAAAAAAAAGCTAAACAACGTCTCATGCCATGCTCGGGGAGCTTGTTTTAGACCGTATAAAGCTTTATTAAGAAAATATACTATTAAACCCAGAAATCGGCTATCCCTCCCAAGATAGTTAGCTTGCAGGTAGCGGCCTGCTCCAGGTTCCCCCTAGAGGTCACGGCCTATCAGCCCTCTCTTTTCTAAGGATGGGCGGATAGAATTCTCTATCCGCTCAGGCCGCACGGCTAGGGCGGTCCCCCCAGTCAGACTGCCCAGGTCGCACAGCTGCCGCTTGTTCTGCAGAGGCTGCAGACTGCTTCCTCAATCCGCCCCTACAGGCCACGTGGCTAGATACGCTAACCGTGCATTGGTTCTTTATTCCAATAGGTTCATGCCACAACTCAGTCGTGGACACACATTGCCATCCGCACAGACAGCCAGGTAGTCGCATACTCGGCAGGAGTAATGATCTTATTCTTCAGCCCACTCTTGCAGGTCGCACAATAAGTAAGGCAAATCACCACATCGCCAGGCGACCTGCCTCCAAGTTACACAATAGTACGTGACAAGCCTGTCCATCCAACATGACTTCTACAGCAGGGGCAACCAGCACGACCTACGTCTTCAGTCCGCCATGTCGCCAAGTGGGCGGCCAACCCTTCAGTCTGCTTGTAGTAGACAGACCACTCCTCCACTAGGAAGATGACATACTATATTCAGTCTGACAGGTCGCCTTCCTCTGACCCAGCGACAAGCCTCCAGTAGTAGAGGCGGACTCCTCCAGTACACCACGAGCTAGGCGAACAAATCGTGCAGTCCAGCAGAAGAACCCCAACTCAACAGCCGACGATCTGCCTTATCCTCTCCGTAGCGGGCTAGGCGGTCTCATTCTACAGTTCGATAGCTAGCCCTCTAATTTACCAGCTCCGGCCACATCCCAGAAAGAGGCGGACTACTCCTCAGCTCGCACAGCTCGACACAGGCTCTCTCAATATAGTAGAAGCAGACTCGTCCAGGTCCGCCAACAATAGGATAAGCTCAAGTAGACAAGTCCATATCTGCACAACATGGTGCGGACTCAGCGGACTCCTTATTTACTCGTTCAACTTACCGCTCTACCGGGGGTAATGTTACTAAGACTGTTACCTCCTCGGGCCTTTAAATAGGCCCTAATACCTCTTTTTTAGTAGGAATAGTGGAGACGACAAGGTCTATGCACCAATTCCTACGGACTCCAAATCTCAGACCGCACGACCTCTCCTGTTCTCTTCTCGGCCTGATCGCACAGTCCGCTCAACTTGCTCAAACGAGCTGCGGGATCAGCTATCTGCACGGTCTGCCGACCTCTCTTGTCTAACCGCGCGGCCTCTAGCACCTTCTTTCCTTAGCCGCCAGCTTCCCCCTTTGTACCCTTTATTTGCTTTTTATGTAAAGGTGCAATATCAAGTTATAGAAATGAATTATAATCAAGGAAAGCCCACCACAATAGAGGCATTCTAGCCGCTGCGGGCAAAGTCTGCTATTGCTGCTGCAAGCGGTCCTCTCTTCTTTTCTCTCTCTATCTTCATGCGTGTATCAGAGTAACCCGCTACTCGGCAGACTCTCTTCCCTTCTTCTCATCCCCCCGTGAGATTCGAACACCTGTTAACTGGGTGGTGTTGTTTTCATGTATCAACATATACATAATCAGGGAAAGTTGTGTTGACAAAACCTGGGGGTTGTGCTAGGTATACTTCCTCTTTTAGATCTCCGTTGAGGAATGCTGACTTCATATCCAATTGATAGAACATGAAGCCTTTTTGAGCAGCATACGCCTAAAACAACCTGATCGCTTCGAATAAGACTACTGGAGCAAAGGTCTGATCGAAGTTGATCCCTTCTTCTTGTTTGTACCCTTGAGCTACAAGCCTAGCTTTATTCTTTATAATCACTCGATTTTCGTCCAGCTTATTTCTGAATACCCATTTGGTACCGATCAAGTTTTGTCCTTTGGGACTGGGCACCAACTCCCAAAAGTTGCATCTTTCAAACCGATTGAGCTCCTCTTGCATAGCCATAATCCAAGTTGTATCCTTATTTGCTTCTTTAAACTTCTTTGGCTCAACCTGAGATAGAAAACTAAGATGTAGAACTTCGTTAACAGTACCACTTATGGGTCTGACACCGTCGCTTGGTTTTCCAATGATCAGATCTGTCGGGTGATCTCTTAAGTGTCTGAATGCTAGATTTCTTCCTCTTCCACCAGTAGGTTCTGCCCCATCTATTGCATATCCTCTAGGTTGAGGTAGTTCTTCATCTACTCATTCTTCATCCACCACACTTGGATCAACGACCTTGACTGAGCTTGGAGCATCTTCCTTGATCGCTTGATGGAGACGACGACCCTTAATATGTTGAAGACGATGACGGCATGCTTACGGAAGATATTTCTCTGCCTCCAGATAAAGACTTGCGGCGTCGTGATGACCATGTGGAGTGACACCAAAATATCCGCCCGCGGCGCAAACCAATATATTAATAATTAATAATAATTATTAATAAATTATTATTAATTATTAAGTCACTTTTTATGTTTTGTTTTATTATTATTTTATTTTGCAATGTTATTTAATTTCATGTATCATGGGTGCCTATAACCATCAATTGCTATCTTTATTTAATGTCTTTAATTATTATTTTATTATGATATGATGGGTGTCATTAGCCATCATGAGTGGTTTAATATTGTATGGTGGAGATTTAGTGGTGTAGCTTATATATAGGCCTTTTCATGAAGGATTGAGTAGAGAATGAAAAATTGAAAAACAAGGATTCAAAATTTTAATTCCCCCCCCCCCTCCTCTCTCTTCCCCTCTTGGAAAATTCGTTTCCTCCTCCTCCTCTCCTCTCCTCCTCTCCAAAATTTCGCCCTCCCCCTTTCTTTCCCCCCCCCCTCTCTACCTTCTCCTCCTCCTTTCCAATATTCGACCAAAGCCTTCAATACCTCTCCCAAAACCGACCCCTTCATCAACCACACTATTGGGTACATTGGAAAATGTGTACCTGATTTGTCAAGCCAAACCTAGCTCAATGATAAACATCAATGTGTATTTGATGTTATTTTGAGTTGATATGTGCAGGTTAAGAATGTTCTAAAATGCAAAGAAACATTTCTAAGTCCATGTGTCGACACTTGGAAATGGCTGTGTCGACACTTCAGTGAGTTTGTGTCGACATCGGGAGGCTGTGTCGACACACAGAAGCAGAGTCGACATCAACTGTGTCGACACCTGGAGGCAGTGTCTACACACAAATTCTGAGTCTACAATAACTGTGTCAACACACAGGACTTGTGTCGACACTCAGCAGAGTTTCAACAATGACAAGTGCTGTGTAGCGATGAAGTGTTTGTGTCGACACAAATAATCAGTGTCGACACATTCTCAAGATGTAGTGTCAAGAAGCTGTGTCGACATCAAGGCAGCTATGTCGACATCACCAAAGGCTGTGTCGACACTTAAGTCACTTGTGTCGACACATATTGACAGATGGTCTCGACACTTTATGACAGCCAGTCTCGACTCTTTGCTGACAAAGACAAAGGCACAAGATCTGTTTACAGACTTGACATGTGTAAGTTACAACAGGTGTACTGAAGCTGTCAGACTTGTCATAGGTTAGTTATAAACCAGATCAGCCGGTTACCATGGATGAAGACTATAAATAGATGGATTCAGAAGAAGAAAAGGATAATTAAGAATTGACAAACCTAACAAAACTATTGTGAGATTGATCTCTGATCAAGAAAGTGCAAGGCACAGAAGAAGATCTTCGTGAGAAGATCTAAGAAGACATTCTGAAGTGATCATCCACTCAGATTCAGTCTAAGTTGAATTCAATCAAGAATTCAGAAGTATCTTCAAAAGGTTTGGAGAGAGAGAGATCCAGCTATTTGAAGTCAAGATGGAGACAATCACAGGTCTCTTAAGAAGCAGATACTGAACTAATATGTCAAGGAGATTCAGATCTATTTCTGTAATCTAAGGAGGAAGCTGCCAGTCAGTTATATTTAAAGGAAATCAACTCAACTAAGTTCAGATTCAAGAAGCTTTAAAGAAAGCTAAGATCAAGTTGATTTAGCCATCAGCCTCTTCAAGAAGCTGATCAAGAAAATTCTTATCCCTTCTCTCTCAACATGGGTAAGAGATTATAAAATTCCTTATTAAATTCTGTTGGATCTATTCATAGATCTGAGTTATAAGCCTGTTTTATAAAGGCTGAGCGTAGGAGATTTATTCTCTGAGTGGTAGGGTTGTTTGTGCCTGAGTTGTAGGAGAAGGTATTCTCTGAGTTGTATGTCTTGTGGCAAGACTGAGGTAGGTCTTGTTAGCCTGAGTTGTAGTTATGTGGAAACATTCTGAGTTGTAGGAATCCTTCTGGATTCTGAGTTATAGGATCTGAGGATCTGAGTTAAAGGAAGAAGTTAGGCCGAATCTAACATACTGCTAGATAGGTGAAGGGGGAAAGTGGATGTACCCAGACCTTAGGGAACCACTATAAATACTGTGTGCAATCTGTGAAATGTGTAGCTGTAGAATCTGTGAATGTGTGTGCTGAGTTTGCTGCAGAATTTTCTGTTTTATATTATAGTATTGAACTAATATTCTGTCTTAATTTAAAAACAAGAATTAGAACATATTCACCCCCCCCTCCAGGTGTTTAGGTAGTCTTGAAAGTAAAACTATCAAGTGGTATCAGAGGGAGGTTGCTCAAAGAAGGACTTAACAGTCTGAGTTAGATCCCTAAGGCAGAATTAAGAATCAAGAAAATGGGTTCTGGAGAGAATCACAAGGAACTAGGGTCAATGAAATTACCCATCTGCAGGAAAGATATTTTTGGAATCTGGAAAGAAAGGGTTAGGTTGTTTATGGAGGCCTCTAACCCAAGGATATATATCACAGTAAAAGAAGGTCCATATATCCCAATGAATGTGTCTGTTTTAGATGCAAATCAAAGAATTCCTAAAGATTTTTCTGAAATGACTAAGGGTGAGATTATACTGGAAACTATGGATAAAAGAGCTCAGAATATCATAGTGAGTGTCATAGATGATTCTACTTTCCAAAATTTTATTCACTGCAAAACCTCCAAGGAAATGTCGGACACTTTGATTGTCTACATGGAGGGTTCTGAAGAAGTTAGACAAGACAGAAAGTTTATGCTCAATCAAGAATATGAGAGTTTTAGACAAGGGAAGTCTGATAGCATTTCTGAATGCTACAAGAAATTCTACAGGATAGTGAATGAACTGATGTCCTATGGAAGGGTCTTCAGTACATATGAGTTGAATGTCAAATTCCTAAGATCCTTGATAAAGGATTGGGATACAAAGATTTGTGTCATTAGAGAAGTGACCAAACTAGCAGACATTTCTCCTCCAACCTTATTTGGAAAGTTTTTATCATATGAAATGCAACTAATGGCTAGGAAAGAAGAAGAAAGAAATACAAAAGGAGATCATAGAGAAAAGTCAGTGGCCTTCAAGGTTGAAGCCACTAGAAAGAGAAGGAGGATGTCTCCATAACCTCCCAAGGAAGTTGCTAAAGTTATCTCGAATAATTCAGACAATCAGAACTCAGATAGTTGTGATTCAGATGCAGATTTTGCTGCCTTTACAAGGCAGTATCAAAGGTTCTTAAAGAAAAAGCAGTGGAAGTCAAGGCCCTCCACATCACAGCCAGTTGGTGACTACTATCAAAAGAGAAAATCATCAAGAAAGGAAAGGAGCAGGTCTAAGCCCAGCAAAGTTACAACATCAAAAATTGTTTGTTATTGCTGCAATAGGCCTGGACATGTGGTGGCTGAGTGTCCAGAAAAGAGGAAGGAGTCAGCAGACGGAAAGAAGACTCAGCAAAAGGGCAAGAAGGAGAAATCCTTTGTTGCTAAGAAGGAGAAGAGTCTTACAGATCAATCTTCCTTAGAGTCAGAATCTGAAGCTGAAGTATACATTGGACTGTATGCAGCTAGTGAAGAAGATGAGTTTATGCAATTGCTTAATTCCATCTATGATCAAGAAGACCATCAGTGCATGGGACTGATGGCTGAATCAGAAGACAACAAGTGCAAGGATCAGCCTGGTCCCAGTAAGGTACAAAGTAATTCTAGAATTTCTGATTACAGTGCTAGTTCAGAGTCAGATTAATCTTCATCAAGTGATGAGGATGGATCTGAATCTGAAGGAGATATTCATCAGTTGATAGATGAATATGGGGACTTATTGCAAGCACTTAATAAAAGCAAAAACCTGGCCAAAAATCAGGCTAAGAAAATTGCAAATCTTAAGATGTCTGCATCTAGTTTAGAGAAAGAATTGGATCAACAAATGAAAGAGGTTGCCAAGCTGAAAACTATTACCTTTATTCAGATGGGTACAATCATATATAAAAATGATCTAATTAAAAGTCTGGAAGTCAGACTTCAAGTATAGAAAGATTTGGTGGCTAGTTACTCTAAGCCAAAATCAGTCTTACCCTTAATAGATGAGTTTGTGGCTCAAAAGGGTAAGGCTGGAATAGGCTATAAAGGTAACACCAGGGCTACCCATTTCAAGTTAAAGGGCAAAGCCTCTATTCAGCCATTGAATTTTAAAGTCCCTGTAGTTTTTAGAAAGGTGCATAAGCCTTCTAACAAGTATGACTTTGAGAATACTCAAGATCATAATAAGACTGAAGTTCTGAATGACAAGGGTGCTTATGTCAATAAGGCAGCCCATGTTCATAAACCCCATGGTTATAAGAAACCAGTGGGTGTAGCTGCAGCAGCACCAGCACAGAACAGAAATTTTTATGCCAAAAATGTATCTAGACCTAGATACAACAAGTATGAATGCTGGTGCTATGGCCAGACAGACCATTTTGCCTTAGACTGCTGGCATAACATAAGTGTGAGGATGAACAACAGTCTACCAGTTAGAAGTGCTGCTGATAGATTTGATATGAATGGTGCTAACTTGAACCAAGGACCCAAGACTTACTTGGGTTCTAAGGGAAAGTAATTCTGTATTGCAGGAAAGTCCAAGTTGTCATGCCCCTATATGGTACTTGGACAGTGGATGTTCCAGGAACATGACTGGAACAAAGGGGCTGCTGAAGGAGTACACACCTATCAAGGATGGGCCTAAAGTAATCTTTGGTGGATCTGAAAGAGGAATCATCAAAGTATTTGGTAACATTTCTTCAAACCAAATTACCATCACTCAAGTGGCTTATGTAAAAGGTTTGAAACATAACCTGATAAGCATAAGTCAGCTAGGTGATCTAGGATATGACATTTCATTTGTTAAAAATGGATGTCATATCAAAAGGTCAAGTGATCAAAAGGTCATATTGACTGGGTATAGAAAATGAAATGTTTATTGTCTTGACTTTGTGTGTGAGAACAAGGTTTCTCCTATTTGTCTTGTAGCTGATGAGAAAGCCTCTCATTATGTAAAATGGCACAAGAGGCTTGCCCATCTTAACTACAAGACAATTTGCCAACTCTTTTGCAAAGAGTTAGTGAGAAATGGTCCTCAAGTTAAGTGTATAAAGGAAGGGATATGTTCAGCTTATCAAAAGGGCAAGCAGACAAAATCCTCCTTTCATAGCCTTGAAAACAAGGATTTAGTCAGGTGTCTATACCTACTGCATATGAATTTATTTGGTCCTATGCCAGTTCATAGTCTAGGAAGGAAGGTCTACATTTTTGTCGTTGTAGATGACTATTCTAGATATTCCTGGGTGTTTTTTCTGAGACAGAAATCTGAAACCCCAAGTGTTTTACATAGTTTTGTCAAACAAATTCACAATGAACTGAACAGTATAGTGGTCAAAATCAGAAGTGACCATGGCACTGAATTTCAATCTGAAAGTATGATAAGATTATGTGAAGAATTTGGGATTTTCGAAGAATTCTCCTCACCTAGAACACCACAGCAAAATGGTATTGCTGAAAGAAAGAATAGGACATTGATTGAGGCTGGTAGAACTTTATTGAGTGACACTTATCTCCCAGAATATTTCTGGGCTGAGGCAATAAACACAGCATGTCATGTGCTAAACAGGGCTTCTATCACCAAGTACCACAAAAAGACTCCCTATGAGATCATGAAAGATAGAAAACCAAATCTATCCTATTTTAGAATCTTTGGTTCCAAGTGTTATATCCTTAATAATGTTAAGTCTTATCTAACTAAGTTTGCTGCCAAATCCCAAGATGGGATATTTGTTGGGTACAGCAACAATCGTAAGGCTTATAGGGTATACAACTTGATTACCCAGGTTATAGAAGAATCTGTACATGTTGTATTTGATGAAACTAGATTAATAAACAGTGAGTTGCCTTGTAGTTCATGCAGTCCAACTGTAACATCCCATTTCCAACTAGACCCCTAAGAGTGGTTTTGTCATGACAAAACCCTAGGAAGCCCAAGAAAGAGTTAAGTGGACCTAGTGGTGTGGATAGGGCCACTATGGTCTGCACTTAGCAGATCTCTAAACCTTGGTTAAAAGTGATCATGGGGCTTCACAAAGACTCCAAGACCCCACCCATACCTTCTTAGACCTAGTGAGAGGTCAATGGGTCACTAAGGACCCATAGAGAGTAGTCAATAGGGCTAAGTTGACCAAAGTCAACTATGACCCTAATTGGGTCAAATTGGCCTACACAAGGGTCAATTGCAGTCCCTTAGCCCAGTAGACCCCACCCATACCCTCATAGACCTAGGGAGAGGTCAATGGGTCACTAAGGACCCATAGAGAGTAGTCAATAGGGCTAAGTTGACCAAAGTCAACTATGACCCTAATTGGGTCAAATTGGCCTACACAAGGGTCAATTGCAGTCCCTTAGACAAATGGACCCCACCCCTACCCTCATAAGCCTAGTGAGATGCCAATAGGTCACCAAGGACCCATTGGTACCAATCAAAAGGGCTAGTTTTGACCAGAGTCAACCCTTGACCTAAAATGGCCAAAATGCCCTAGTTAAGGGCCAAGTGACCTCCAAGGGCCAATCCAACCCCACCTTGACCCTAGGGGAGGCTAATGGGTCACCAAGGACCTATTAAGGAAATCTCAAGGATCAAATTAACCTAGGTGGGCCCTAGTCCAACTTTGGGTCAAGTTAGCCCAAATGGGCTAACTCAAGCTCAAGCCCATTACATTGGGGCTAACCTTGACTTAAGTGGCCAAATGGATTTATGGGCTGACATGGGACATGTAGGAGCCAAAAATTTAGGCATGGTGACTAGGAGAGAGAAAGTCACCCATGGAGGAGAAAGAAAGAGAAGAAAGAAGAAGGAAGGAGGACTTTGTGCTCATCCTTCCCCCTCCCCAACCTCCCCATTCATTTCAGAAGGACAAGGGGGAGTGCAGAAGCCTTTTTGGACTGTTTAGAGCAAGCTCCACCCCCCCTACCAACCTAGCCGCCAACCTTGACCATGGCCAAAAATGGCACATGGCTTTTCAGCCACCTAACACCTCCCCTCTCCACCTTAAAAGATTCAGTGAGGTCCAGGGATGAATTCCCACCAGTTTCCTGAAGAGGCCAAGCCCTAACTTGCATTTGTGAACAAGCCGACCACCACCGGCCACCACCATGCCAATCTAGCGATCAGCCAGGCTACAGCCGCCACCACAGGTCCTCCTCCACTCCTTCTTGAATGGTTAGATCCTTAGAATCCATAGGGCCAAGGTTGGAGCTCAATGGAGCCCAATCGGATTTTGAAAATCATGGATTTTCCATGAAATTACATCCTATCGGGTTCACCGGAATAGGGCTTCCCGGCGGCCCAGCCGCCGCCTGGAGATAGCCCCGACCACCACGAAGGTGTCTGCGGAGGTGGCAGGCCGGGAAGGTGGCCGAAGCGCCGGTGGCAGCAGCTGGAAATCGGCCCAGGCAGAATTAATCCTGGCCGTCTGCCAGAGGAAGAAGATGACGGGATTTCGTCCATCTTGCGCCAAGATTCGTGCTGCATGATGATAAGATACTATAGTATATGAGTTTGATTTATTTTATTTTCTGTCACATGTTATGTATATAATGGTTTTAATTATTAAAAATAGTTAGAGCCTTTCAGAGAATATGGTCAACACAAGAAATGTAGCCATATGGGTCTACTGTCCAACAAAATTGGTTTGAACCAATTTGGGTGACTGGTTTGACCAGGGCACTCATTTTGGTGGGGTCTATACAAATAACTAGGCAGTCATTAAACTAGTTGCCCACACTTCATCCTTTGTCCAAATGGTCTGAAATTTTGGCAGGGAGTCACCCTCCTTATATCTAGACCCTGCCCAAAAATTGGAATTTTTGGGAATAATTTTCCTATAGTTTTGTAAAAAATTTAATTATGCTAGGGTAAATTAAATTATGGGTCAAATGAAGTCCAACTTTATCCAAATTTTGGTGGGATGGATATGAGGTCAATATAGACCTCTGGTTAAAATTTCATTAAGTTTGGAGTTGATTTGAATAGGATTCAAGCAAACCCTAGCCTTGCCCTAAGAAGGGTATTTTGGTCATAAATGTAATTTTGGCTTTTAGTGTCCAATTCACCTCAACAGAGGTTCAAATTTGGTACAATGGTTTGGCATGACAATATACACCTCCCAATGAAAACTTGGGGGCATTGGAGTTGATTTGGCCCAAAATCCTAGGTCAAACCCTAAGCAAGGGCTTTTGTACCTTGTGAAGGACATATGGCCAAAACACCTTGTATGGCTATGGAATTTTGTAGGGGTGGTATTTTGGTAACTATAACCCTCTGGTAAAAATATTAGGGTATTTTGGAAGGTTTAGGACCCTCAAAACCCTAACCCTAGTTTAGGAAACAAATATGGTGGGATAGGAATGGGTTAGCTAAACCACTTAAAATGATATGAAATTTTGGTAGGATGGTCATAATGATATTAAGAAGCTTTGGTTATTTATTTAGAAATTTAGGAGTATTATTTATAGCACTTCATTTGTAACACAAGAAATGCCTCACTTTAGTAAATAAATTATTATGCTACCTCTGACCCTTGAGAGGTCATGAAATTTCGGAATACGAGGTTTTGGATCATTATGAGATTATATAAATTTTATAAAAATACTTGGACTCTTATTTGAAGTAGTTACTTCACAAGCTTGCTATATGATGGAATTATTCAATAAATTATTTAAGTCCATTTACTGATAAATAAATTATCAAATTTGGCCCAAACCATTTACATGCCATTAGATTCATACTTGAAATTTCTCTGAATTTTTGGAAGCAATATAGTATTTTATAATTCTTAAATGAACTTTCAAGGATTTAAATGTAATATTGATTTCAGGATAAAACCTTACTGAAAAGAATTAGATATTTTGGAAGATAAGTTATAACATTATTTTGAGTAAAATATAAAATTTGTAGAATGATGTCTTGACTGAAAAATAGTACTTCATGTTCATTATTGGAAATTTTAGACATTAAAATAATTAAATAAATTATTAAATAAATAAGGAAAATTTTGGAACTCTGGATGTAGGACATAAAGGTCATAATGGACCTCCATTAATTATTATAGGGGTGTTGGATGATTATTTGATATACTTCCCATTTTACATGAAGTTTGACTTGGTGGTCTGCATTTAGCAATTTTGGAAAATTGTTTATATAGTTTGTTTGAAGTTTATCACTCCTTAAATTCACTTATGATAAATATCCCAGAGCATTTATATTCCTTTGTTATCATGTTGGAAGTTTACTTGAAATTTTAGGAATAATATTACCCTATTTATTTATTTTAATGAAGTGTGGTGAGATAATTTAAAAAAATAGAATCAGTGGCCTAAACCATGCTGAAAAATCAAGAGATCTTGGATATTAGGTTAATTATTATATTGAAGTATAACATAAATTTAAGGGAATTTTATCTTGTCGAAATTTGGTACCTTCAGTTCAATCTTGGAGACTTTGGCCACTATAAATATTTAATAAATTCCTATATAAATAGGAAAATTGTAAAACTCTGTATTTGGGCAATAAAGGTCATAATGGACCTCCATAAATTATTATAGGAGTATTGGATGATTTCTTGACATACTTCCCATTTTACATAATATTAAACCTTGGTGGTCTGCATATAGTAATTCTTCAGAAATAATCTGGAGTACAAGTTAGGTACATAAGAGTTCATCACTCAGGGTTGGATAAGATAGGAATGAGTTTGACTAAAAGGTTAGGTGGTGTTTGGGGTCGACGAAAGATCGTCTTCCCCATAGAGTAGAAAGTCAAAATCACCTTAGGTATAGTTTACTATAATATGAAAATGAAATGGGTAACACCTAAGTTGTAGGCATAAAGTAAATTGAGGAGTAGGTAGTAAACTTAAGACTTCACACTCTCACACCCCTTTGTCCCGACAGATAGTTTGTGTTACTCGGGCAATAAGCCCAGTGGTTAAGGTAATGGGCATGGAAGCCCGGGGAGCTTCAGCTAGGTTGTAGATTATGACGGACGGGTTAGTCCGGTGAGCTTTGGCTCGGTTGTTGGTTATGACGGACGGGATAGTCCGAGGAGCTTCAGCTCGGTTGTAGGTTATGACGGACGGGTTAGTCCGGGGAGCTTTGGCTCGGTGGTAGATTTTGACGGACGGGATAGTCCGGGGAGCTTTGGCTCGGTTATAGATCATGATGTACGGGATTGTCCGGTGAGCTTCGGCTCGGTTGGTTGTTTGACTCATAACTATTGCATGTGCATAAAAGGTTTAAAGTGGTGGGTCTTCAATATTGGGGAGTTCGATGCACCGACACCAATATCGTTGGCACGGCAAGTGTGGTGAGCACTTCGCCAACAGAAGTCCGGTGCGCTAGCCGGCAAGAGTACGCAGGCGTCTGCTTAGTGCACCAAGCGTTGAGGCGTACGATAGGTCTGACCGGTAGTGCTTTACTGGTTTAAAGGTGGGAGAGGCCCAACCCACCGCTTCCGTCTGCCACTACGGAGGTATCCTGGGAGGTAACGGCTCCGAAAGGGGGAACTAAAGGTCTGTATACACATAGTCGAGTGGGTGAGTTGCACTTGCATGTTTACATCATAGCATAATTGTATTTCATAGCATAACCATTGCATAAAACCCGACACCTAATGTATAAGCGGTATGGGACGCTCTATACATTAGGCCTTGCAAAACGACCCCTTGGCCTATAAGTTCGTGTGTGCGTGCTTATAAGTCAAGGTTCTCTTTCAATATTATAAGCCTGCTAATAGAACCGACACCCTATCGTATAAATCGGTATGGGACTTTTTATACGATAGGAGCCCTGCAAAAGATCCCTTAGCTTATGTATACCCACATAAGTTAAGGTTACTGATTTAATTTTGTATAATTATTATCATGCGTACACTGTTAGTTTAGTTCCGCTGCCATCTGGAATTTGATTATTCTCCACCTTCATGTCCTTCCCTTTCCTTCTCCCCGCTCGGTGCTTAGGAGCCATGGGGGAAGGGATGGGGGACGATAGGACTTAGTCTTTTAGACTAACGGTTTTCGAACCACATCATTTAGGGGACCACGGAGCCCAGCATGGAGGAGCAGCCCCGGAGGTCGGCACGCTTGGAGATCGGACAGTCTAGCACTGGAGTCCAGACAGCAGGGACAGTGAGTCCCGAACTATAGTAGTTGTATTAGTTTGCTTCCGCGATGAGTGAATTGTAGTGAGGACTTGATGTTTCGGGCTTAAGCCCGAGATTTTGAATATATGTACTATCTGTGGACACTCCCTTCGTGGAGTTTATTTCTATATATGTGATTTCTGTGGACTTGCATCTTTTCTTATGCTACAGTTACGATCGAAATTGGCCGGCAGAGTCGGCGTCTTGTAGTGATGACCTTCCCGGGTGAGAAGGTATCACCGCAAGGCGGCGGTTCTGGGCCTAAGACCCCGGTGTCGAAAAAGAAAAAAAATGGGGGTCTTACAAGTGGTATTAGAGGAAACTTCGATCAGAAAAGTAGCAGTCCACTAACCCTGGGACACCCCCGCTCGAGTTTAGTTTGGGGACAAACTAAGCAGCGAAAGCAGTGGTGGGCCCATATGAGAAATCACATGAAAATTGTCGACTTTTAGTTAAATCTGTGAGACTTCTTATAATTGTCTTCTATTACGTAGCCCCCAGCGCAGCCAACACCACAAGGCGGAGTTCAGCAGACTCCGACTGTTGCACCACCTCCCCCGGTCCCCACTCCATTTTTACACTCGGAGATGGGTCAAACGCTGACGGCCATTCTAGATGCTTTTAGGGCTCAGCAGGTTCCGGCTCCGCAGCCAAACCCGGGGGCCAATTGGCTGAGCATCTTTCGAGGACTCTCCCCTCCATCTTACTTGGGGATAGAATCCGCCGTACAGACAGAAGAATGGCTAGATATTATATACAAAATGCTGACTGGGATACGATGTCCCTGGGAGGAGAAGGTGGCCTTGGTTGTCTCCTGCCTGGAGTCCCATGCCAAGAGGTGGTGGAAGACACTACTGGACACAAGGTTTGCTGATAGGGAGGTTGTGGAAGTTACCTGGGAAGAGTTCAGGACCGCGCTGCTTGAGCATTTTGTTCCACAGTCGGCCAGGGATGAGTTGGAGGAGCGGTTCCTACAGCTGAAGCAGGGCACCGGGACAGTGATAGAGTACCATCGGGAGTTCGACCATTTGACTCGATATGCAGATTCTTACCAGTTGGATGAAGCGGGATACATCAAGAGATTCTATAAGGGCCTGCGGGAGGACTTGAGGGAGGCTTTGTTGTTTGTATCCGACGGGCCTATCTCCCGGATTTTGGAACTGGCAAAGAGGATCGAGGCCGATTGGCACACCACTCGGGGCCGGAAGCGGCAAGTGGAGGATCAGGGCCGGAGAGCCAGAAATGATCAGCAACAAGGTGTTATACCAGGTGGGAGAAGGATAGAGGACCAGCCTCGACAGGAAGTGAGGCAGGAGCCGAGGGAGCAGGTGATATTGGCCCCTCAGCCTCTTCAGATGAGGGAGGCACCGAGACCCGGGGGTATGGCATTTCCCCCACCAGAGTGCTACAACTGCCATCAGACAGGACACATTCGGAGAAACTGCCCCATGAGGGGAGCACCTTTACCAGCACCCCAGGATGCCCCGCATGCCCAGCAGTTTGGAGGACGAGGACGTGGTCGAGGACGTGGTTTTTAGGGTGTAGATCGTAGGCAGCAGAGGGATCAAATTTATGCACTGGATCTGGCTCAGCCCCGAAACCCGGAGCAAGTAATCACTGGTGTGTCTGAAAATTTTGGTTTAAGTTATTCCTCATGAACTTAAATTTTATATAGAAGTGACAATCTAGGAAAGAAAACCATAGCTAGAATTCTGAGACATTTAATTTTTCCCAAAACCTCAGGAATAGTTTTCATCAGCGGCAAACCCGCTTATACGCTATTTGATACGGGTGCTTCGCACTCATTTGTATCGGAGGCCTTCATAGAAGGATTGGAAGGCGTGGAACGATTCACGGGTCTGATGATGAGGATACGACTACCCGACGGATCAGAGTTGTTCACCTCTGCCCACTGCAACATGGAGGCAGAGATCGGCGGAAGGATATTTGAAGCTCCAGCGACGATCATAAAGATGCCAATCTTTGATTTGATCCTAGGGATGACGTGGTTGAACTGGAATCATGCTCAAATTGACTGCACGTCCAAAAGAGTTACCGTAAGACATGGGGATTCCTACCTCGTCATTGAAGGTATTAAATCTCTTCCCCCTGTCATACTGTCGTCTGTACAAGCCGTCAAGGCTCACATACAGGGTGAAGAAGTGTATGATGTAATATTTGAGATGACTGAGACCAAGGTCTCCACCTCGGGTATTCCAGTGGTGCGAGATTTTGCTGACGTATTTCCAGAGAAACTGCCTGGGCTACCCCCGCACCGGGAGCAGGATTTCCGGATACAGCTGGTGTCGGGGGCTAAGCCGGCAGCTAGGGCCCCTTACCGGATGGCCCCGAAGTAATTGACAGAGTTTCGAAGCCAACTCCAAGAACTGGTGGAGGCTGGATTTGTCCGACCAAGCTCTTCGCCTTGGGGAGCCCCGGTCTTATTCGATAAAAAGAAGGATGAAACTCGGAGACTGTGCATCGACTACCGAGCACTAAACCGATTGACAGTCCGAAACACATATCCGTTGCCAAGGATAGATGAGCTGTTTGACCAGCTAGAAGGTGCGCATTTCTTTTCCAAATTGGATTTAAGGTCTGGTTACTGCCAGCTAAGGATCCAGGAGGAGGACATTCCGAAGACTGCTTTCAATAGCAGATATGGGCTATATGAATTCACAGTGATGCCCTTCGGGCTCACAAATGCGCCGTCGGCATTTATGAGCCTTATGAATCAGGTGTTCGAAGAATATTTAGATGTGTTTGTCATCGTGTTTATCGATGACATCCTCATTTACTCAAGGACAGAGGAGGAGCACACACGACATCTGACGCTGACCCTGGAGAGACTATGGGAGCACAAGCTTTATGCAAAGATCAGCAAATGCCAGTTTTGGTTGAAGGAGGTGGCCTTCCAAGGCCATATCATCAGTGGTGTTGGGTTGGCAGTGGACCCGGCCAAGATCCAAGCGGTTCGGGACTGGACACAATTAAAGACGGCCATAGATGTACAAAGTTTCCTAGGACTTGCCGGTTACTACCGGAAATTTGTGGAGGGATTCTCTCGTGTCGCCCTCCCACTCACATCTCTGACAAGGAAGGAGGTGCCCTTTTTCTGGACCCCACGATGTGAAGAGGCTTTCCAAGAGCTAAAGGGGCGACTCACCTCGGCTCCAATACTTTCCCTTCCTTCAGGGAAAGAAGGATTCCAGGTCTACACCGATGCCTCCTACCAGGGCATGGGGGAAGTACTTATGCAGAATGGCCATGTAATAGCATATGCTTTTCGGCAGCTGAAGAAGCACGAGCAAAACTACCCAGTTCATGACTTAGAGATGGGAGCGGTCATTTTTGCACTAAAAGTCTGGCGTCACTATCTGTACGGGGTCCACTGCGACATATACTCCGACCATAAAAATCTGAGGTATGTGGACACACAGAAGGAGCTAAACATTAGACAGAGACGATGGGTGGAATTTTTAGCAGACTACCAGTATGAGATGCACTACCACCCTGGAAAGACGAATGTGGTAGAGGATGCATTAAGCCGAAAGACCACAAACGCTGGAGTAGGAACGCCGTTGATGGCCTTGGAGTTAATACAGATGTTTGATAAGATGCAAGTATACCTGGTATCTGAGGATCACCCTGAGTTATACCGAGAATATCTGTCGTCATTAATCGCCACAGATGACATACGAAAATGGGTCAAGGATGGACAGAGGCAGGATACTCAGCTAGAGCCTATTTTTCGGTCCTTAGAAGCAGGCACTGCGGGAGATTACACATTGAGGGATGATTTAGTATGCTTCAGAGGACGGGTCTACATACCAGAGGGAGGCCAGATCCGGGAGTACATCATGATGGAGGCTCATTGCAGTCGATATTCGGTAGACCCGGGAATTACGAAGATGACTGCAGATCTGAAGAAGACTATGTTCTGGCCCGGCATGAAGAAAGATATCACCTACTTCGTGACCCGTTGCAAGGCGTGCCAATTAGTAAAAGCGGAGTGCAGAAACCCCGCAGGATTATTGCAGCCACTCCCAGTACCAGAGTGGAAGTTTGATGATATCGCCATGGACTTTATACATGGACTTCCTCGATCTAGGATAGGGAACGATTCAATATGGGTGATCATCGACCGACTAACGAAGGTGGCGAGGTTTATTCCAATCAGGAAGGATGACTCGGTGGGGGTGTTAGTCCGGAAATTTGTGGAGCAGTTCGTCCGCTACCATGGTGTACCCAAGTCGATTGTGTCAGACCGGGACAGACGATTTACATCCAGGGATTGGAGGTCAGTGCAAACTTACTTAGGCACTCGACTAACCTTCAGTACGGCTTTTCATCCCCAGACAGATGGACAGACAGAACGGACCAACCGGACTTTGGAGGATTTACTACGACTCTGCGTATTAGATCGCGGTGAACCATGAGAGAAGTTATTACCACTGATCGAGTTCTCGTATAATAACAGCTACCAGTCCAGTATTAAAATGGCTCCTTATGAGGCGTTGTATGGACAAAAGTGCAGGACTCCTCTGTCATGGATACAGGACAAGGATCCTAAGGCATTAGGTTCGGAGTTTGTCGAGGAAACCGAGGCTCAGGTAAGATTGATACGGGACAGAATGCTGGAAGCACAGAGCCGGCAGGCTAAGTATTACGACGCTCGGCACCGTCAGGTGGAATTCCAGATAGGAGATCAGGTGTTCTTGAAGATCCGGCCCATGCATGGAGTTACTCGGGTACGCGGACAGAAGAAGAAGCTCAGCCCAAGGTACATGGGGCCTTATAGGATCCAGGAACGGATCGGTCCCTTGGCATACAGGCTGGAACTGCCACCGGAGCTGGCGAGTCTGCACGACGTGTTCCATATATCATCTCTTAGGAGAGCTCTACTACGTCCAGAGCAGCAAGTTACAACCACAGACGGACCGATAGCATCTGATCGGTCAGTTCACCTAGAACCGGTCCGGATTGACGACAAGGGGGTACGAGTTTTACGCCACAAGAAGGTTCCGTTAGTCAAGGTCCTGTGGAGAAATCACGGAAGAGAGGAGCACACATGGGAGCCCCAGGACTTGATGCGACAAAGATACCCAGAACTCTTCAGTCAGGTATTTCTCACAACCACTCAAGATGTTCAATTTACCTTCATATTTTAAACTAGTAAAACTGAAATTTCAAGGATATGGGCTAAACATTTGTTTATTGGGGTCTAGACTTTGCCAATTGGGCAAATTGGTCTTAAAATTGACAAACACCTTTGAACCTCACATAATAAACATGGTGTCGTAACATAAAACTTTCAACTCTCATGGGATGTTACAAGTTTCTCGCTCCCTGACAGGAGTCCCCGTAGGCTTAACCATGATTTCGGGGACGAAATCTTTGTTTTGTTTATTGGGATTTGTAACATCCCATTTCCAACTAGACCCCTAAGAGTGGTTTTGTCATGACAAACCCTAGGAAGCCCAAGAAAGAGTTAAGTGGGCCTGGTGGTGTGGATAGGGCCACTATGGTCTGCACTTAGCAGATCTCTAAACCTTGGTTAAAAGTGATCATGGGGCTTCACCAAGACTCCAAGACCCCACCCATACCTTCTTAGACCTAGTGAGAGGTCAATGGGTCACTAAGGACCCATAGAGAGTAGTCAATAGGGCTAAGTTGACCAAAGTCAACTATGACCCTAATTGGGTCAAATTGGCTTACACAAGGGTCAATATCAGTCCCTTAGCCCAGTAGACCCCACCCATACCCTCATAGACCTAGGGAGAGGTCAATGGGTCACTAAGGACCCATAGAGAGTAGTCAATAGGGCTAAGTTGACCAAAGTCAACTATGACCCTAATTGGGTCAAATTGGCCTACACAAGGGTCAATTGCAGTCCCTTAGATAAATGGACCCCACCCCTACCCTCATAAGCCTAGTGAGAGGCCAATAGGTCACCAAGGACCCATTGGGACCAATCAAAAGGGCTAGTTTTGACCAGAGTCAACCCTTAACCTAAAATGGCCAAAATGCCCTAGTTAAGGGCCAAGTGACGTCCAAGGGCCAATCCAACCCCACCTTGACCCTAGGGGAGGCTAATGGGTCACCAAGGACATATTAAGGAAATCTCAAGGATCAAATTAACTTTGGGTCAAGTTAGCCCAAATGGGCTAACTCAAGCTCAAGCCCATTACATTGGGGCTAACCTTGACTTAAGTGGCCAAATGGATTTATGGGCTGACATGGGACATGTAGGAGCCAAATATTCAGGCATGGTGACTAGGAGAGAGAAAGTCACCCATGGAGGAGAGAGAAAGAGAAGAAAGAAGAAGGAAGGAGGACTTTGTGCTCCTCCTTCCCCCTCCCCAACCTCCCCATTCATTTCAGAAGGACAAGGGGGAGTGCAGCAGCCTTTGTGGACTGTTTAGAGCAAGCTCCACCCCCTACCAACCTAGCCGCCAACCTTGACCATGTCCAAAAATGGCACATGGCTTTTCAGCCACCTAACAACTCCCCTCTCCACCTTAAAAGCTTCAGTGAGGTCCAGGGATGAATTCCCACCAGTTTCCTAAAGAGGCCAAGCCCTAACTTGCATTTGTGAACAAGCCAACCACCACCGGCCACCACCATGCCAATCCGGCGATCAGCCAGGCTACAGCCGCCACCGCAGGTCCTCCTCCACTCCTTCTTGAATGGTTAGATCCTTAGAATCCATAGGGCCAAGGTTGGAGCTCAATCGAGCCCAATCAGATTTTGAAAATCATGGATTTTCAATGAAATTACATCCTATTGGGTTCGTCGGAATAGGGCTTCCCGGCGGCCCAGCCGCCGCCTGGAGATAGCCCTAACCACCACGAAGGTGTCGGCGGCTGTGGCAGGCCGGGAAGGTGGCCGGAGCGCCGGCGGCAGCAGCTGGAAATCGGCCCAGGCGGAATTAATCCTGGTCGTCTGCCAGAGGAAGAAGATGACTGGATGCCATCCATCTTGCGCCAAGATTCGTGCTGCATGATGATAAGATACTATAGTATATGAGTTTGATTTATTTTATTTTCTGTCACATGTTATGCATATAATAGTTTTAATTATTAAAAATAGTTAGAGCCTTTTTCAGAGAATATGGTCAACACAAGAAATGTAGCCCTATGGGTCTACTGTCCAACAAAATTGGTTTGAACCAATTTGGGTGACTGGTTTGACCAGGGCACTCATTTTGGTGGGGTCTATACAAATAACTAGGCAGTCATTAAAATAGTTACCCACACTTCATCCTTGGTCCAAATGGTCTGAAATTTTGGCAGGGAGTCACCCTACCTTATATCTAGACCCTGCCCAAAAATGGGAATTTTTGGGAATAATGTTCCTATAGTTTTGTAAAAAATTTAATTATGCTAGGGTAAATTAAATTATGGGTCAAATGAAGTCCAAATTTATCCAAATTTTGGTGGGATGGATATGAGGTCAATATAGACCTCTGGTTAAAATTTCATTAAATTTAGATTTGATTTGAATAGGATTCAAGCAAACCCTAGCCTTGCCCTAAGAAGGGTATTTTGGTCCAAAATGTAATTTTGGCTTTTAGTGTCCAATTCACCTCAACAGAGGTTCAAATTTGGTACAATGGTTTGGCATGACAATATACACCTCCTAATGAAAACTTGGGGGCATTGGAGTTGATTTGGCCCAAGATCCTAGGTCAAACCCTAAGGAAGGGCTTTTATACCTTGTGAATGACATATGGCCAAAACACCTTGTATGGCTATGGAATTTTGTAGGGGTGGTATATTGGTAACTATAACCCTCTGGTAAAAATATTAGGGTATTTTGGAAGGTTTAGGACCCTCAAAACCCTAACCCTAGTTTAGGGCACAAATATGGTGGGATAGGAATGAGTTAGCTAAACCCCTTAAAATGATATGAAATTTTGGTAGGATGGTCATAATGATATTAAGAAACTTTGGTTATTTATTTAGAAATTTTGGAGTATTATTTATTGCACTTCATTTGTAACACAAGAAATGCCTCACTTTAGTAAATAAATTATTATGCTACCTATGACCCTTGAGAGGTCATGAAATTTTGGCAGAGGAGGTTTTGGATCATTATGAGCTTATATAAATTTTATAAAAATACTTAGACCCTTATTTGAAGTAGTTACTTCACAAGCTTGCTATATAATGGAATTATTCAATAAATTATTTAAGTCCATTTACTGATAAATAAATTATGAAATTTGGCCCAAACCATTTACATGCCATTAGATTCATACTTGAAATTTCTCTGAATTTTTGAAAGCAATATAGTATTTTATAATTCTTAAATGAACTTTCAAGGATTTAAATGTAATATTGATTTAAGGATAAAACCTTACTGAAAAGAATTAGATATTTTGGAAGATAAGTTATAACATTATTTTGAGTAAAATATAAAATTTGTAGAATGATGTCTTGACTGAAAAATAGTACTTCATGTTCATTATTGGAAATTTTAGACATTAAAATAATTAAATAAATTATTAAATAAATAAGGAAAATTTTGGAACTCTTGATGTAGGACATAAAGGTCATAATGGACCTCCATTAATTATTATAGGGGTGTTGGATGATTATTTGATATACTTCCCATTTTACATGAAGTTTGACTTGGTGGTCTGCATTTAGCAATTTTGGAAAATTGTTTATATAGTTTGTTTGAAGTTTATCACTCCTTAAATTCACTTATGATAATTATCCCAGAGCATTTATATTCCTTTGTTATCATGTTGGAAGTTTACTTGAAATTTTAGGAATAATATTACCCTATTTATTTATTTTAATGAAGTGTGGTGAGATAATTTAAAAAAATAGAATCAGTGGCCTAAACCATGCTGAAAAATCAAGAGATCTTGGATATTAGGTTAATTGTTTTATTGAAGTATAACATAAATTTAAGGGAATTTTATCTTGTCGAAATTTGGTACCTTCAGTTCAATCTTGGAGACTTTGGCCACTATAAATATTTAATAAATTCCTAGATAAATAGGAAAATTGTAAAACTCTTGATTTGGGCAATAAAGGTCATAATGGACCTCCATAAATTATTATAGGAGTATTGAATGATTTCTTGACATACTTCCCATTTTACATAACATTAAACCTTGGTGGTCTACATATAGTAATTCTTCAGAAATAATCTGGAGTACAAGTTAGGTACATAAGAGTTCATCACTCAGGGTTGGATAAGATAGGAATGAGTTTGACTAAAAGGTTAGGTGGTGTTTGGGGTCGACGAAAGATCGTCTTCCTCATAGAGTAGAAAGTCAAAATCACCTTATGTATAGTTTACTATAATATGAAAATGAAATGGGTAACACCTAAGTTGTAGGCATAAAGAAAATTGAGGAGTTGGTAGTAAACTTAAGATTTCACACTCTCACACCCCTGTGTCCCGAGAGATAGTTTGGGTTACTCGGGCAATAAGCCCAGTGGTTAAGGTAATGGGCAAGGTAGCCCGGGGAGCTTCGGCTCGGTTGTAGATTATAACGGACGGGTTAGTCCGGTGAGATTTGGCTCGGTTGTTGGTTATGACGGACGGGATAGTCCGGGGAGCTTCGGCTCGGTTGTAGGTTATGACGGACGGGTTAGTCCGGGGAGGTTTGGCTCGGTGGTATATTTTGACGGACGGGATAGTCTGGGGAGCTTTGGCTCTGTTATAGATCATGATGGACGGGATTGTCCGGTGAGCTTCAGCTCGGTTGGTTGTTTGACTCATAACTATTGCATGTGCATAAAAGGTTTAAAGTGGTGGGTCTTCGATATTGGGGAGTTCGATGCACCGACACCAATATCGTTGGCTCGGCAAGTGTGGTGAGCACTTCGCCAACAGAAGTCCGGTGCGCCAGCCGGCAAGAGTACGCAGGCGTCCGCTTAGTGCACCAAGCGTTGAGGCGTACGATAGGTCTGACCGTTAGTGCTTTACTGATTTAGAGGTGGGCGAGGCCCAACCCACCGCTTCCGTCTGCTACTAAGGAGTTATCTTGGGAGGTAACGGCTCCGAAAGGGGGAACTAAAGGTCTGTGTACACAGAGTCGAGTGGGTGAGTTGCACTTGCATGTTTACATCATAGCATAATTGTATTTCATAGCATAACCATTGCATAAAACCCGACACCTAATGTATAAGCGGTATGGGACGTTCTATACATTAGGCCTTGTAAAACGACCCTTTGGCCTATAAGTTCGTGTGAGCGTGCTTATAAGTCAAGGTTCTCTTTCAATATTATAAGCCTGCTAATAGAACCGACACCCTATCGTATAAATCGGTATGGGACTTTTTATACGATAAGAGCCCTGCAAAAGATCCCTTAGCTTATGTATACCCACATAAGTTAAGGTTACTGATTTAATTTTGTATAATTATTATCATGCGTACACTGTAAGTTTAGTTCCGCTGCCATCTGGAATTTGATTATTCTCCACCTTCATGTCCTTCCCTTTCCTTCTCCCCGCTCGGTGCTTAGGAGCCATGGGGGAAGGGGTGGGGGACGATAGGACTTAGTCTTTTAGACTAACAGTTTTCGAACCACATCATTTAGGGGACCACGGAGCCCAGCATGGAGGAGCAGCCCCGGAGGTCGGCACGCTTGGAGATCGGACAGTCTAGCACTAGAGTCCAGACAGTGTCCCGAACTATAGTAGTTGTATTAGTTTTCTTCCGCGATGAGTGAATTGTAGTGAGGACTTGATGTACCGGGCATAAGCCCGAGATTTTGATTATATGTACTATCTGTGGACACTCCCTTCGTGGAGTTTATTTCTATATATGTGATTTCTGTGGACTTGCATCTTTTCTTATGTTACAGCTACGATCGAAATTGGCCGGCAGAGTCGGCATCTTGTAGTGACGACCTTCTCGGGTGAGAAGGTATCACCGCAAGGCGGCGGTTCTGGGCCTAAGACCCAAGTGTCGAAAAAGAAAAAAAAATGGGGGTCTTACACCAACAGGTATAAGCAATAGAATGGACAAGCTTTCCATTGCAGAAGGCTCAACTGCAGATGAAGTATTGGAAAATGATGGCTACTATCCAGGGGAGTACAAGACTCTCTAGAAGCTGATAACAACCAAGAGGTGCAGCATAATGAAGAAACTGGAGGTGTTCAGCCAGAAGGAAGTTTACCTCCAGCTATAAGACATCTAAAGGATCATCTAGCAAATCAAATAATTGGTGATCCAAGACAAGGAGTGCAAACCAGAAGCAGAAATTTGAATACAGTCCTGCACTCAAGGTTTCTATCTCAACTGGAGCCAAAGAAATTTGAAGAAGCTATCCAAGACCAACACTGGATTAATGTTATGCAAGAGGAGCTTAATCAGTTTAGAAAATGCAAGGTCTGGGAGTTAGTTCCAAAACCAAAAGAACATAACATCATTGGTACAATGTGGATTTTTAAGAACAAGTTGGATGAGAATGGAGTTATTGTGAAGAACAAAGGAAGATTGGTTGCAAAAGGATACAGGCAGGAAGAGGGAATAGACTTTGATCAAACATTTGCTCCAATATCAAGACTGGAAGCAATCAGGATATTCCTTGCCTATGCAGCATATCAAGGCTTCAAGGTATACCAAATGGATGTGAAATCAGCATTCGTGAATGATGATCTAAAAGAAGAAGTCTATGTAGAGCATCCATCAGGTTTTGTAGATTCTCTTAAACCTGGTTATATCTATAGACTTAGGAAAGCATTGTATGGGTTAAAGCAAGCCCCAAGGGCTAAGTATGAAACCCTGTCTACATTCTTTATTGAGAACAAATTCTCAAGAGGTAAAATAGACAAAACTCTATTCCTAAGGGAATCTAAAGGTAAGATAATCTTAGTTCAGATGTATGTAGATGACATAATTTTTGGGTATACTGAGAATAACCTTTGCAAGAAGTTTGCCAAACTTATGCAAGGGAAGTTTGAAATGAGCAGTATGGGGGAACTTAAGTTCTTCTTGGGACTCCAAGTAAGACAGACTGAAGATGTCTTGTCAATATCCCAGTCTAAGTTCACCAAGGAGTTAATTAAGAAGTTTGGTATGGAATCATTCTCCACCATGAGAACTCCTATGGGAACAAGTATGCTTATATGCAAAGATGATGCAGGTAAACCTGTAGATGAGTCTTTGTATAGAGGAATAATTGGCTCTCTATTATATCTCACTACTAGTAGACCAGACATTATGTATGCTACATGGATCTGTGCTAGGTACCAAGCATGCCCTAAAGAATCACATTATACTGCAGTCAAGAGGATTTTGAGATATTTAAAGGGCACTCCTAATCTAGGCTTTTGGTACCCTAGAAATGGAGATTTTCAACTAACAGATTATTCAGATGGAGATTTTGCATGTTGTAGAGATGATAGAAAAAGTACTGCAGGTACATGCCAATTCTTGGGAGGAAGGTTGATATCCTGGAGCAGTAAGAAGTAGACTAGTGTGGCAATGTCCATAGCTGAGTCTGAATATATGGCAGCAGGAAGTTGCTGTGCACAGCTGTTGTTGATTCAACATCAGCTAAGGGACTATGGTATTCAAGTAAGTAGAACACCTTTATTGTGTGATTCTAAAAGTGTCATTTCTATTTCAAACAATCCTATTTAACATAGTAGGACTAAGCATATAGAGATTAGATACTATTTTCTAAGAGAACATGTAGAAAAAGAAGACATCTGAATAGAATTTGTTAAAACTGATTTTCAAATTGCAGATGTATTTACTAAGCCTCTGGATAAAACTAAATTTAAAATTGAATTAGGAATGTTGACCATAGGTTAGTTTACCGAAAATTGGCTAAGTAAAATGGTGTCGACACATTCAGTGATAGAGTGTCGACACAGAAAAGTCATGTCGACAATTCAGGGAAATTGTGTCGACACAGAGAAAATGTGTCGACACCTAAGAGACAAAGTGTCGACACATCCAGAAATGTAGTGTCGTGTAACACTTCTACCCGTCAAGAAGAATATAATAGAGGGTCCGGCCGGGGCCCCACACCATATTCCACAAACAGGCGGAGACGCTAGTAAATAATATCATAACCAACGCATCCTAACACAGAGCATTCTAGCGGAAGTTTCACGGTTGAATTATTAAACTCAAGATAAACAACATTGTCCACTAACATAGGAATGTAAATATATACATCAAAAGAGTCTGGCCTTAAGGCCTTACAACAGTTTCTCTTAACAAGAGTGTGGTTTACAGACATCGGCACGCAGGCCGGCCACACATGAACAAAAGAAACAAAACAATGCCTTCGAGGGCAGCAACGCAGCTTTGGGCTTCAGCCCGCTAAGTCCCGCTCGGACCAGCTCCTCCAGCACCTGTAAGAACCAATCCACCAAACGGTGGCAAAACAGGGCAACGGTCAGCATTCAGCTGACCAATTATAACGACCCTGCCCCTGGCACGGGGCAGCGGAATTCCATCCCTGCATAACATTCATCCACATGATATATAGCCATTCAAGCTAGACGTGCACGCCCGCACCGTCACATATCACAAACGTCGGCTCGACGGCCCGACGCTCCGTGCACTCAGGGCACATTCACACCGTTCAGAGGTCCCAGACATAACGGCGCACTATGAGCTTTCTAGTCTGATCGGCTCACCGGCCGTCGACTCTCGCTATGTGATCCTAACAGGGCCTTAAGCACCCAAGGTTAGACAACCATAACGCGGGTACAGATCCACCTTTCCCGTTGCTCACATCGTCAGACTCATGCCTGGACTGACGCGGGTACAGTTTCACCTTGCCCGTTCCACCATTTCCTAGTTGCAGCCTCACGGCTCAACTTTCCACCAGTAGCACTCACGGCCACAAGAGAGTCCAACTCTCATAATTTCCTGGACTTCCTCCAGTACTTTTATCCATCATGCATACAAGCAATCATCACGGAGCCTTCTCCGATATGCAACCAAGCATCACCAATCCAGACCATGTCCAGATGGGCTTCACACAGCATGCCTAGATCCGTACTCCAATTCCGGACTCTAACAAGGGGGACTTCACATATCTACCCCAAGGGACGCCACAACCCACCGCACACTCGCGGGGAAGGGTTTTCCCTATGCAATGCAGGAATTAAGGACTTCACATGTCCAAGCAGGAAATCGTTACCCTAGGAGTTCGCTTCGGAGCCATGGAGAGAAATTTGAGACGGATGAAAGCCTTCGCAGCAGCGTTGCCTTCGCAAATCCGAACTCGGCTCGCGATTTGGACCACCGTAGCACCACCGGCAGCCGGACTCCACTTCTTCTTCTTCCTCCTTGCTCTCACCTCTCTCTTACTTTAGAAAGAGAAGATGAAAAAGAAGAATGAGCTTTTCTCCCCCCTTTTCCGGCCTTATCAGCCCAGGAATGAACTCCAGCCACAGGATTCTACTTAAAGAAAATGAAGGGCCAAGATCCACTGAAAATTCCCTTGAAATTTGGCCGACACGGCCTGTGACACGCCCGTGTCACAGGCCGTGTACCCTTAAGCGGCACACGCGGCAGTCGCACCGACTGAAATATTCGAGAACACGGGTATCGACACGCCCGTGTCGAACCTGACACGCCCGTGTCAGTCATGAGACACGCCCGTGTCTCCTATTACACGGTACTCACCGATCTCCAAAACCAGTACACGGGTCGGAACACGGCAACTGACACGCCCGTGTCCAGCCTCACACGCCCGTGTTCCCGGCCGTGTTCAAGGCCGTGTCCTGCTCTGACTTGAATAGGCCAATTTCGAAAATTAATTCGAACACGCCCTGGGACACGCCTGTGTCGAAGGCCGTGTCCCAGGCTCGACGATCGTCGACTCTCAAACGTCGACTAGCCTGAACACGCCCTGGGACACGCCCGTGTCCCAGGCCGTGTACACCCGACACGCCCTGGGACACGCCCGTGTCCCAGGCCGTGTCTAACAGCCTCCAACCCAAAATTGTGTACAAACATATTTTGAGACTTTTGGGGTGTTACAATCCTCCCCCCTTAAAAAAATTTCGTCCCGAAATTTGAAGACAATAGGGAGAAAATAACAAAACATTTATATGTTTCTATTACATATACAACGAGTGAACAAGCTACGAAAATAACTCGGGAAACTCGGCTCGCATGGTCTGCTCGCGCTCCCATGTTAGCTCTTCTCGGCCACAATTGTCCCACCGGACTTTGACCATCCCGATCACCTTGTTCCGCAACTGTTTCTCGGCTCGATCCTCTATCCGTATAGGCTTCACCTTTGTCGTTAGCCCATACTCAACCGACACTCGATCACTTTCAACTATATGAGCTGGATCTTTGACTGCTTTGCGTAACACCGAGATGTGAAACACGTCATGCAATCCACTCAATTCCGATGAAAGAGCTAACCGATAGGCAGCTTCCCCAACTCGCTCCACCACTTCAAACGGACCAAGGTAGCGCGGACTTAGCTTTTTCAACCGCCGGATCCGAGATACGCCTTTGAAGGGCTTAATCTTTAAATAGACCCAGTCACCCACCGCGAACTCCACGTTCCGGTGCTTAGCATTGTAATACTTGGCCTGCCGATCTTGGGCTATTAGGAGCCTCTCTCGAATAGAGCGTATTGTTGAGGTAGCATCCTCGACTTCCTTTTTGCCTAAAAGTTTAGTCTCGCCAATTTCTGCCCAAGCTAGCGGTGTACGACACTTGCGACCATACAGCGCTTCAAATGGGGCCATGCCTATACTCGCTTGATAGCTATTATTATAGGCAAACTCCACCATAACAAGATGTTCTTCCCACTTCTTACCGAAGTCCAGGGCGCACATACGGAGCATATCCTCCATCGTTCTGTTGGTTCGTTCAGTTTGGCCATCCGTTTGCGGGTGAAAGGCCGTACTGAATGCTAATTTCGTGCCCAACATTTGATGAACTAATCTCCAATCCTTTGAAGTAAAACGCCCATCTCGGTCACTTACGATGCTCCGGGGAACACCGTGCAATCGAACTATCTGCTCCACATAGAGCTTTGCCAACGTTTCCACTGAATCGTACCGCTTGTTTGGTATAAAGTGAGCCACCTTTGTCAACCGGTCTACAATCACCCAGATTGAGTCATGGCCACGCTGAGATCTCGGCAATCCGTGCACGAAATCCATAGAAATATCCTCAAATTTCCATTGCGGAACCGGCAACGACTTCAGGAAACCACTCGGCCGTTGACATTCTGCCTTTACCAAAGCACAAGTACGACATTTAGCCACATACGCGGCTATGTCCTTCTTTAAACCAGGCCACCAGAACAGTTTCTTCATGTCTTTGTACATTTTTGTGCTCCCAGGGTGAACTGAATACTTTGTAAAGTGCGCTTCATATAGCACCCCTTCTCGCAATTTACCCGCACTAGGGACGCACAATCGGCCATCTTTTCGTAACAAGCCATCATCCCAGGAGAACTGATCACCAGATCCCTCCTTTGCATAGCGTTGGAGACTTTCATCCAACTCCGTTGCCCGCCGAACCCTGTCAGCAAGGTCATATTGAACTTCCAACCAGTTCATGCTTGCTTCAGTTGAAGAATCTCTTTCCACACAAGATATCTCCAAGGCTTCCAACTCCTGGATTAACCGCTCATCATGTATCCGCAACCAATTTGCCCGTACTGGAGTCCGACGACTCAAGGCATCAGCGACCACATTTCCCTTTCCGGGAACATAATGAATGTCGAATGTAAAATCCCCAAGGAATTCCATCCACCTCCTTTGTCGCATATTCAACTCCTTTTGATCGAGCAGATACTTTAAGCTTTTATGGTCGGTATAAATATCTACTTTCACGCCATATAGATAATGCCGCCACAACTTTAGCGCAAAGATCACCGCCGCCAACTCCAAATCATGGACGAGGTAATTACGCTCATGCACTTTCAATTGACGTGAACCATAAGCGATCACCTTGCCAAACTGCAGGAGAACGCAGCCTAAGCCGCTTCCTGACGCATCGCTGTATATTTCAAATCCATCTGTACCACATGGCGACGTCAAAACAGGCGCCGTGGTCAAACTACTTTTCAGCTCCTCAAAAGCTCGTGCGCACTCCGGCGTCCAAACGAACTTCTGATCCTTTCTCGTCAACGTAGTCAGAGGTAAAGCAATCCGGGAGAAGTTCTCCACGAACCTCCTATAGTAGCCCGCCAGTCCAAGGAAACTCCTGACTCCGGCCACTGAAGACAACACTGGCCAATCCCGAATGGCACTTATCTTAGCCGGATCCACCGCTATGCCCTCTCCACTTACCACATGGCCTAGAAAAGCCACCGACGAGAGCCAGAACTCACACTTTGAGAACTTGGCATACACCTTATTCCTTCGCAAGGTATGCAATACTAATCGCAAATGGTTTGCATGATCTTCCTCCGATTGTGAATATACCAGGATATCATCAATAAACACAATCACAAACAAATCCAGGTATTCACGGAACGTACGATGCATGAGATCCATGAATACCGAAGGCGCATTACACAAGCCGAACGGCATCACTGTGAACTCATAATGACCATAGCGTGTGCCAAACGCTGTCTTGGGAATGTCACCTTCCCTAATCCGCAACTGGTAATACCCGGACTTCAAATCCAACTTCGAATAGACGGTTGAGCCCGCTAGCTGATCGAACAAGTCATCGATCCGAGGAATTGGATACTTGTTTTTCTCTGTCAGTTTGTTTAGTTCACGATAATCAATACATAGTCGCAAACCACCGTCTTTCTTTTTCACAAAAAGAACAGGCGCGCTCCAAGGTGACATACTTGGGCGTATATAACCCTGCACCAACAACTCTTGTAATTGAACTTTCAGTTCGGCCATTTCTTTTGGCGCTACCCGATACGGCGAACGGGCCACGGGTTTTGCACCCGGCACCAGCTCGATAGCGAAGTCAATTTCCCTTTGGGGAGGTAACCCCGGAAGGTCCTTTGGAAACACATCAGCATATTCCGACACAATAGGCACTTCACTCACACTGGCCTTCGGCGCCACCGCCTCTATGAATGTGAAGAACAACTCCGCACCCTTCCGAACTGCCTTAACAACTTGGAGAGCGGATAACAACATCCCACTCATCCCTTGCATACCAATGAACTTGGTCTCTCGTTCGGTATTTTGTCCAAGTGTGACCTCTTTTGATGTGCAATCAATACAGGCACGCTGCTCTGACAGCCAGTCCATACCAAAGATTATATCAAACTCTTTGATCGGCAATACTAGTGTTTCCACCTTGAACTCCCGACTTCCTATCTTGACCTCAAGACCACAAGATCGATCCGCGCACATCAAACATCCGTTAGGCAACAACACCTTTACACTGTCTGTCTTGGTCCGGATAGGCACCCCGACACGCAAGACAAAATCCTCAGACAGAAACGAATGTGAAGCACCTGTGTCAAACAGTGCTCGCGCCGGATACTCTCGTATAAGGACAAACCCTATAACATGACAATTAAAACAAGCACAGCACACCAAAAATAAAACATTAAAACTTAAGCGCACCTGTGACGACATCAGCCTGCTTAATGGCCTCCTGTTGTCCAAGGTTGAAGACCCTGGGCTGCGCGTGCGAGGCAGAAGACTCCACCACAGCCTTCCCCTTCTCCGCATAAGACGCTCCCGTCTTCTTATCACCCTTTGGAGGACCAAATCGGCATTCACGTGCGAAGTGTCCAACCTTCCCGCACGTAAAACAAGCACGAGCTCCATTCCCAGTTGTGTCCGTCACAGTCGCAGAAGGAGTTTGTCCAGAAGACTTAGACTTCTTATTCCATTTCCTTCGGTAGCCAAACTTGTCCGGACGCGGCGGCTTAAACTCCGGCTTCACAACCGCCAAGTTTCCCTTTGCTTGCCCCCGTTTCATGTCCGTCTCCAAAGAACGAGCCGTACAGACTAAGGCTTGGAATCCCTGACTCACAGAACTCGAGAGCAAATACCTTAGCTCATCTCGCAGTCCCGCATAAAACCGACTAGTCTTACGCTCTTCTTCGGCGAAGATCGAGCCCGCATATCTTCCTAAACGGGTGAACTCATGCAGGTAGTCATCCACACTTCGATCTCCCTGTGCTAACCGTTGGAACTCTATTTCCATCGATATCCTTTGCTGCACCGACAGATGTTGTGCTAAGAACAACCGAGAGAATTCTTCCATTGTAATCTCTGCCAATTGCCTGCCGGCCAAGTGATGCAGTTCAATCTCATCCCACCACAATCGCGCCTCTCCTTCTAGTAGGAAAGTGGCTAACATGACTTTCTGTTCCTCCTCAACCCTGATAGCTCTCATAATCCTCTTAATTCTTGTAAGCCAATCCTCTGCTTGGGCCGGTGTACCCGCCCCATGAAACTGCTGAGGGTTAAAGCTCAAGAATTGCTTCCATTGTTGATCTGCTACCCGCGGATCAACTTCGGCTTCTACCGGTTCTTGTCGTACCCCAGCTTGCGTTGGCACCACTGCAGGACGTGCTTGCCCAGTCTGCTGAGCATTCATCACCGCAAGTACCGTTTCCGTGATAAGACGGACTGTTTCAGCGGATGGAGGAGTTGTGGGCACCTCGGCTGGTGCCGCACTCTCAACAGAACGTTGTGGTTCGGACTGACCCGCAACACTTCTGGTCACCTATATGTGTAAAACACACAGGTTAACGACCAATAAAACGGCAATCATACAAAGAGAATACACAAGTTCAACAAACAAGTGTATTTGCATTCCTAAGTGGGCAATCTTGAGTTCAAATTATGTGTTATAACGACGGCACTGACACGTGCTCGCCCCCTGTAACACCTCTACCCGTCAAGAAGAATATAATAGAGGGTCCGGCCGGGGCCCCACACCATATTCCACAAACAGGCGGAGACGCTACTAAATAATATCATAACCAACGCATCCTAACACAGAGCATTCTAGCGGAAGTTTCACGGTTGAATTATTGAACTCAAGATAAACAACATTGTCCATTAACATAGGAATGTAAATATATACAGCAAAAGAGTCTGGCCTTAAGGCCTTACAATAGTTTCTCTTAACAAGAGTGTGGTTTACAGACATCGGCACGCAGGCCGGCCACACATGAACAAAAGAAACAAAACAATGCCTTCGAGGGCAGCAACGCAGCTTTGGGCTTCAGCCCGCTAAGTCCCGCTCGGACCAGCTCCTCCAGCACCTGTAAGAACCAATCCACCAAATGGTGGCAAAACAGGGCAACGGTCAGCATTCAGCTGACCAATTATAACGACCCTGCCCCTGGCACGGGGCAGCGGAATTCCATCCCTGCATAACATTCATCCACATGATATATAGCCATTCAAGCAAGACGTGCACGCCCGCACCGTCACATATCACAAACGTCGGCTCGACGGCCCGACGCTCCGTGCACTCAGGGCACATTCACACCGTTCAGAGGTCCCAGACATAACGGCGCACTATGAGCATTCTAGTCTGATCGGCTCACCGACCGTCGACTCTCGCTATGTGATCCTAACAGGGCCTTAAGCACCCAAGGTTAGACAACCATAACGCGGGTACAGATCCACCTTTCCCGTTGCTCACATCGTCAGACTCACGCCTGGACTGATGCGGGTACAGTTTCACCTTGCCCGTTCCACCATTTCCTAGTTGCAGCCTCACGGCTCAACTTTCCACCAGTAGCACTCACGGCCACAAGAGAGTCCAACTCTCATAATTTCCTGGACTTCCTCCAGTACTTTTATCCATCATGCATACAAGCAATCATCACGGAGCCTTCTCCGATATGCAACCAAGCATCACCAATCCAGACCATGTCCAGATGGGCTTCACACAGCATGCCTAGATCCGTACTCCAATTCCGGACTCTAACAAGGGGGACTTCACATATCTACCCCAAGGGACGCCACAACCCACCGCACACTCGCGGGGAAGGGTTTTCCCTATGCAATGCAGGAATTAAGGACTTCAAATGTCCAAGCAGGAAATCGTTACCCTAGGAGTTCGCTTCGGAGCCATGGAGAGAAATTTGAGACGGATGAAAGCCTTCGCAGCAGCGTTGCCTTCGCAAATCCGAACTCGGCTCGCGATTTGGACCACCGTAGCACCACCGGCAGCCGGACTCCACTTCTTCTTCTTCCTCCTTGCTCTCACCTCTCTCTTACTTTAGAAAGAGAAGATGAAAAAGAAGAATGAGCTTTTCTCCCCCCTTTTCCGGCCTTATCAGCCCAGGAATGAACTCCAGCCACAGGATTCTACTTAAAGAAAATGAAGGGCCAAGATCCACTGAAAATTCCCTTGAAATTTGGCCGACATGGCCTGTGACACGCCCGTGTCACAGGCCGTGTACCCTTAAGCGGCACATGTGGCAGTCGCACCGACTGAAATATTCGAGAACACGGGTATCGACACGCCCGTGTCGAACCTGACACGCCCGTGTCAGTCATGAGACACGCCCGTGTCTCCTGTTACACGGTACTCACCGATCTCCAAAACCAGTACACGGGTCGGAACACGGCAACTGACATGCCCGTGTCCAGCCTCACACGCCCGTGTTCCCGGCCGTGTTCAAGGCCGTGTCCTGCTCTGACTTGAATAGGCCAATTTCGAAAATTAATTCGAACACGCCCTGGGACACGCCCGTGTCGAAGGCCGTGTCCCAGGCTCGACGATCGTCGACTCTTAAACGTCGACTAGCCTGAACACGCCCTGGGACACGCCCGTGTCCCAGGCCGTGTACACCCGACACGCCCTGGGACATGCCCGTGTCCCAGGCCGTGTCTAACAGCCTCCAAGCCAAAATTGTGTACAAACATATTTTGAGACTTTTGGGGTGTTACATGTCGACACAACTAGAGTAGTGGTGTCGACACTTCCAGATTTTGTGTCGACACTTGTACAAAGAGTCGACATAGAATTTCTGATGAACTACTAAGTATCTCCTGTGTCGACATATCATCAATTGGTGTCGACACATAGTAGTCAGCACCGTGGTCGAGATAATAGAAGTTTGTGTTGACACTTTTCAACAGTGTCGACACTTTTAGACAGTTTTTGCCCGCCTTTTGACCTTTTTATTAGAAGGGTATAAATAGGTCAAGAACTTATCCTGTCAACACGCTCACCAGGTTTTCGAGACAAAAAACCTTGTGTCGACAAACTCTCTTCTCTCCAACCAAGCTTTCTCTTCATTCCAATAGCACCCAAGGTTGAAGACAACATTAATGAAGGATATGAGTTGGTTAGGCATGCATTCGACGATGCCGAATCGGAGATCAAACAGGTCATTTCTCTTCTTGCAGACAATGGATTAGAATATCTTTTCTCTGAACCTACAAAAATATGGAAGAAAGAAGTATTCGAGTTCTACACTGCAGCATCAATGGTCTCAAATTGATTGAAGATCAAATCCACTGTACATGGAGAAAAAGTCAAGCTGTCTCAGAAAATGTTGAGCAAGATTCTCCATCTTCCTAGAATACATGATGAGGAAGAGGTCCAAGCCTCCAGGACCAGGGAGGCACTACAATGGTGTGGATTGGATCCTACCTTAAATATGGATCAACCATCAACAGAAAAGGCATGAATCATCAAGGGAAATTCCTATCTAAAATAGTAGGAAAAGTGATAATATGTAAACCAGGTGGCCATGATAGGATATCAGCCAAGATGTTCAGCCTGATGACAAGGGTAATCTTTAAGATTCAAACCAATTGGTCTGATGTACTGTTTGATAAGATAAAAGAAGGGATCAAGAAGCCAAACTTGGCTAGGATCATGAGTCTGTACCTGGCTGGAATAATTCCAGAGGTGATGCAACAGATTCCTGGATCAAAGATTAATCACATGAGGAGAATGGACATAAGGTTATTCTCAAGATAGGATAGAGTTCTTTCAAAGGAGATGCCTGATGTGGACAGGAAAGTGCATGGTTATGAAGAAGCACAAGTTAGAGAAAAAGTTCAGGATCAGACTGAGTCTACCCAAGTCCAGGAAGAGACTATATCTGCACAGGTGCAGGGGGAGCCAATTACTGCACATTTGCAGGGGGAGAAAGATTCTGAACAGGTGCAAGAGGAAGAAAGAATCAATTTATCAGAGGACATTGTTTCTCAAACTGATCTTGATATTTCTGGAGTTACTGCTGCTGTTGAGAAAGTCTTATCTCCTGCTCACACTCAATAAGAATGCACTCTTGAAGAGTTATTTCCTGATCTTGGAGGAGCAGCAGATAAAGTGGAGACCCTAAGATTTGAGGGGGAGCAAGTCAGGATTGAGGTGGAGTAGGTTAATATGGAGGAGGAGCAACAAGAAGCTGAGAAAGAAATTTCTTCCACTCCTCAAGAGAGAGTTACTATTGAAAGTTCTTCAGAGTCTGAGCATGAAGAAGTCAGGGAGGCCAAGAAAAGAAAACTAATGGTCTTTAAGAAAAGAAGTCAAAACTATAAGAAGGCTCTCCAAACAACTACTTCACAATCTACTCCTGAGATTGATTACAACAAGTATTTGGTTGATTTACAAGTAAAATTTGATGAGCAGAGACTGGTTCTTGAAAAATATGTGGATGAAAGCCAAAAGGCTCTTCAATTTGATTGTAGCCCAAGAGATAAAGTCTATCAGATTTGAGGTCAATCAGAAGAAAAAAGAGATGACAGATTGCTTCCACAAGGGAGGCAATGTTGTTGTATTTCTTGCAAAATAACAAGTAGAAACAAAAAAGCAAGTGGATTAGATGGCTGTTAAACAAGGCTATGTCCTTGAAAATCAAATAAGAATGAATGACAATCTGACAGAATCTCACAATGTGATTGTCACTGAGTTCACAAATGTTGTTACTGGAATGACTGCTGCAAGGGCTAAAGAAATGGAAGACTATGATAAGAAGCTACAGGCTACCCTAGAATCAGTTAAAACTGCCATCACTTCATCTGAGAAGTTAATTAGTGACAAGCTTCAAAAGTTAAAGCCATTCTTTAAAGATGGAATCAATTACCTGGATGGGCAAATAAGATTTCAAAAAGAGGACTTGAGAGATCATATGACCAGAGAAGTCATAAAGGGGGAGAGGGTGTTAGTCTATACTGGTTCTGATCATGCCAAATGGGTAACCAACAGCATAAGAGCCACTCTGGGATATCCACCCTTGTGTGATGATGATAATGTGGCTGAGTCAGGTGTGCAAATAGCTCTACTTGAAGGTGATCTACCTGAGGTTTCCCGAGTCATTTACCCACCTGCAGATATTGAAATGGTACATCAACAAGTTGAGTCTATGTACAGCCCTCCTCTACACGTTACCAATGTTATTATTGAAAAGGTAGATATGCCAGAAGCTGGTGTGAAAGCTCAGCAAGATGCTTTATTATCAAAAAAAAGATTAAGAGAGCAAGCAGAACTAAATCCTGATTTTGAGCAGTGGAGCCCCACCTCAAGGAACATTATATTAACTGCCTAGAAAGCTTTAAAAGACTAAGTTCATGAAAGGAGAAAATGGTATAATGAGCAGGAGTGGCAAAAGTATGAAGCCCGGCAAGAGGCCATAGTTCAATACAGGAGAAAAGCTAAGATGGGGAAGCTACCTCCTGATGCTCAGGAACCTAGCAAGTGTTTCCCCAAGCCCTTTCATTACTTTGAGAGGCAAAGGATCAAGGCTGAAGCACACAAGAAAGCTGATTTGAAAGGCAAGAAGCTCATGGAAGATATAGAACCTCTTGTGCAGGCTCAGATTAAACCAGGGAAAGGAATAATCATAAAAGAGCCAGCCCAACCTTAGTCTAAGTTTTACTAGTTTTTGTCCAAGAACTATGTAATTATTAGTTTGTTAAAGAAATCAATGTAGACAACTTGTAACAAACATTTTTGAGTTGATATACAAAACATTGTTCTGTGATCATTTTTCCTTTTCATCTTTATGCTCTGATGAAACTATGATATGTGTTTTGTTTATAAAGTACCCTGTAATATAATGCTTTTGTACATCATCATGTTTATTTTCTAAGTGGTGTATATCATTGGCTAAAGGGTTATGACTTCTCCAAATAGGGGGAGATTATTGGGTACATTGGAAAATGTGTACCTGATTTGGATAAGACAAACCTTGCTCAATGATATACATCAAGGTGTAATTGATGTTATTTTGAGTTTATATGTGCAGGTTAAGAATGTGCTAAAATGCAAAGAAAAATTTCTAAGTCCATGTGTCGACACTTGGAAATGGCTGTGTTGACACTTCAGTGAGTTTGTGTCGACACCGGGAGGCTATGTCGACACATAGAAGCAGAATCGACATCAACTGTGTCGACACCTGGAGGCAGTGTCTACACACAAATTCTAAGTCTACAATAACTGTGTCGACACACAGGACTTGTGTCGACACTCAGCAGAGTTTAAACAATGACAAGTTATGTGTAGTGATGAAGTGTTTGTGTCGACAAAAATAATAAGTGTCGACACATTCTCAAGATGCAGTGTCAAGAAGCTGTGTCGACATTAAGGCAGCTATGTCGACATCACCAAAGGCTGTGTCGATACTTAAGTCACTTGTGTCGACACATATTGACAGATGGTCTCAACACTTTATGACAGTCAGTCTCGACGCTTTGCTGACAAAGACAAAGGCACAAGATCTATTTAAAGACTTGACAGCTATGAGTTACAACAGGTGTACTGAAGCTATCAGACTTGTCAGAGGTTAATTATAAACCGGATCAGCCGGTTACTATGGATGAAGTCTATAAATAGATGGATTCAGAAGAAGCAAAGGATAATTAAGAATTGACACAACTAACACAACTATTGTGAGATTGAACTCTGATCAAGAAAGTGCAAGGCACAGAAGAAGATCTTCGTGAGAAGATCAAAGAAGACATTCTGAAGTGATCATCAACTCAGATTCAGTCTAAGTTGAATTCAATCAAGAATTCAGAAGTATCTTCAAGAGGTTTGGAGAGAGAGAGATTTAGATATTTGAAGTCAAGAAGGAGATAATCACAGGTCTCTTAAGAAGTAGATACTGAACTAATCTGTCAAGGAGATTCAGATCTATTTCTAGAATCTAAGGAGGAAGCTGCCAATCAGTTATATTCAAAGGAAATCAACTCAACTATGTTCAGATTCAAGAAGTTTTGAAGAAAGCTAAGATCAAGTTGATTTCAGCCATCAGCCTCTTCAAGAAGCTTATCAAGAAAGTTCTTATCCCTTCTCTCTCAACAGGGGTAAGAGATTATAAAATTCCTTATTAAATTCTGTAGGATCTATTCATAGATCTGAGTTGTAAGCCTGTTTTATAAAGGCTGAGTGTAGGAGATTTATTCTCTGAGTGGTAGGATTGTTTGTGTCTGAGTTGTAGGAGAATGTATTCTCTGAGTTATAGGCCTTGTGGCAAGGCTGAGGTAGGGCTTGTTAGCCTGAGTTGTAGGAATGTGGAAACATTCTCAGTTGTAGGAATCCTTCTGGATTATGAGCTGTAGGATCTGAGGATCTGAGTTAAAAGAAGAAGTTAGGCAGAATCTAACATACTACTAGATAGGTGAAGGGGGAAAGTGGATGTACCCAGACCTTGGGGAACCACTATAAATACTATGTGCAATCTAGGAATTGTGTACCTGTAGAATCTGTGAATGTGTGTGCTGAGTTTGCTGCAGAATTTTCTGTTTTATATTATAGTATTGAACTAATATTTTGTCTTAATTTTAAAACAAGAATTAGAACCTATTTACCCCCCCCCCTCTAGGTGTTTAGGTAGTCTTGAAAGTAAAACTATCACACACCAAGGCTGGCTACCCTACTCAATACAAACCCGACCACCACCTTCCCCCTCACCAAAAACCGATCAAACCCCATCAAAGAAATTTGGCCAAGGCAAGAGGCTTTCCTTTTGTGGATTCTTAAACCCCGGCGTGAAGCGATGAAGGAGGACAAGTTCCTCTCCATCTGGTGTGACTCCGGTGGAGCCGTTGAAGGTCGATCCAAGTAGAGAGTAATCGCAATCATCCATTCCGATTGGGTAACGAATATATCTTCTACTCAGTGATTTTCCCTCTTGATAGATCTTGTGGCATATGTGTGTTGCGTGGTTTGTGAAATGCTTGAATTTTCGTGGTTAATTTCTTCATAGATCTTGTTGGTGTTTTCCTTTTTCCGTTTAAGTTCGTGAGGCGTGGCGGCCCTCATTTTATTTTGTTGGGAGAGAACCACCCTTGTCCGAATCTTTTTCTTTCAGTGGATTCTCTTTTCGTACAACAACGCTCGACCGAACCGTGTGGGTTCCTTTCGCTTAAGAGGACCTTGGCCTATCGCCTTGATATTATCTTGAAGGGCTTTGCGAACCCTCCGTAATATCTGAATATTGAAAATACAAATTGTGTCGTTGCTGCGTTTAAGGCTTGAGTGCGGCGGGAGGGTTGTCGGAGAGCGTTTGGTTAGTTACGTCGATCACCATAATGCCCAAAAAGGATATGCCTACATCAATTTGGTATCAGAGGGAGGTTAGCGTCAATTTCCTAATTGGCACACTCCCCCTCTTATTTGGCACGTTAACACGCACTCAGTCGTTGCATGGTATTTCATAAAAATCAATTTTTAAATATTTGGTCTGCAAATAGCGGCCTAAAATTTTAAAATTTTTTCAAATTTCAAAAAAATAAAATTCTTAAAATTCTCTATCATTTTATTAGTAAGAAATCAAAAAATATTTTATTTTTATTAAGTCATTATTTTTATTAAATCTTTATAAATTTTTTATTTTGGTCTGCAAATAGTGACATATATTTATTTTTTTTTTCAGCAAAATAAAAAAAAATTATTTAATAATCTTCATATTATTTCCTGCAAGCAAACCAAAAATATATATATATACCCTAGCTATTAGGCGGGAACAATTCCATCTTTCCTATAATTAGTTGTTTAGGTACCCTTTTCTTTTGCATTCGCACAAAATCCGGATCGAGTGTCCTCTCCGGTTCACACTGAAATGGCTTTCGACGTTACTGCTTCCAATTGTCCCCTGACTTATCTACACACTAATATTTTTACCTATGATGGTTATGGGGATCCCAAGTATTTTAGATACTGGATTGAGGGGGTAGAAACATATTTCGAATATAACCAATTGGGCGAATACCAAAAGGTTAGTGTAGTCCAAGAGCGGTTAAGAGGTCGAGCCCGCGAGTTTTGGCTGAACGAAAAGAAAGAGCGCGGTGTTGGTTGCTATCCTTATGCTTGGCCGCACATGCGAAGAACTCTCAGCGAAATTTGATTCCCCTACCGCCTAAGTACTGGCCCGACATCCGATAGCAAGTATTGTTATGGAACTAGAACCAAGCTGGATCATAGGAGTGACATATTATCCCAAGATAGGTCCTTTCCCCAGGTTGGTAGAGCTACCCCTAGCGTACCTGCACCCACCTATAGGGGAAGGGAAAGAGTGAGGTCCCCTATCCTGAGTTTTGTATATGTGACTGCTAGGACTTCCATGAGCCCGTGGGGTGAGAGTAATCCTACCCATAAAGTAGGCAAACGATTACGACATATGTGTCAAGCGGAGTACCTGATCTTGGCTCTATTGAGCATCCTACCCCGATTACGCCCATAAGCCCTATTAAGTCTCTCCCCGAGTTGCTTGAATTAGTCGTTGACTCTCCTGTTAAGTCTGAGACTGTGTCTAGGACTGTGCCTGTCACTGAGGACGAGGCTGAATACACTGGCGATTTGAGTGACAATGAGGAGATTGGTTACCCAAGTGACCTGGACGAGGATTTTTCCGCTGAGGAACCATCTCCTCTTCCTTTCGGCGATGTTTCTGAGGCATCTCCCTTGATAGTTATGGAGTCTTCTGATGACCCTTAGTCAGAAGACATTCTGGTTGAGTCACCCTATGTTGAGAGCTTACCTATTAATGATTTAGGTGATGACCTGCTAGAACACGAGCTAGTTTCTTCTAGCCCGGAACATATTGAAGTGCCCATTTATTTAGCTTCCCCGTTAGATCAATCCAGTCGGATAAGTGTGAGTGAGGATCACAATATTATAATGATTGATCCAGGATTGGTAGATGTTTCAATGGTGTTAAAAGAGTCACCTTGGGATGGATGTTTATCTTGGGATAATCTTAGTGGTGCACATACGGGAGATAGTTCGTTGATATTATCATCGTTGCTTGAGGGTCATACTAATTTAGATTCTCCCCGGGATTCGATTTGCTCAACCCTCCATCCTAATTTAGACAATGTACCTACTTCGTGGGAAGATTTGGTTAGCGAAGGATGTGACGTTTTGGAAGATTTAACCTGTGTGGGAAGGCTATTTGTGGATGAAGGTAGCACTGAGGAGCCAATAGACATTTCTTTGATGTTAGGTCCTTCGCCAGAAGCCCAAAATGGGTTAGAAATTTTGTCGAGTACGATTTTGCCTACTTTTGAGAACAATACTGATTCTGATTTGGATGAATTATCTAGTGGGTTGGAAGACATGTCAGCTGAGTTTTCGGTAAGGACGAATCTACTGTTTGATTTTCCTTTGATTTTGATGGATTGCACTCGGAGGATTTTTCTTGGATGTTAAATCCATGTTTTGACGGTGAATATGATTTAGTTCCCCCTCTGGAATCGACCATGTCGACTCCTCCTCCGATTCACTTGACTCGATTAGATGACTTGTTAGGGAACGAGCTTGTCATTTCTAGCCTTAGATATCTTGATATGTTTATTTATCCAGCTCCCGCGTTAGACTTACCCAGACGGATGTGTGTGAGCGATTTGTTAGTTGTCGCGTTCGGTCTTTCCACTACTTGTCATTTATTTTACTATGTTGTTCCTAGGATGGACCGTTCATCTAACAACTTGGCATTGGGTAAGGTTTCGTTTTTGACTGCTAGTGTTTCCATGGCGATGGTACGTTTTGATGTGGCATCCCCTAGAAACAATTATTTGCCAAGCCCGGTCGCTTGCATTTATCCTCCGCCTTTTGATTATCCGTGCATGCACACATTAGTGAACGTAGTTGGGTATGTTGAGTTGTGTCTCCCGCACTACCTTTCAAATCTGGGAGCGTCCAACTCTATAGTTGGTTATGAGCGTTTTCTGCAGGCATTTCTTTGTAAAAAATTTTAAATATAAATTTAAATCTAAATTTAAAACTACGACATTGGACTCCACGGAAATCGTTAATGAATTTAAAGCACCCGTGCCACCAGACTTAGTCCCGTTATTTTCTACTATTAACTAAAGTCATGTTGCACATGAGTTCACCCCTCACGATTTAAATTTAATTAGGCGCATTCTTAACATCTTAATTTATCAAAATGCGCCCTTTAAATTACTTGCTAGTTTGTTTCGGAGAGTCTCCCACTGTTATGTGGATGATTTGGTTTTTGCTTGTCTCACCCCTAAACGGATTCCCCCGGGCACCTTAAAAATATTAACGAATCGGCAAGTCCATCCTTTGCGAATCTTAAGGGAGTTTGGAAACATGATATTTTTTTAGAATTTTCCACTGATTGGGGCAAAGCTTCTATTTTCATCATTTCATATTTTACGCTTCATGCTTCTATACCACTTGAAATATCTACCTTTCCGTATATATTTTCCACTTTGTTCTCTTTGAGTCTGTGTAGTGAGTTTGTGCTTGGATCGCTATCTTTATCGGTCTTCACTGGAGGTACGTTGGTTGTTGATGATGAATTTTGTTTTCCTTTATTGCCTAATGTGTTGCCAAGGTTCCCTAGGAACATATTTTTGCATGATAGGATACTCCAGGTTGTTGTGCCCTCCTCTCTTAGTGGTGATGTGTGCTGCTTCGTGGTTCTAATGGATGATGCTTTCCCGCACCTACACAATCAGATCTACTCATCGATGATGAGTACTTTTGAGCGAGGGAGGACTGATGAAGATGACGACCCTCAACATGTTGAAGACGATGACGGCGTGCTTATGGAAGATATTTCTCCGCCTCCAGATAAAGACTTGCGGCGCCATGACGACCATGTGGAGCGATGCCAAAATATCCGCCTGCGGCGCTAACCAATATATTAATAATTAATAATAATTAATAATAAATTATTATTAATTATTAAGTCACTTTTTATGTTTTGTTTTATTATTATTTTATTTTGCAATGTTATTTAATTTCATGTATGATGGGTGCCTATAACCATCAATTGCTATCTTTATTTAATGTCTTTAATTATTATTTTATTATGATATGATGGGTGTCATTAGCCATCATGAGTGGTTTAATATTGTATGGTGGAGATTGAGTGCTGTAGCCTATATATAGGCCTTTTCATGAAGGTTTGAGTAGAGAATGAAAAATTGAAAACCGAGAATTCAAAATTTGAATTTCCCCCCTCCTCTCTCTTCCCCTCTTGGAAAATTCGTTTCCTCCTCCTCCTCTCCTCACCTCCTATCATAAAATTTCGGCCTCACCCTTTCTTCCCCCCCTCCCCTCGACCTCCTCCTCCTCCTTTCTAATATTCGACCAAAGCCTTCAATACCTCTCCCAAAACCGACCCCTTCATCAAACACAACAAGGCTAGCTATCCTCCTCAATACGAACCCGACCACCACCTTCCCCCTCACAAAAAACCAATCAACCCCCCTCCTTGAAGAAATTCGGCCAAGGCAAGAGGCTTTACTTTTGTGGATTCTTAAACCCCGGCGTGAAGCGACGAAGGAGGAAGAGTTCCTCTCCATCCTTTGTGACTCTGGTGGAGCCGTTGAAGGTCGATCCAAGTAGAGAGTAATCAGAATCATCCATTCCGATTGGGAAACAAATATATCTTCTACTCTGTGATTTTCCCTCTTGATAGATCTTGTGGCATATGCATGTTGCGTGGCTTGTGAAACGCTTGAATTTTCGTGGTTAATTTCTTCATAGATCTTGTTGGTGTTTTCCTTTTTCTGTTTAAGTTTGTGAGGCGAGGCGGCCCTTGTTTTATTTTGTTGGGAGAGAACCACCCTTGTCCGAATCTTTTGCTTTCGGTGGATTCTCTTTTGGTACAACAATGCTCGACCGAAATGTGTGGGTTCCTTTCGCTTGAAAGGACCTTGGCCTATCGCCTTGGTATTATCATGAAGGCCTTTGCGAACCCTCCGTAATCTCTGAATATTGAAAATACAAATTGTGTTGTTGCTGCGTTTGAGGCTTGAGCGTGGCGGGAGGGTTGTCGGAGAGCGTTGCGTTTGTTACGTCGATCAACATAATGCCCAAAAAGGATATGCCTACATCACCGCTTCTTCCAAGATTAGTTCCTTTAACCTGGTACCTGCACCTACACCAATAACACTAGATGAGCTGCTATGAAGCATGCTTGTCTCATCAAATATAACATTTATAGGCTCTTCTACCATCAGGGTTTTCTTATTAAAAATCATATATGTCTTACTATGGCTACTATAACCTATAAAATACCTTTATAACATTTTCACTAAACTTCATGTGATAATACTTTCCATTGTTAAGTACGAAGCATTTACTATCAAAAATCCTAAAGACTTTCTTGGAGGTTGTGTTGAACTCTGCTGGATATTGTATCCATAATGTACCTGATTTGAAGAAGCCTCTGAACAAGTTAAGTTGAATTGATAATGTATTTGACGATCTTCTATTAAGTTGTGCTTGCAGCTATTCCATGCTAAGTACACACCAATGTCAGGGTGAAGTGGGTCAATATACACGGGTCTGCGCAATGTAATCCATCGTTGAGCAGATTAGTGTGTTGACTCACGTGTGCTCTCTCTATTGGAGTGTATTTATTTTCAAGTACAGGGTCGAGATAGATCAAGAGCAGAAGAGGAACAAAGATGGGTCAAATCCCGAGTTCATAGGAAGGAAGAGAAAAATCGTTTAAGTTAAAATCGATGGGAATCACTAAGTCATTCCCGCCGACTTCGACGGGAGTCACTTGTGATTCCCGCCGATTCGGCGAGAATCAATCTGCATTCCCCCCGACCTCTTCCGGATGACTTTTTTCCTACAGAAATTCTGCTAAGGCAGAATCGACGGGAATCACCAAGTGATTCTCGCCGACTTCGACGGGAATCGTTCTGATTCCCGCCGATTCGACGTGAATCAGGTTGCATTCCCACCGATTCCCACAGGTTGACAAGCTTTATAACTGGAAATCGGCCAAGGCAAAATAGACGGGAATCGTGAGTGATTCCTGCCGACTTCGACGGGAATCACCAACGATTCTTGCCGATTTTGCCTTAGGGAATTTTTCTTATTCGCTGGACCAAACCGCCTTACCGTGCGCTGTTTTGGTCGGGGCTAGGGTTTCTCCTTGTGGGCCCTACAACGGTAATTATGGTTGGCCCTGGTATATATAGTCGTGTATTTTGAACATGAAGACGATCAATTCACAGAAAATATGAAGTAGCCGACGCGTGCCCTAGCAGATTGCGGAATGTCGTCGATCGCTGTCGCCGCTCGCAAGCTAGTCGCCGCCGCAGATCTCAGAGGTTCTTTGATCTTCCGACGACAGTACCGAGTCTAGCAGTGCGTCTCATGCTTCAACCTTGAGATCTCTTGTCTCTCGATTCGTTGAACGAGGTGAGTTCTTCATTCTGAATCGATTGAGACGACTGATCCGACTGAGATCGTTCGTAGACCTTTCTTGCTTCGTCAAGATGTTTTGATATACAAGTATCGCCGCCTAAATCACTTGCCGCCGCCGATCTTTACAAGTTCCTCTCCAAGAGAGAAGTCCGGTTGTGGATTCTTCGTTATCTTCAAGCAAGCTTCAAAGAACGAAGAAGGACATCGGGATCTCAAAAAGCGTTGTTTGTATTTTCTAATACATTCTATTTTTGGTTTTGTTGTAAAGGAATTTTTATTCCTAGTTGTAAGGGTTGGGTGCAACCCGTGGTGGTGGAGTTGTGACTTCGTTGTTGGAATGGTACTTCCGTAGTGTGAGGATTGGATTTTAATCTGTTTGGTGAAGTGACCGAGTCGTCCCTTGGTGGGAGATAGGTCGAAGGGGGAATGTGGACGTACCCAAATCGGGGAACCACTATAATTTCTTGTACGTTTTCTGTGCTGTGTTTGTTTAATTGTGCAGGTAAATTTAATTCCGTAAAAGACTGCACGACATCTATTCCCCCCCATAGGTGGACATAGTCGACACTAGATACTTTCATGTGGTATCAGAGGGAGGTTGCTCATCAATAAGGTTAACATCTTGAGTAATATCATGTGTTTAGTGTTAAGAAGAAAGAAGATCTCTGGAATGGACGGACTAAAGTATTCAAGAAAGATCCCAGTGTGCACCAAGCTGAACTTTCCCATCTAGAAGGAAAGGATCAGGTTCTACATGGAAGCAGTCGACCACCGACTCTTCATGGTAGTGGAGGAGGGCCCTTACATTCCCAGTAAGGCCTACACCATTGATCCGACCAAGATGGTTCCCAAGAAGCTCTCCGAAATGGATAAGGATGAGATGGTGCTGGTAGGACTCGATAAGAAAGCTCAAAACATCTTAGTAAGCACCGTCGATGATTCCATGATGCAGAATTTCTATAACTGTAGGACTGCCAAGGACATATGGCACTGCCTGATCATTCTGATGGAAGGCACTGATGAAGTAAGGGATGATCGAAGATCCCTTCTGAACCAGAAGTATGAGGTCCTCAGGCAAGGTCCCAAGGAAGAAATCAGAGTGACATTTGAGAACTTCCTGAAGATCGTCAATGCCCTGAAGGGTTATGGCAGGGTGTTCACCAATGGTGAACTAAATGACAAATTCCTTAGATCCCTTACTAAGGAATGGGACACCAAGATCTGCGCCATCAGAGAATTTGGCAAGCTGGCAGAAACTGATCCCCAGATTTTGTTTGGGAAACTTATGTCCTATGAGCTTCAGCTGAACACATGAAAAGCTGAAGAAGAAGCCGATAAAGCCGCTGCCAGAGAAACGACTGTAGCCCTAAAAGCAAATCACTCAAGGAAAGGCAAGGGTGCAGCCTCGTCGCGCTCTCAGAAAAAGGATGAGGAAGAAGAGTCTGAGACATGCTCTTCCGGCTCAGAGCTATTTGAAGAAGACTTCTCCCTCATCACTCAAGAGTTCAAGAAGTTCCTCATGTTGAGGAATCAAAGAAAGAGAGATGGCTCCTCATCCAGACATCAGAAGAAGAATTATTCTTCTGACAGGTATGAATCCAAACAGAACAAACATCGCTCTGCTGACATTATTTGCTTTGGATGCAATAAGCAAGGCCACGTCGTTGCTGACTGCCACCAAAGCAAGAGAGATAATGGGAAGGGAGAGGAGCACATGTCCTCTAGAGATAAGAATAAGGAGAGGAGATACATTGCTAAAAAGCCAAAGACACTGAGTGAATCTGATTCTTGAGACTCCAGTGATGATGAGGAAGCCTACTTCGGGCTAATGGGTCACTCTGACTCAGAACGAGACTCCCCCCATTCACTTGGGCTAACCACCTCCTAACCACTTAATAATAGCTTAGTGGGCTGCATTTAGGCTAGGGCCATGATATAATCCGGCCATGATTATCAGGAGAGATAAAGCTTCAATTTCTCCTTAATGGAGGAGAGAGAAAGAGGAAGGAAGAAGCCATCCATGGCTTAGGGAGGCCAACGACCACTTTTATTGGCTGTATTCAACTCATTTTGGGAAGAGGAGGAGTTTCCAGCCATTTCTCGGCCACCCCAAGGCAGGTTCTCCCCCCCCCCCCACCACCACCACTTGCCCGAAAGCTCCATTCATTGCCATTAATGGCATTGATGCCATGACCACCACCCTTCACCATTTTATTGTTGTAAAACCCTCACTTAACTCCTAGGAATAGTTTACACATCTTACTTGAAGGAGCTGGAGCAGTTCACTATACTGTTGCAGAAACTGAGCGGCGGCACCATCGAAAATTACATCCTGATGATCAACCTGCCTCCAGGCTGCAAATAAGTTCCTCCCCTTCCTCTCTCACTATGGGTAGATCATAGGAATTGTTAGGGCCAAGATTCCGGATCAATTGAGCCCGATTGGGAGAAGTTTTCTCCTAGTTTTTAAGAAAAAAATAAGCTTATCGGGATCGCTAGAATCCTCCACTCCGGCGGCTGCGGCGCAACCTGGCGATAGCCACCACCTCGACGAAGGTGGTGGTGGCGGTGGCCGACCAGTTAGGTCGACGGGTGGCCGGCGGTGGTGACTGGATGTAGCTCCAGGTCGGTTCAATCCTACCCATCTGTTGGAGGAAGAAGATTAGCCAGAACCGCTGGATCTTCCATCAAGATTCGTGCAGGATCAATATATTATTATTTCATTTTAATGAATTCGGTCACACTTATTCAGTCATTTTGTAAATTAAATTAAAAATACTTGGAGGCTAAATCAAAGAAAGTTGGACAGGAAGTCACCCATTTTGGTGGGGTCTATACCTAGGGTTAGATAGAAACTAAAATGAGTGCCCCCACATCATCCCTTGTCTAAAGGACCTGAAATTTGGACAGGAAGTCACCCTAATCTATACCTAGGTCCTACCTAAAAATGTGAATTTTTGGGGACAATGTTTCTATAGTTTTTAAAATTATTTAAATATCTTAGGGTAAATTAATTAGGGGACTTAATGACCACCAAACCCTCCCAAATTTTTGTGAGTGGTCCTTGGTGTCATCTTGAGGATTTGTACAAATTTTAACCTCTTATTGAGTTGATTTGCGTAGGAATTGAGCAAACCCTAGCTTTGACCTAATAAGGGGTATTTAGGTTAAAAGTGCACTTTGAGGTTTGGGTGGTCAAACCCCCTCAACGGAGGTTGAAATTTGGACCACTGGTTTGACTTGTCATTTAACACCCTCATATGGGTTATGGGATGGTTTGGGGTTGAATTGCCCTAGGACCCAAGTTCAAACCCTATGTTTGGACTTTGGGGTTTGAGAAGGGCATGGGGTCAAATGCCCTTGTATGGACTTAAAATTTGGTTGAGAGGATACTAGGGTAGCTAAGGTACTTTGGTGTAAATCTTAGTGGATTTAGAGATGGATAAACCCCTAAAAACCCTAACACTTGTTTATGGCACAACCCTTATATATGCAAGATAGGACAATAAAACTTAATGAAAAGCCATGAAATTTGGGCAGTATGGTCATATGGTTAATTAGAGCCTCTGGTGAATTTATTGGTAATTTTAGAACAATGCATTTAGCACCTCCTTTATAGTACATGGAATTGCCCTTGATAATCTTTTAATTATTATGATGACACTGTTTAATATGTTATGAAAATTGGGCAGAGGGTGTTTTAGGTCAATATACTCATACTTGAATTTTATTCTAATTTTTAGATGTGTATTTTCAGTACTTTCTTTACAAGCATTTAAGAATGCAATGATATTCAAAATTTGATTTAGAGCTTAATAATGGTTTGAAAATTGTGGAATTTATTTTAAGGTGTACATAGGTCAATAAACACTTTAGGAAATTTTACCATAATTTTTAGGAGAATATTTACAGTAGTTGTTTCAATAATGTAAGAATAAGGATTATTTTTTTTAAATTAAAATGTGAGCTCATTATTCACTGAGAAGTTTGGAAATTTTGTCAGAAAAGTTTTTAGAGCATATTAGCCATTCAAGAATTTTAGTATAATTTTTAGAAGCTTATTTACAATATTTACTTCATTAGCTGTTAATTATGTGATTATGTTTAAAATTATGGATCAAGGCACAAACCTTACTGAAAAATTGGAATACTTTGAATTTACTAATAAATAGTCACCTTGTATTTATCATAAATTTGTGTAGCATTTTGTATGTATAAAAAAGGTACTTCATGTTCAAACTATGGTATTTGGATTTCTTAGGAAATTAAATAAATTATTAAGTAAATTAGGAAAATTATGACATTCTGTATTTAGGCTAAACATGTCATGGTAGACCCCCAATAATTATTATTGGGATTTTGGATGATAATTTTGAGTACCTCCCATTGTATACATCATACAACTTAGGATGGTCTACGCGTAGTAAAATTGCAGAAATCGTGATAACATGGGGCATTTTAGTAGTGAGATGGGATTGTGTTTACTGATTTTGGAAAGTGGATTGGGGTATACCATTGGAAGATGGGAAGAGTAGTATTGTAGAGTGGTCTAAGATTAGGTGGTACTCGGGATCGACGAAAGATCGTATATCCTATGAAGAGGGAGACAGGGTCAAAACTCATTAGAGTTAGAACCAGTGCAATACTAAAGGGATCGGAAATTGGGAAGTAACCAATACAAATAAGTGCCTTGCAAAAGGGATCTTTGGGCTTCAGCCCATCGTAGTTCCTAGTGCCCTTTGAGAGCTCTTCACGGGGTATGTCGGGGGTAGTCCTACGCTAACATAAACTATAGGAAAACTAAATTGCAAGAGTAACTAGCATAACTAGGGATTCACTTTCACTCACCTCGATGTCTCGGGATGTTAGGTTGGGTCACATGGGCAGTAGGCTCGGTGGTTTGGTGATGTGCAGGTTGGCACGGTGAGCTTTGGCTCGGTTGTTGGTTGTGACGGACGGGATGCTCCGGGGAGCTTTGGCTCAGTAGGTGATACTTAAGGTTGCATGTGCATTAAGTATAAGGTGGTGGGTCTTCGGTATTGAAGGGTCGATGCACCGACGCCAATACGCTGACTCGGCAAGTGTGGTTTAACACTTCGCCAAATAAAGTTTGGTGCGCCAGCCGGCAAGAGTAAGCAGCAACTCCGCTTAGTGCACTAGCGTTAAGGCGTACGATTGGTCTAACTGGCAGTGCAATTACCGGTTTAGTGGTGGGCGAGGCCGAACCAACCGCTTCTGTTTGCCACTACGGAGGTATCCTGGGAGGTTAGTCTCCAAAAAGGGGGAACTAAATGTCTGTGTACACAGAGTCGAGTGGGTGAGTTGCATTTACATGATCACATCATAGCATATTTGCATGTCATAGCATCAACATTGCATATAATCCCCGACACCTATGGTATAAAGTGGTATGGGACGCTTTATACCATAGGCCCTGCAAAACGACTCCTTAGTTTATAAGCTCGCGTGAGCGTGCTTATAAGTTAAGGTTTATATTCTGTAGATATATAAATGCTTGCTAGAAAAATCGACACCCTATCGTATAAATTGGTATGAGACTTTTTATACGATAGGAACCTTGCAGAAGATCTCTTAGCTTATGTGTTTTCATATAAGTTAAGGTTACATATTATATTATCAGTCTTTCATACTTTCATTACTATCACCTGTATTCTTATACATGCTGGATTAGTTCCACTGTCAGCTGTACTTTGTCATTCTCCACCTTCATTTCCTCTCCTTTCCTCCTCCCCACTCGGTGCCTAGGAGCCATGGGGGATGGGGCGGGGGATGATAGGATTTAGTCTTTTAGACTAACGGTTTTCTAACCACATCATTTTAGGGGACCATGGAGCCCAGCATGGTGGAGTAGCCCTAGAGTTTGGCACGCTTAGAGATGGGATAGTCTAGCATCGGAGTTCAGATAATTGGGAGTGTTAGTCCCGATCGTTATTAGATGTTTAGCTTTTGCTTCCGCGCTGAGTCATTGTAGTGAGGATATTGTTGTCCCGGGCACAAGCCCTACTTTCAGTACTTTATTGTTATATCTGTGGACTCTCCCTTCATGGAGATTATTTACTATATATTTGATTTCTGTGGACTTGTCTTTTATTATATTATAACGGTTTTGTGATCGAATCGGCCGGCATGATCGACATTTTATAGTGATGACCTTCCGGGGCGTGAAGGTGTCACCGCAAAGCGGTGGTACTGGGCCTAAGACCCCGGTGTTTAAAAAGAAAAAAAGGGTCTTACAAGTGGTATCAGAGGAAACCTCGATCGAAAAAGTAGCAGTCCATAAACCCTGGGTCACCCCCACGCGAGTTTAGTTTGGGGACAAACTAAGCAGCGGAAGTAATCGTGTGCACATATGGTGGAATCACATGTAAATTGTCCACTTTAAATTGGCCTTGAGTAAATTTTTTAAAAATATTTTGTTATGTAGCCTCCGGCACAGCCTACACCATAGGATGGAGTCCAGTAGAATCCAAATGTTGCACTACCTCCCCCGGTCCCCACTCCGTTCCTATAGTCGAAGATAGGGCAGACCCTGAGAGCTATTTTGGTGGCTTTAAGGGACCAATAGGTTCCAACTCCGTAGCCAGACTCGGGGGCCAATTGGTTGAGTATCTTCTGAGGACTGTCTCCCCCGTATTACTTTGGGATAGAGTCAGCTGTTCGGACGGACTAGTGGCTGTACATCATGTATGAGATGTTGAATGGGATACAGTGCCCTTGGGAGGAGAGGTTGTCTTTGGTGGTCTCTTGCCTTGAGTCCCATGCCAAGAGATATGGAAGACATCGCTGGACATGACGTTTGCTGATAGAGAGGTTGCAGAGATTGGTTGGGAGGATTTCAGGGCCGCACTGTTGGAACATTTTGTTCCGCAGTCGACTAGAGATTAGTTGGAAGACAGATTTTTACAATTGAGGCAAGGCAACAAGACGGTGGTGGAGTGATGAGTCCCCATTTCATATCTATTTCCGGACTCATCTGGGCTCGTTTTCTTGTCTTTACACTATCATTTAGCGCCATTAGCACTCCTTTTGGTTCGCTATGTCATTACAGGTCTTGTGCACTCTTTTAGCCTATTCTTGTGTGTGTGTGTATTTCCCTCGTGTGATGCATTTTGTATATTTTTGTGACTGCCATGATCGACAGCACGTGCAGTTTTCCTGCAGGTTCGGGGATCGTGTGGGCTTCCGGCATAGGTCTTTCACCATTTTTGGCAAAGGAGTCAATGGTCGTGCGTTTTTACCCACGCACGACCATCGACATCTTTGGCGCACGACCATCGGCCGTGCGCAGCCTGAGCTCTCATTTTATTGTCTTGTCCCGCCATTTCGCACGATCACTAGCCTTACCGCGCACGATCACTGCCCGTGCGCTGCCGGCCGTGCGCAGTCATGCCATCTTTTTCCACTTTTCTGTCCCATATCGCATGATCACCACCCTTGCCGCGCACGATCACTGATCGTACGCTGCTGATCGTGCGCATGCTTAAATTTACGGGTGCAGGTTCTACAGGTTGTTGCCGCACGGACGCTGACATTGTTTGCGCACGACCACTGGTCGTGCGCCTGTGGTCGTGCGCGCTATTTAATCCTGCTTCTATAAATTGGCCTGCTCCGCGAATTAGGTCAACAGACCTTGATCGAACTTGGCCGCCACTTCGCCCTTCCGCATTTCAGACGTTCCATCCATCTCCACCTTCATCCCTACCATCGGGAGGTGATTTCCGGCGATTCTAAAGCATTCCACATCCTCCGGTGACCCTCCCGGCCATTAAAGACCTCTTCTCCGAGCTTCCTACCGAAGAAGAAGATGACGGAGATGACCTAGAGAACGTACTCAAAGGCCCTCGAGGTGACAGCTCGTCGGTACCGGAAGCCTCCTCGGACTGCGCGTGGAAGCGGATTGACAACCCGCACCTCCGGCCAACAACCGCGGTGGATCTTCACCCTCTTGGTTTACTCTTCCTCTACCTTCCTTGTAGTGTATGAATGACTCAAGCTTGTTATGAACTTCGAATTTCTAGTTATTTGTAATTGGCTTTTTGTTGTTTAAACTTGTTTGTGGGATTTGTGTTGTGATGCGCCTCGCCCCATCTCACTCCTACCGTTCCACTTAATTGCACACCGCACTAAACACCTCACCCACTGGCTCACCATCCACTCGCCCTACCAAAGTACGACATAGTGGCCGATACACCCATCTCGCCTTGCGAAGCGGTGAATGCGACCCGCATTGTTAGCTTTAATTTCTTTGTTTGTAAGAACACAAACCTCAAATCCCCTTTTGTTTCTTCTTTCATTTTACTAACTCTATGAGCAATAATTTCGGATTGTTCGTCATTCCACGCCAACTGCATTCCTCAAGAGACCGACACTCGGGGATCCATTCCCAAACTTTATTACTTGTACGACCGGTGCGCTTGCCGTATTTACACGCATCATGTTTTTGGCGTCGTTGCCGGGGAGTGCAACTGTCGAACGACCACGACTGAATGCAAAGACGCGCTGCTAGAGATCTCGCAGTTTACGACCCCGAGATCGAATGAACTCTTCGTGCACAAAGGCGTGCCGCTGCCATCAATCTAGTCCCAATGGGGGACCAGCTGAACATTGATGCCGGGAATCGTGTCGTAGGAATCCTTCATGGTGACCGGAATGGTGATGAGAATGAAGTAAACCCGCCCCAGGTCCGCACCATGAGGGACTACACCACACCGACTTTTGGGAGCATTTACCCTGGTTTCGGACCGGCGATCACCAACTAGCAGTTTGAGATCAAACCTGTTATCCTGAACATAATCCGGAATAACGCCCAGTTCTCCGGAATGGCCACTGAAGACGCCCATCTTCACTTGGCTGAATTTTCCGAAATCTGTGCCACGTTCCGCTATGCTGGAATCCCCGATGATACAGTCAAGCTCCGCCTTTTCCCCTTTTCCCTCAGGGACAAAGCCAAGACTTGGCTCCACTCTCTTCCGCCTGGTGCAGCCACCTCCTGGGAGGCGTTGACAACAAAATTTTTAGCTAAGTTCCATCCGGTGGACCGGATAGTGAGCATGCGACGTGTAATTGCCAACTTTCGGCAAAATGATCAAGAAAGCCTGGCTGAGGTTTGGGAATGCTTCAACGAGTTGCTGAGGAAGTGTCCAAACCACGGATTCCAAACTTGGAATCTCGTCGAAAGCTTTTATTTTTCTATTGAACCACAACACAGGGCTATGATTGACGCCGCCTCTGGAGGGACTATAATGAATCTTGCGCCAGATGATGCATTAAGAATTTTGCAGGATACTGCCACCCATAGCACATATTGGACTGCAGGGAGGAATATGCCACGAGGCACTAGCGGAGTTTTTGCTATGGAAGCATCCAGGCCCGCCGCTGCTGCTACCCCAGTTATGGAATTCTCATGCCAGGGTTGTGGAGGTTCCGACCACCACAGCTTTGAATGTCAAGCAGGCGAGGTACATGCTGAAACTGCCTTCCTTGATGAATCAGTTAATTATATTGCGAACCAAAATAGGGGAGCGCCTTATGGGAACACGTACAATCCGGGGGTCAGAAATCACCCAAATTTCTCTTGGAACCAAAATGTGCCAGACCAACGATGGCAGCCGGGGCAGCATCAAAATGATGCGTATGCCTCTGGAAGCCAATCGCGGCCGCCTCTACCGAATTACCCCCAAGGGCCCCCTGTAACAAAAACAAACTCTTTAGCGGAAATGTTCGAAAAGTTTGTTGAGGTCTCCCAGACTAATATGACAAACCAAGCGGCCTCAATGCGTAAGCTAGAGGCACAATTGGGCCAACTGGCCCAAATGGTCTCTGAGCGGACCCAAGGCACGCTACCGAGCAACACCGAAAAAAACCCCTATGAGCAAGGAAAAAGCCTTGGGGAAGAAAATAAAGATAAGAATCATGAGCTCGTTGTGGATTGTAAAATTAATAATGTTGAAACTACCTCTTTGTGCGATTCCGGAGCATCTAGCAATATCCTCGCCATGCAGGATGTTGCGAGGATGAACCTGTATATTGATCCAGCAATCCGGAAGTCGCTAGTTTTAGCTAATGGTATTTTGGTTGACACCGAGGGAGGTGTGCAAGAAGTTGAAATCGAGGTTAATGGGAAGTGCATAATCACTGACTTCCAGGTATTGGGACCCAAGGAAAATAATTTGATTCCTATATTGGGGGTTCCATTCCTGAAGTCTAGCGGCGCATCTCTTGATTTTTCCAAGGGATGCGTAACTTGGCCGGTTGTTGCTTCAACCTTGGATGTCGCTTCTGCACATGACCCTCTTCTCCATAACGACAATTTTCATAGTACTGCAGATATTCAGATTGGATTGGAATTTGCCTTTGTGAGTGATGCTCAGATGAACGAGATGATTAGGGAAGTACCTTCCGAGGAGGTGATCAAGAATGATGAGAAGGAGTTCAAGGAAGAGGCCAAATGCACCGATGCAAGGGCCACCTTCCTGTCTCATGTCGCGTCGATTTTTGAACATAACAAAACTAGTTTTACTCGGGAGAAATCCCTGGACAGTGAATTTTGTAATATTATCTCAAACTCTACTAAGCGATCAGTAGCTTGGGCTGATCCGATTGCCGTTTTGGTACCGGAAATGAAGTCGCCAACCGAAAAATTGGAACTCCCCATGGACCGCAACATTTGGAAATCTCCTACGGTGGAGAAGCTGAAAAAGGCTAAGCGTATACGCGATGAGCGTTATGCCGCCCTAAGGCGTGAGGAGGTGCACATTCGGAGTAAAGGGAAAGTCCTTTCTCCCAATGCAAAAAGGCACTCTGATTTTCCCTCGCGCCCCACCGGAGAGATTTATCACAAGTCCACGTTTAGCTGATTGCTCCGCCCTTTTCTTGATTATCGCTTATGCTTGTGCTTACTTATTTTCCTGCAACTCTTTTCTTTTTATTTACTGCAAGAACAATTTATAAACTGCTAATACAGGTATTTGGTCCACCTTAAGGACGGTAAACAAAAGGGTTATTCGGGAGACAACCCAAGCTTGGACCTCTGTGGTCCTTCTTCTTTTTCTGCTTTTTATTTCGCTTGCCTATTTTATTTTTCTGTTATTTGTCTTTTTTTGTTTGTTCAACCTAATTCGCAGGTACAATATATTTTTGTGCGATCCAGCAACCTCCGCCTTGTGGTATGCTCCTTCTTTGGAGCATAGGTACCCTTTCTCCTCAGGCCTCTTTTTATTTTAGAAGACTATTTTCATTTCTGCCTGTTTTCATGCAAGTCTTGGGGGGGGGGAGAGCCGCTTATGCACTCCACAAGCACACTGATAGCATGCCAGTAGTTTTATTTTATATTTCATTATTGTAGAATCCTGCTGCACACACCTTACCACCCACACAAGCGCGCACTTGACCACACACACAGCTCGAGTCAATGTTATCGTTTTGTGTCAATTTTAAAATAGCGGTGCTGACTTAGGATTTTAATTTAGAGTAGTTCGAAACTCGTGCAGTGCTCCTAATCGAGTACTCTTGTGGTGTAGAAATTGTATAGATTTAATTTTTCTTTATACTTACAAATTTATATTTTTTCTACATTCGTAAATGATGTTTGCCCTACTCAAAATTGTGAATCTGGAGCAATCTGTTGGTAGCGTAGGAATGTGTGTAGGCGTCTCTAGCTTCGTATTGCTCGAGTCGGGAGGAAGGATCATTTTTCTCGGTGGCTAAGAACTTGCCCCAAGCTACTTTCGAAGCATTGGTGCATGGTTAGTCTAGCGTGAGAGTGATGTAGGCCATCATATTGGCCCGGTTGAGCTTTGTACCCTTCCTAACGTCGCCCTCGCTAGCCCGTTTGTGCCTACCCTTCCTTTTGATTCAGCTCCACCGTTATTTCACCAAAGCCTCTTAGCCTATCCTAGTCGCACACCCAAACAGAGCTTTCGTACTTCATATTTTCATTTTGGGTTGTGATGTGGTGTATTAATTGTGAAAAAGTGGAAGTGCGCACAAGTAAATCTGCTGAATTGTTCAAAATAAAGAGATGAAAAAGAAAAGAAAAGAAAGAAAAAAAAAGAGAAATTGAAAAGTGAAAATGAAAAGTGAAAAGAAAAAAAAATTTTGATTGAAAATCTTGTTGAAAATGATTTTGATTTGGAGTAGGCGGTGCACACACCCATGTTGCAAAAGTTAAGTCTGGGGGTGTGGTGCACTCCGGCGTTTGGTGGTTTGCCGAGGGATTCTCTTAGGCGAGCTCATTTGGGTTAGGTGCTAAGCCTTTCTTTTTATCATTGTTCACCTCACCGTAACCCAAGCCCCATCATTACCCGAAGTCCTACGGACTCACGCTAGAGTCAAACTAGTGTCGTGGAGAGAGTGTGAACGGGCAAGCATATGGTCCCTGACATTGGTGGATTCCTTTGGAGGTGATCACGAGCCCCGATCTTTGGCAATGTTTAGCCAAGCGACCCGCCTATTTTCTTCCTACGCATGACCGAACGATTCTCCGACATTCAATTTTTGAGTAGTGATAATATTTATTTACTTTTGTCGAAAGTTATAAATTTCTTAGTATAATTATAAATTTCTTCTATTATATTTTCTATACGCTTGAGTCTTCGATTTCTCGTTCTACTTTAGATTGAAGTTACTTCGTCAGCTAGCTATTTTAGAGTTCACGAGATGATTGTTTGCCTGGGACGTGCAAATGGTTAAGTCTAGGGGTGTGATGAGTCCCCATTTCATATCTATTTCCGGACTCATTTGGGCTCGTTTTCTTGTCTTTGCACTATCATTTAGCGCCATTAGCACTCCTTTTAGTTCGCTATGTCATTACATGTCTTGTGCACTCTTTTAGCCTATTCTTGTGTGTGTGTGTATTTCCCTCGTGTGATGCATTTTGTATATTTCTGTGACTGCCGTGATCGACAGCGCATGCAGTTTTCCTGCAGGTTCGGGGATCGTGTGGGCGTCCGACATAGGACTTTCACCATTTTTGGCAAAGGAGTCAATGGTCGTGCGTTTTTACCCACGCACGACCATCGACCTCTTTGGCGCACGACCATCGGTCGTGCGTAGCCTGAGCTCTCATTTCATTGTCCTGTCCCGCCATATCGCACGATCACCAGCCATACCGTGCACGATCACTGCTCGTGCGCTGCCGGTCGTGCGCAGTCATGCCATCTTTTTCCACTTTTCTGTCCCATATCGCACGATCACCACCCTTGCCGCGCACAATCACTGATCGTGCGCTGCTGATCGTGCGCATGCTTAAATTTCCTGGTACAGGTTCTACAGGTTGTTGCCGCACGGGCGCTGACATTGTTCGCGCACGACCACTGGTCGTGCGCCTGTGGTCGTGCGCGCTATTTAATCCTGCTTCTATAAATTGGCCTGCTCCGCAAATTAGGTCAACAGACCTTCATCGAACTTGGCTGCCACTTTGCCCTTCCGCATTTCAGACGCTCCATCCATCTCCACCTTCATCCCTACCATCGGGAGGTGATTTCGGGCGATTCTAAAGCATTCCACATCCTCCGGTGACCCTCCCGGCCATTAACGACCTCTTCTCCGAGCTTTCTACCGAAGAAGAAGATGACGGAGACGATTTAGAGAACGGACTCAAAGGCCCTCGAGGTGACAGCTCGTCAGTACCGGAAGCCTCCTCGGACTGCGCGTGGAAGCAGATTGACAACCCACACCTCCGGCCAACAACCGCGGTGGATCTTCACCCTCTTGGTTTACTCTTCCTCTACCTTCCTTGTAGTGTATGAATGACTCAAGCTTGTTATGAACTTCGAATTTCTAGTTATTTGTAATTGGATTTTTGTTGTTTAAACTTGTTTGTGGGATTTGTGTTGTGATGCGCCTCGCCCCATCTCACTCCCACCGTTCCACTTGATTGCACACCGCACTAAACACCTCACCCACTGGCTCACCGTCCACTCGCCCTACCGAAGTACGGCATAGCGGCCGATACACCCATCTCGCCTTGCGAAGCGGGGAATGCGACCAGCATTGTTAGCTTTAATTTAATTGTTTGTAAGAACACAAACCTCAAAGCCCCTTTTGTTTCTTCTTTCATTTTACTAACTCTATTAGCAATAATTTCGGATTGTTCGTCGTTCCACGCCAACTGCATTCCTCAAGAGACCGACACTCGGGGATCCATTCCCAAACTTTATTACTTGTGCGACCGGTGCGCTTGCCGTATTTACACACATCATGGAGTACCACCGGGAGTTCAATCATCTAGCCCGGTTTGTGGATTCTTATCAGTTGTATGAGGCAGGTTATACCAAGAGGTTCTATGAGGTCCTGCAAGAGGATCTGTTGTTCGTATCCGAGAAGCCTATTCCTCGGATATTGGAGATGGCAAAGAGGATTAAGGCAGATTGGCAAACTACTCGAGGCCGGAAGCGGCCAACTGAGGATCAGGGCCGGGGAGACAGAAATGATCAGTTACGAGGCTGCTTTTTGATTAGAGAGATGGTAGAAGGGCAGAGGACCAACCTCGTTAGGAGGTGAGACAGGAGCAGAGAGAACCAGTGGTGATGGCTCCTCAGCCTCTCCTGATGCGGTAGATGTATAGACCGGGGGTATGGCATATACCTCGCCAGAGTGCTTCAACTATAATCAAGTGGGGCATATCTCGAGAAACTTCCCCATGAAGGGGCCACCCCTACTAGCACCACAGGTTTCCCCTCCTGCTCAGTATATTGGAGGCCGAGGACGTGGCCGAGGATGTGGATACCAGGGCGGAGACCGCAGGCAGGAGAGGGATCAAGTGTATTCACTAGATCTGGCTAAACCACGAAACCCGGAGCAAGTGATCACAGGTATGCCAGTAAATTTTAAGATTTCTTTCCTAAATAATTAGACTCATGGATATAGAATTTACAGAATAGGAAAGAAAACCATAATTAGATTTCTAAGATATTTAACTACCCAGGCATAGTCTTCATCAGCGGCAAGCCCGCTTATACGTTGTTCGATACTGGTGCTTCACACTCGTTCGTGTCGAAGGCCTTCGTGGAAGGGTTGGAAGGCGTGGAGTGATTCACAGGCTTGATGATGAGGATACGACTACCCGATAGATCAGAGCTATTCACCTCCGCCCACTACAACATGGAAGCGGAGATCGGCGGGAAGGCATTTGAAGCACCAACAAAAATCCTAAGTATGCCAACCAATGATCTGATCCTAGGTATGGCATGGTTGCATTGGAACAATGCCCAGATCGACTGCCTGTCAAAGAGGATCACCGTGAGGAATGGGGATTCCCACGTCGTCATCGAAGGTATTATACCTATTCCCCCTCTCTTGCTATCATCCGTGCAGGCCGTTAAGGCCCACTTGTAGGGGGAGGAATTATATGAAGTGCTATTTGAAATAGCTAAGTCCAAGGATTCCATCTCCGATATACTAGTGGTGCGGGATTTTGCTGACATATTCCGAGAGAAACTTCCAGGGCTACCCCCGCACTGGGAGTAGGATTTACAGATACAGCTGGTGTCAGGGGCTAAGCCAGCATCTAGAGATCCATACCGGATGGCCCCAAAGGAGTTGACGGAGTTTCGAAGCAAGCTGCAGGGGCTAGTGGAAGCTAGATTTGTCCGACCGAGATCTTCATCATGGGGAACCCCTGTAACACACCATTTTTTTCTTTTTAATCCACCGGGGTCTTAAACCCAGAATTATCACTTTGCGGTGGCACCGATACTCGGGAAGGCCGCCACCACAAAATACCAATTCTACCAGCCTTTTCTATCACAAAAGAGATTGAGAAGTAGGTATAAAATGAATATAATCAAGTCCACAGAATCACATGTAAATTGAAATCACAACAAGTCCATAAAAAAAGAAAGCAGAGTACTGCAAAAGATCAGTACAGATGAAATATAAATGGGTTCAAGCCATCAGAGTCCTCACTACAAGTCACTCATCGTGGAAGCTATAAGAAAGTCCAATCACTCATGGAGCTGGTCATAGGTGCTCCAGAACTAGACTGGCCAACCTCCATGCGCACCATACTCCGCTGGTGCTGGTCCCTTGGCTGCTGGTCCCTGTCTCCCATCCGAAGCTCCTGTAATATTGTGGTTCAAAAACCATTAGTCATAAAGACTAAGTCCTATCATCCCCTACCCCTCCCCCACGGCTCCTAAGCACCGAGCAGAGAGGAGGAAAGGGAAGCTAAAATGGTGGAGAATAAGCAAGGCGGGTGACAGCGGAACTAGTCTAGCAGTAAATATATTGTAAAAGCAGCTAAGTATGAAAGGTAAATCTTGCAGTTCTACAATAGTGAGCAGTAAAGTAAACATGGAGTAAATCAATATATATATGAAAGGACAAGTAGAAATTAAATATGTAACCTTAATTTATATGAATGCTCATACAAACTTATAAGTTAAGGGGTCTTCTGCAAGGCTCCCATCGTATAAAAAGTCCCATACCGATTTATTCGTTGGGGTGTCGGTGTATGCAAATATGAGTGTAGTGATATGATTTGCCATGATTCATGCAAGTGAAACTCACGCACACGACTCTATACGCACATACCTTTAGTTCCCCCTATTTAGGCAGCTAGCATCACACCCAGGAACCTCCGTAGTGGCAAACGGATACAGTGGGTCAGGCCCCCCACTCCTAGGCGGGTATTAATACTACCGGGCCTAGCCCTTCCGTATGCCCCTAGAAGAACACAACCTAGAGTATCCGCGTACTAGTGTTGGTAATATCCAGCAGACTTTCTTTGGCTAAGTGTCGCACACTGCAGAGTCAACATACCGATGCCGGTGTGAACGACTTTCAAATACCGAAGACCCACCACCTTATTTTGTATTCAAACCCTCGAGCTCCCAGCTCCTCGGATTGTCCCGTCCGTGCATCTACCTTTCGAAGCTACCGTCTGAATTGCAATCAAACCAACCTATTCAACCTCCCTAGCTACCGGGGTGTCTGAATGTGTAACCCTAGTTATACGAGTTGCTCTTTTAGTTTATTAATCTTACGGTATACGTTAGCCCAGGACTACCCCCGGCATACCCCATGAAGGGCTCTAAAAGGGCACTAGGAACTATGATGGTAGCTGAAGCCCATCGTTCCCTTTCGCAAGTCACTTAGTATTATTGGTTTATACTCTATTACCCGATCCCTTTTTTATGTTATATTGGATCTAACCCTAGTGTGTTTTGTCCCTTCCTCACCTCAAGAAAGACGACCTTTCGTCGATCCCGAGCACCACTTAACATTTACCAAACTTATCTCTCCTCATCGTGACTCGTCATATAACTTAACAGCCCATTTCAAATCCCATGAACTATCAATCACGTCCTCTATGTTCAATGCACAGGATATCACTACTTACACTTTTTTATGCTATTCAGACCAACCTATACTATATGATGATCATGATAGGAGGTCCCTCAAGTTCTCATCCAAAAGCCTTAAATTATTTACTGGAGATCTATCATAACATAACTAGCCTAAATCCAGAAAATTATAATTTTCCTAATTAATCTGATATTTAATTAATTTTCCCAAAAGATTGGCCATGGGTAATTTTAAACATGAACTACATGATTCTTTCAAGTAATGACCACCCAAAAATTATGACCACTAAATAACAGAGAGATATCAATAAATACTAATTTCCATGATTTTATAGAAACTATTTAGCCTCTAATTAATTTATCCAACATAATTCCATTAATCATATTTAAAGAAGGAAGTACTAAAATTATTATCAGAAAATTATAGAAAAATTACTAAACCTTAAAAATGTACAGAAAGAACCATTACACAGAAATCATTATTTTCCTGGCTTACTAGACACCAAAATAAATTCAATTAAGTTTTTATGGGAAACAATACTTAGTGAAGCAACCCCTATAAATACACTTCCCACATTTCCATAAAAATTCCCAGAGCTTTATAACATCATAAAAGGTCCTCTGACTAAATTCCATAAGATTCCAGTGAGTGGTTAATTCATAAGAAATTTCTAAGTTGAAAGTACAATTTGATGGTTTGTACATGAAGTACTATATTCATTGATCTATAACTCATAACAAAATTATCCAGATATGAATATCACTATTACAACACTCTTGTCAAAGTTTGACTGAGAATCAAGGTCATATGTCCCACCATAAAATTCCTTGGGTGTAAAGACTTAATTACTTATTAAGTGGTTTATGTGGGGTATTTGTGTCCAAGCACTTCACATTCATTTCCTAGGGCAGCTAACCACCCTAAAAGGATTTATTCTAAGTACCAAGTTCAAACAAGGACATTACACCCTATGTCCTTGACAAGACACCCAAAACCATCCTTAGGGTTTGGTCTTGGATCATAGGGAAAATCTACACCAATCCACCCCATCTTCAATGGGAGGGTGCTAGAAATCATGCCTAGTTAGTGGTCAAAATCTCAGCCTCTGTTGAGGTGATTTGACCACCAAAATCACAAAGTGCACTTTTGACCTAAAAAACCCCTTAATAGGGCAAAGCTTAGGTTTGTTCATTTCTAATCTAAAACATCTCCACATGAGATTAAAAATTTTACAGAGCCTCATGATGAACCCAGGGACCACTCACCAAAATTTGGGAGGGTTTGGAAATCATTAGGCCACCTAATTAATTTATCATAAGATTATTAAATAATTACAAAAACAATAGGAAAATTGTCTCCAAAGATTTCCATTTTTGGACAGGACTAGACATAGATTAGGGGGATTCCCTGTCCAAATTTCAGGTCTTTGGGACAACGTATGAAGTGGGGGCACAAAATTTAATCTCTGCCTAGCTCTAGGTGTAGACCCCACCAAAAGGGGTGCCCTGGTCAAACTAGTTTACCAAAATGACCCAAATCAATTTTAAACTAAAGTAGACCCATAGAGCTACAAATTATATGTTGACCATCTTCTCATATAGAGCCTTTAAGTATTTTTCATTAATTTTCTAAAGTGATTATTGTCATAATACAAAAAATCATTTTTAAAGAAAAGGATTAAAATGATCAGCACAGATCTTGATGCAAGATCTGACGATTGCTGGATCGTCTTCTTCCTCCAGCCGAAGGATATGATTGGCCGAACCTGGAGCTTTTTCAAACATTTCCGCCGGCCATCCAGCCTCCTCCCTGGCCGGCCACTGCCACCACCACCTCCTTTGAGGTGGTGGCCATCGCCGGGCGGCGGTGCGGCCGCTAGAGAGGTGTTTTTCGGCGAACCCGAGAGCTTTATTTTTGCGGGAAAAACTAGGAAGAGAAGATCTTCCCGATCGGACTCAGTTGAGCCCGATTCTTAACCCTAAAGAATTCTAAGATCAACCCGTAGAGATAGAGGAGGGGAGGACCTTGTTCACAGGCGGGAGGCGTGCAGATCGCCGAAAAGCCATTAGCGATGAAGGTATAGCCGGCGCTCTTCAACAGCACACAGAAATCTCTCGTCTCCTTTGGGCAAAGTGTGGAAATGAAGGATTGGAGTCTTGTAAAGCTTATAAATCAGAAAAATTTGGGGAGGGGAGGGGCCTAACTGATGGTGGCCATAAATGGTCCTTTAAGGTAATTTCGGCCATGGTGGTGGGGGGATGAATATGGCTCAATCCAACCAAGTAACGGCTGGAAACTCCTCCTCTTCCCTAGAGGAGTTGAATCCAGCCATAAAAGAGGAGGGGATGGAGGCCAAGGAATCAAGTGCCATTACTGGCCATGAAAGCCGGTTCTCGGCCATGGCTTAAGCCTTCTTCATTTTCATAACCGCCGGCCACGTGGCCTACCTCCATTTGACTGGTCAATATTTTTAAATAAGTCTTAATTAGGTGTTAATAGAGTAACAGTTAATTCAAGACATCCTTGCCCGCTTCCCGAAAAGGTCCGGTTCAGCTGAACCAGCAAACAAACCAAAAGCGCAAGAAAAATTCTATGTAAAATTGCGTTGAGTGAGCTCAGCTCACTCAACGCCATCCAGCCTACGGCGTTGAGTGAGCTCAGCTCACTCAATGCCATACAGCCTAAACAAGATGGCGTTGAGTGCATTCAGCGCACTCAACACCATTCAGCTTATGGCGTTGAGTGCACTCGACGCACTCAACGACATCCAGCCTAAGAAAGATGGCGTTGAGTGTAGTCAGTGCACTCAATGTCGTTCAGCTTATTGCGTTGAGTGCACTCGACGCACTCAACGCAATCCAACCTAAGTAAGATGGCGTTGAGTGCAGTCAGTGCACTCAATGCCGTTCAGCTTATGGCGTTGAGTGCACTCGATGCACTCAACGCCATCGAGTCTTTGGCATTGAGTGCACTCGACGCACTCAACACCATACGGCCTATGGCATTGAGTTCACTCGACACACTCAACGCCCGAGCCCAAATCCGATTATAAGTAAATTTCTGACCTATTATTTGCAGACCAAGGTGATTTTCACCTTAAGCCCGGGTCACTTGGACTCCTTGGGCTTCCTAGGGTTTTGTCATGACTTGGTCATGACAAAACCCCTCCTAGGGGTCTGGTCGGAAATGGAATGTTACAAATCCCAATATACAAATATAAAAATTTCGTCCCCGAAATTAAGATAAAGCCGACGGGGGTTTCTACTGGAATAGAAGAAATTGTAACTCCCTACGATTTAAGATATACCTGACTCGAAGAGTTCCGGATATTTTTGCTGCATTAAGTCCTGGGGCTCCCATGTATGCTCCTCCTGCCCATGATTGCTCCACAGAACTTTGACTAATGGAACCTTCTTACGTCGCAAGACCCGCACTGTCGTGTCTTCGATCCTGATCGGCTCCAAGTTGACTGATCGATCCGAGGCCACCGGGACGTTTGCTGTGGAAATCAGCTGCTCAGGGTGTAGCAGAGCTCTCCGTAGTGAGGAGACATGGAAGACATCATGCAATACCGCTAACTCTGGAGGTAGCTCCAGTCTATAAGCAAAGGGGACGTTCCGCTCCAGGATCCTGTAAGGCCACATATACCTCGAACTGAGCTTCTTCCGCCCGCGAACCCGCAAGACTCCGTGCATCGGCCGTATCTTCAAGAAAACTCGGTCCCCCACCTGGACCTCCACCTGGCGATGCCTCACATCGTAATATTTGGCATGCATGCTCTGGGCATCCAACATCCTGTCCCGTATCAATCTAATCTGAGCATCAGTATCCCCCATAAACTCTGAGCCTAGTGTATGCAGATCCTCATCCTGAACCCATGATAGTGGGGTCCTGCACCTCCATCCATACAACGCCTCATATGGAGCCATGCCTATGCTGGACTGATGGTCGTTGTTGTACGAAAACTCGACCAGCAGTAGTACTCTCTCCAAAGGCTCGCCTCGATCCAAATTACACAGGCACAAAAGATCATCTAATGTACAATTGGTGTGCTCCGTCTGCCAATCGATCTGAGGATGAAAGGTTGTGCTGAATGTCAACCGTGAACCTAGATGGGCATGAACTGACCTCCACTCCCTAGATGTAAACCGCCCATCCCGATCCGAAATGATAGTCTTGGTCACCCCATGATAACGCACAAACTGCTTAATGAACGTTCGTACTAATACACCAACCGGAGTATCCTTCGCAACCAGAATGAATCTGGCCACCTTTGTTAGCTTGTCCACTATCACCCAGATCGAGTCATTTCTCGCACGGGATCGAGGTAGCCCATGTATGAAGTCCATGGCTATATCCTCAAATTTCCACTCCGGCACCGGATGTGGCTGCAGCAAGACGGCCGAATTCCTACACTCTGTTTTTATGAGTTAGCAGGCCTCGCAGTGCGCCACAAAGTACGTAATGTCCTTCTTCTTACCCAGCCAGTACATCGTCCTCTTCAAATCTTTTATCATCTTGGTGATCCCCAGGTGCACCGAGTATCAGCTGTAGTGAGCTTCCGTCATAATGTCCTCCCGGATCTTGCCTCATGCCGGTATGTAGACCCTGCCTCTGAAATACAAGAGCCCATCCCTCAGGGAGTAATCTGTAGCCGTACCTTCCTCCAAGGCTCTAAATATTGGCTCAGCTCTCACATCCAGCTTCTACCCACCTCTGATGCGGTCCCGAATATAATCAGTGGTAACCATCGATCCTAGGTACTCCATGTATAACTCCGGGTCATCCTCGGAAACTTGTGATATCTACATCTCCTCGAATGACTTAACCAACTCAAAGGCCATCAGCTGCGGGCCTACTCCTGACATACTCGCTCTCCGGATCAAAGCGTCTGCGACCATGTTTGCCTTCCCGGGATGGTAGTTCATGGTATACTGGTAGTCCGATAGAAACTCCACCTAGCATCTCTGCCTAATGTTTAACTCCTTCTGTGTGTCTACGTATTTCAAGTTATTGTGGTCTGAGAAGATATCGCAGTGAACTCCGTAGAGGTAGTGTCGCCAGATCTAAAGAGCAAAAACAACTACCCCCGTCTCCAAGTCGTGCACGGGGTAGTTTTGCTCATGCTTCTTCAGCTGACGGGAGGCGTAGGATGTTACGTGACCGTTCTGCATCAGAACGACACCCATCCCTTGATAGGAGGCATCAATGTACACCTGGAATCCTTTCTTCCCTGAAGGAATAGTAAGGGTGGGAGCCGAGGTAAGACAATCCTTCAGCTCCTGAAAAGCAGACTCGCATCATGGCATCCAAATAAAAGGAGACTCCTTCCTCGTTAGAGACGTAAGAGGGAGGGAAATATAAGAGAACCCCTTTACGAACTTCTTGTAATAACTAGCAAGTCATAAGAAACTTCGAACATCCGAGGTCGTCTTCAGTGGTGGCCAATCCCGTACTGCCTGGACCTTCGCCAGATCTACTGCTAAACCCGCTCCCCTGATGGCATTGCCCAAAAAGGCCACCTCCTTTAGCTAGAATGTGCACTTACTGTACTTGGCATACATCTTATGCTCTCGGAGCTTCTCCAAAGTCAAGGCCAGATGCCTCACGTGCTCCTCCTACGACCTCGAATAGATAAGGATGTCGTCGATGAATACAATAACGAAGACATCCAGATACTCTTCGAACACCCGGTTCATCAAGGTCATGAATGCGGAGGGTGCATTCGTGAGCCCGAAAGGCATCACAGTAAACTTGTACAATCCATATCTACTGCTGAAGGACGTCTTTGGTATGACCTCCTCCCGAATGCGAAGCATGTAGTACCCCGATCTCAGATCCAACTTTGAGAACCAATGGTCTCCCTCCAGCTGGTCAAATAGCTCATCTATCCTTTGCAAGGGATAAGTATTCCGATCCATCAACCTATTCAGGGCCCGGTAATCTATACACAGCTAAAGAGTTCCGTCCTTCTTCTTGACGAATAACACCGGCAATTCCCATGGTGAAGAGCTAGGCCGGACAAACCCGGCCTCCACTAACTCCTCAAGTTGGCTTCAAAATTCCACCAACTCCTTCGGGGCCATTCGATAGGGAGCTCTGGATACCGGCTTAGCCCCTGGTACGAGCTGAATCTAGAAGTCCTTCTCTCAGTGCGGGGGTAGACCTGGTAGCTTCTCCGGAAATACATCGACAAAGTCTTGCACTACTGGAATATCTGAAATGGAGTCCTTGGCAATGATCGCCTCAAAAAGAACCTGATAAACCTCCTCCCCTGCAGATTGGCCTTGATGGACTACATAGTTGATAATAACATGTAGGGGGCTGGTAGAATACCTTCGATAACAATAAAGGAGTCCCCCTGTTTGGGCAGCGAGCTTCACTCCCAGGAACCTCTGTAGTGGAAAACGAAGACAGTGGGTCGGGCCCCCCACTCCTAAGCAGGTATCCACAGTATCGCTAGGTGTCCCACACTGCCGAGTAAACGTACCGACGCCGGTGTGAACGACTGCTAAATATCGAAGATCCACCACCTTATTCTGTATGCAAACCCTCGAGCCCCCAGCTACCTGGAATGTCCCGTCTGTGCATCTACCTTTTGAAGCTACCATCTTGATGGTAATCAAACAAACCTATTCAACCTCCCTAACTAACGGGGTGTGTGAATGTGAAACCCTAGTTATACTAGTTTCACTTTTAGTTTATTAATCTTACGGTTTACGTTAGCCCAGGATTGCCCCCGGCATATCCCATGAAGGGCTCTCAAAGGGAACTAGGAACTATGATGGTAGCTAAAGCCCATTGTTCCCTTTCGCAAGGAACTTAGTATTATTGGTTTATACCTGATCACTCAATCCCTTTTTATGTTATCCTGGATCTAACCCTAGTGTGTTTTGGCCCTTCCTCACCTCAGGAAAGACGACCTTTCGTCGATCCTGAGAACCACTTAACACTAACAAAACTTCTCTCTCCTCATCGTGACTCCTCATATCACTTAACAACCCATTTTAAATCCCATGAACTATCAATCTCATCCTCTATGTTCAATGCACAGGCTATTACTACTTACGTTGTTTTACGCTATTCAGACCAACCTATACTATATGATGATCATGATAGGAGGTCCCTCAAGTTCTCATCCAAAAGCCTTAAATTATTTACTGGAGATCTATCATAACATAACTAGCCTAAATCTAGAAAATTATAATTATCCTAATTAATCTGATATTTAATTATTTTTTTCAAAAGATTGGCCATGGGTAATTTTAAACATGAACTACATGATTTTCTCAAGTAATGGCGACCCAAAAATTATGACAACTAAATAACAGAGAGATATCAATAAATACTAATTTCCATGATTTTACAGAAACTATTTAGCCTCTAATTAATTTATCTAACATAATTCCATTAATCATATTTAAAGAAGGAAGTACTAATATTATTTATTGGAAAATTGTAGAAAAGTTACTGAACCTTAATAATGTATGGAAAGAACCATTGCCCAAAAATCAAAATTTTCCTGGCTTACTAGACACAAAAATAAATTCAATTAAGTTTCTTGGGAAATAATACTTAGTGAAGCAATCCCTATAAATGCACTTCCCACAATTCCATAAAAATTCACAGAGCTTATAACATCATAAAAGGTCCTCTGACTAAATTTCATAAGATTCCAGTGAGTGGTTAATTCATAAGAAATTTCTAAATTGAAAGTACAATTTGATGGTTTGTACATGAAGTACTATATTCATTGATCTATAATTCATAACAAAATTATCCAGATATGAATATCACTATTACAACACTCCTGCCAAAGTTTGACTGAGATCAAGGTAATATGTCCCACCATAAAATTCCTAGGGTGTAAAGACCTAATTACTTATTAAGTTATTTATGTGGGGTATTTGTGTCCAAGCACTACCCATTCATTTCCTAGGGCATCTAACCACCCTACAAGTATTTATTCTAAGTACCAAGTTCATACAAGGACATAACACCCTATGTCCTTCATAAGACACCCAAAACCATCCTTAGGGTTTGGTCTTGGATCCTAGGGCAAATCTATCCCCAATCCACCCCATATTCCATGGGAGGGTGATAGAAATTATGCCTACTCAGTGGTCAAAATCTCAGCCTCTGTTGAGATGATTTGACCACCCAAATCACAAAGTGCACTTTTGACCTAAAAACCCCCTTAATAGAGCAAAGCTTAGGTTTGTTAATTTCCAATCTAAAAAATCTCCAAATGAGATGAAAAATTATACAGAGCCTCACGATGAACCCAAGGACCACTCACCAAAATTTGGGAGGGTTTGGAAGTCATTAGGCCACCTAATTAATTTATCTTAAGATAATTAAATAATTACAAAACTATAGGGAAAGTGACTCCAAAAATTTCCATTTTTGGACAGGACCTAGATATAGGTTAGGGGGATTTCCTGTCAAAATTTCAGGTCTTTTGGACTAGGGATTAAGTAAGTGCACACCATTTAATCTCTGTCATAGCTCTAGGTTTAGACCCCACCAAAAGGGGTGCCCTGGTCAAACAAGTTGACCAAATTGACCAAAATCAATTTTAAAATCATGTCGACCCATAGGGATAGAAATTATATGTTGACCATTTCCTCATATAAAGCTTTATGTATTTTTCATTAATTTTCTAAAGTGACTATTGTCATAATACAAAAAATAATTTTTAAAGAAAAGGATTTAAATGATCAGCACAGATCTTGATGCAAGATCCGACGATTGCTGGATCGTCTTCTTCCTCTAGCTGAGGGCCATGATTGGCCGAACTTGGAGCTTATTCCAAACAATGTCGCCGACCATCCAGCCTCCTCCCTGGCCAGCCATTGCCACCACCATCTCCTTTGAGGTGGTGACCATTGCCGGCCGGCGGCGCGACCGCCGGAGAGGTGTTTTCCGACGAACCCGAGAGCTATATTTTTACGGGAAAAACTAGGAAGAGAATCTCTTCCCGATTGGACTCAGTTGAGCTCGATGCTTAACCATAAAAAATTCTAAGATCTACACATAGAGAGAGAGGAGGGGAGGACCTTGTTCGCTGATGAGTCCCTATTTCATACCGAATTCCGGACTCATCTAGGCTCATTTGCATGTCTTTGCACTACCATTTAGCACCATTAGCACTTCTTTTTGGTTTGCTACGACATTTCACGTCTTGTGCACCTTTTTAGCCTATTTTTGTGCATGTGTGTATTTCCCTTTTTGCTGTGCATTATATTTATGTCTCTGACTGCCATGTCGACATCCCGTCCAGTTTTCCGGCAGGTTCTGGGATCGTGTGGGCGTCCGGGTTAGGGATTTCACCATTTTTGACAAAGGAGCCAGTGGTCGTGCGTTTTTACCCACGCACGACCATCGACCTCTTTGGCGCACGATCATTGGTCGTGCGTTGTCTGCCCTCTTTTATGAAAGTTCTGCTCCTGCCATATCGCACGATCACCAGCTATACCGCGCACGATCACTGCTCGTGCGCTGCCGGTCGTGCGCAGTCATGACATCTTTTTCCACTTTTCTGCCTCCATATCGCACGATCACGGACCATATCGCGCACGACCACTGGTCGTGCGCCTGTGATCGTGCGCAATGTTTAATTCTGTTTTCTATAAATAGCGCAGGTCTCGCCCTAAATTTCGAGATCCCCGACATTTTCCGCCGTATTTTGTCCCCGACGAGTTTTTCCGCCGTCCTCCTTCATTCTCCACCTTAGGGAGGGTCTCCGGGCAAGCTTTCATCGCCAAATCAAAGCCGGAGCATCCCCTCGGCCTCCTCCTTCATCCTCGAGCTTCAAGGGAAATTTGACCTAGCCTTCTCCACCAAGCTAGGAGGAGCTTGTGTGTCCATCTTCCGCAGCATAATACGAAGAAGACGGGTCATTGGGAGTGAGTGACAGCCTCCTCTACCCCGGACGCAGTTGAGGACCGAGCTTGGACTTGGATTGACAACCCGGGATTCCAACCGTGAACCCTCAATAAGGCTTCGGACCCGGTCAATTTCGCACACTCCTCTTATGTTGTTGTTGATAGCTTAGTTTAATTTCTAAGTATTGATGAAGTATTTTTATTAATTAGCATTTTCACTTATTCATGTCTATGTGAGTTATTGTGATTTTGTTATTATTGCTTGAGGTGCATCATATTCCATCCACCCTTGGCGCACTAGCAATTTCTAGTGGCGTGCGTAGCGAAGAGGTGCTTATGACCCTCATTCCGCCGTTCTCTCCACCTCATCCGCTAGCCTACTCGCCCATCCGCCTTGTGAATCGGTGCATAGCGGCCCGACTAGTCTTCATCCTGCCTAGTGAAGCTTTGTATAGCGGCGTTGCATAGGAGTAGTTGGTAGTGTTTTATTTTCTGTTTCCGCAACCAACAAACCCCCTTCGTTACTTCTGACCCGAGGACTTCAATCTCAAGTCCTCCTCGACATTAACTCATCCCTTACTGTGTTCCTCAAGAGACCGACATTCGGGGATTTATTCCCAAATTTTATTACTTGTGTGACCGGTGCGCTTGCCGTATTTTCCACGCATCAAGTTTTTGGCGTCGTTGCCGGAGAACACAGTCGTGTGAGTTGCTGGAGAGGGAGACCTGAAATTGCTGTCCTTTTCCTTTGTAAATCGCTTTTATTTTGTTCTATTTCTGTTTAGCTTTCCTTTTTTCTTGTTTTTTTAGGCAACTGTAGTAATATATTGTTGGATTTTGTAATTTGCACAATTTATTTTGAATCTGCTATTTCGATACCATGTGGGGATATTCTTATGCCCAATGCCGTTGGTGTGGAAATTCCTCCCATGCTAGTCATGAATGCCTTACGAGAGATATTGAGCATAAGCCTCAGCGCACAATGCATGAGATGCTGTATTCGTACAGCCCTTCAAACACTGTTCCCCGAGCTTATGGTCACTTGTCCTCGCCACATACACCGTTCTCTTATGCTTCTCCGGTCTCACAAGGACCGCAGAATACTGGGAGAAAGTGTTTGTATTGTCGTAGAATAGATCATGTCCTGAAGGATTGTGCCGAGTACCTCCGTGTTATGGAAGAGGATGATGAGCCGGACATCCGGATCATCCCGACTCCTACCGTTAGTGGCACACCTTCATCGTCTGGTTGTGTAACCATATCACCTTCATTTGTTGAAGGGAATGATGTGGACACAACCACCAGATGTGTGGCTGATCTAGGCTTTGACGTGGCTGAGCCCATCTCTTTTGTGCATACATCTCCAAGCGTGGAGCCGATTCTTTGTGAAGAACCTGCGCTTGACTTTTATCCAAGCAAAGTTCTTCCGCCTTTTGTGCATTCTACTTCAGTCGTCTCTTACGACATTTTCTACGATGCAACACAAGTTGAGGCTTGTGATACATGGATTGTTTCCACTCCCATGGAGGAGGACAACCTTCCTGGTGTCGAGGATTCTCCCTCAGCACTAGAGGAGGAAGTCCAAGGCTTGGTGGAGGCCTCTATGGATCCTGCCGAGCCTTATTGCATTGTCGACGACGCCGACAATATTTTTCTACCTCAGCCTTTGGGGAGTGAGACCGGGACCACTCCCCCGATTATTTCCTTATGTTCTTCGTCTCTTTTATTACTTGATCCCCCTTCTTTATCTTAGCCTGTGCAGGTGGAATCTCCACGGGTATGTGAGGTTGTCGTTGTGCCTGGCATTTTTGCCGCTGCTGTCGCTTCCTACGAACCTGTGGTGGACGATACCTTGCTAGGCAAGGATATTTTTTGTGGTGGGATGAGTGAGGACCAGGCCTCCTCATCTTACTTCCTATTCCCTCTGCCTGTGAGGAGCAGGTATGATTATTTAGGCAGAGGGGTAACTGTGCTATCGCCGTATCGGTACCCGTTACCACAACGGATATTAGGACAGTTGCCTGTGCACTTTTCTTTTCATAGGCCCATTAGCTAGAACTTTTCTTTTACTGAATAAGTCGTGCTGGGATGACAATAACCCCAGTACTTATCTTTCACTTTCTGCAAATTTTATTTTTTTATGTCTAGCTTAGTTTAGTATTTATTGTTTTTTTTTTGTCTTTTCTTTTCTTTTGTTTTTGCGGAGCTCAACCCTGCAGGTTTCCATTGCGAATTCATTCTGGCGGGGTTGTGATCCTTCGTTTGGCGGGCCTGCTTCTACTTTTCATGCGTCTTCTGGTATGCTCACTAGCTGAGCATTAGGTAACCTCTTCCCTTAGCTCTTTTTGATTTAAATTTCTATATCGTATGCTATGCTGCTTAGTTTAAGTCTGGGGGAGAGCTACTAGTTGTTGCCTTTTGCACGTGCACATTGCATGCGCATACTAGAAGCTTTTATAGTTATTATTTTGTTTAGTTCATTTCTTGCACACCACTGCACCCACATTAGCGCGTGCTTAACTTTTTGCGTGTTGCGAGTTAAACTCGTGTCTTTGTCAGATTTTGGTAAAATTATGGTGCTGGCTTAGGATTGTGAGACGGAGTAAAATGTTGGCCTTGCTGTGTTCCTAGTCAAGTGCTCTCGTTTTGTGTAGAAATTTGTGTAGATTTAATTTTTCTGTATGCTTATAGTTTTATATTTTTCTATTTGCGTAAATATTTATTGTTCTACTCAAAAGTTGGTGAATCCGGTGTAAATCAAATGGTAGCGTAGGAATGTGTGTAGCCGCTACTAGACTCGTTTTGCTTGAGTCGGGGGGGAGGATTATCTTTCTCGGTGGCTAAGAACTTGCCCCAAGCTACTCTCGAAGCATTGGTGCATGGTTAGTCTAGCGTGAGCGTGATGTAGGCCATCATTTTTGCCCGGTTGAGCTTTGTACCGTTCCGAACGTCATACCCTCGCTAGCCCCGTTGTGCCTACCCTTCTTTTGAATCAGCTCAACCATTATTTCACCAAAGCCTCATAGCCGATCCTAGTCGCACACCCAAGTCGAGCTTAGTGTTTTATATTTTCATGTTGGGTTGTGATGTGGTATTTTTATTTGTGAAAATGTGGAAGCACGCCCAAGTTTTTATTTGCTGAGATTTTGAAAATAAAATGAAAAAAAATGAAATGTTTGTAAAAAGGAAAAAAAATGATGAAAGAAAAAGTTTAATTGAAAATCTTTTGGAGATGATTTTGATTTGGAGTAGGCGGTGCACACACCCATGTTGCAAAAATCAAGTCAGGGGGTGTGGTGCACCTGGTTTTATTGTGGTTTGCTGAGGGATTCTTTTTGGCTAGCTCATTTGGGTTAGGTGCATAACCTTTCTTTTATAATTGTTTACCTCACCGTAACCCAAGCCCCGTGATTATCCTAAAGTCCTGCAGATTTGCACTTGAGTCTAACTAGTGTCGTGGAGAGAGTGTGAACGGGCAAGCGTATGGTCCCCGACATTGGTGGATTCCTTTGGAGGTGATCCTGAGCCCCGATCTTTGGCAAAGCTCACCTTAGTGGCCAGTCTACTTTCTTCCTCCGTGTGACCGGTTGATTCACCGTGATTCTATTTTTGAGTAGTAATAACTTTTTGATACGCATTGTGAAAAGTATAAAATATTTTGTATACTTAAGAATTTCCTTTACTATATTTTTATGCACACGGGCATGCTACTTCGCAAGGTACTCTGTTCTGCAATTTCTTCGTTAGCTATTTCTTTTTACTTGTCTGCTTAGGTTGTGTTTGCTCGGGACGCGCAAACAGTTAAGTCTGGGGGTGTGATGAGTCCCTATTTCATACCGAATTCCGGACTCATCTAGGCTCATTTGCATGTCTTTGCACTACCATTTAGCGCCATTAGCACTTCTTTTTGGTTCGCTACGACATTCCACCTCTTGTGCACCTTTTAAGCCTATTTTTGTGCATGTGTGTATTTCCCTTTTTGCTGTGCATTATATTTATGTCTGTGACTGCCATGTCGACATCCCGTCCAGTTTTCCTGCAGGTTCTGGGATCGTGTGGGCGTCCGGGTTAGAGCTTTCACCAATTTTGACAAAGGAGCCAGTGGTCGTGCGTTTTTACCCACGCACGACCATCGACCTCTTTGGCGCACGATCATTGGTCGTGCGCAGTCTGCCCTCTTTTATGAAAGTTCTGCCCCTGCCATATCGCATGATCACCAGCTATACCGCGCACGATCACTGCTCGTGCGCTGCCGGTCGTGCGCAGTCATGACATATTTTTCCACTTTTCTGCCTCCATATCGCACGATCATGGACCATATCGCGCACGACCACTGATCGTGCGCCTGTGATCGTGCACAATGTTAAATTCTGTTTTTTATAAATAGCACAGGTCTCGCCCTAAATTTCCAGATCCCCGACATTTTCCGCCGTATTTCGTCCCCGACGAGTTTTTCTGCCGTCCTCCTTCATTCTCCACCTTAGGGAGGGTCTCCGGGCAAGCTTTCATCGCCAAATCAAAGCCGGAGCATCCCCTCGGCCTCCTCCTTCATCCTCGAGCTTCAAGGGAAATTTGACCTAGCCTTCTCCACCAATCTAGGAGGAGCTTGTGTGTCCATCTTCCGCAGCGTGATATGAAGAAGACGGGTCATTGGGAGTGAGTGACAGCCTCCTCTACCCCGGACGCAGTTGAGGACCGAGCTTGGACTTGGATTGACAACCCGGGATTCCAACCGTGAACCCTCAATAAGGCTTTGGACCCGGTCGATTTCGCACACTCCTCTTATGTTGTTGTTGATAGCTTAGTTTAATTTCTAAGTATTGATGAAGTATTTTTATTGATTAGTATTTTCACTTATTCATGTCTATGTGAGTTATTGTGATTTTGTTATTATTTCTTGAGGTGCATCATATTCCATCCACCCTTGCCGCACTAGCAATTGCTAGTGGCGTGCATAGCGAAGAGGTGCTTACGGCCCTCATTCCGCCGTTCTCTCCACCTTATCCTCTAGCCTACTCACCCATCCGCCTTGTGAATCGGTGCATAGCGGCCCGACTAGTCTTCATCCCGCCTAGTGAAGCTTCGCATAGCGGCGTTGCATAGGAGTAGTTGGTAGTGTTTTATTTTCTGTTTCTGCAACCAACAAACCCCCTTCGTTACTTCCGACCCGAGGACTTCAATCTCAAGTCCTCCTCGACATTAACTCATCCCTTACTGTGTTCCTCAAGAGACCAACACTCGGGGATTTATTCCCAAACTTTATTACTTGTGCGACCGGTGCGCTTGCCGTATTTTCCACGCATCATTCGCCGGCTGGAGGCGTGAAGATCGATTGAAAGCCATTAGCGGTGAAGGTGTCGCCGACGCTCTTCAACAACACACAAAAATCTCTTTTCTCCTTCAGGAAAAGTGTGGAAACGTAGGCTTGGAATCTTGTGAAGCTTATAAATCAGTAAACTGGGTGAGGGGAGGGGTCTAACTAATGGTGGCCATTAATGGTCCTTTAAGTTAATTTCGGCCATGGTGGTGGGGGGATGAATATGGCTCAATCCAGCCAAGTAACGGCTGGAAACTCCTCCTCTTCCCTAGAGGAGTTGAATCCATCCATAAAAGATGAGGGTAAGGTGGCCAAGGCATCAAGTGGCATTACTGGCCATGAAAGCCGGTTCTCGGCCATGGCTGAAGCCTTCTTCATTTTCATAACCGCCGGCCACGTGGCCTACCTCCATTTGACCGGTCAATATTTTTAAATAAGACTTAATTAGGTGTTAATATAGGAACGGATAATTTAAGACATCCTAGCCCGCTTCCCGAAACAGTCCGGTTCAACTGAACCAACAAACAAACAAAAAGCGCTAGAAAAATTCTAAGTAAAATGGCATTCAGTGAGCTCAGCTCACTCAATGACATCCAGCCTACGGCATTGAGTGAGCTCAGCTCACTCAACACCATACAGCCTAAACAAGATGGCGTTGAGTGCAGTCAGCGCACTCAATGCCTTTCAGCTTCTGTCATTTAGTGCACTCGACGCACTCAATGCCATCCAGCCTAAGAAAGATGGCGTTGAGTGCAGTCAGTGCACCCAACGTCGTTCAGCTTATGGCATTGAGTGCACTCGACACACTCAACGCCATCCAGGCTACGTAAAATGGCGTTGAGTTCAGTCAGTGCACTCAACGCCGTTCAGCTTATGGCATTGAGTGCACTCGACGCACTCAACGCCATCCAGCCTTTGGCGTTGAGTGCACTCGACGCACTCAATGCTTGATCCCAAATCCTGTTTTAAGTAAATTTTTGACCTACTATTTGCATACCAAGGTGATTTTAACCTTGAGCCTGGGTTACTTGGCCTCCTTGGGCTTCCTAGTGTTTTGTCATTACTTGGTCATGACAAAACCCCTCCTAGGGGTCTTGCCGAAAATGGGATGTTATAGACCTAGTATTGTTCCTCAAGAAGAATGACGGGACACTTAGATTGTGCATCGACTACCGAGCACTAAACAGACTGATAGTCCGAAATACCTATCAACTACCAAGGATAGATGAGCTGTTTGATCAGCTGGAGGGGGCACATTTCTTCTCAAAACTGGACTTGAGGTCGGGCTACTATCAGCTGTGGATTCGGGAGTAGGACATTCCAAAGACTGTCTTTAGTAGCAGATATGGGTTGTTTGAGTTTACCGTGACGCCCTTCGGGCACACGAATGCACTGTCAGCATTCATGAGCCTCATGAATCGGGTTTTCGAGGCTTATCTGGATGTGTTCGTCATAGTGTTTATTGACGACATCCTCATCTACTCGAGGATGGAGGAGGAGCACACACGCCATCTGACATTGACTCTAGAGAGACTACGGGAGCACCACATTTATGCAAAGTTCAGCAAATTCCAATTCTTGTTGGAGGAGGCAGCCTTCCAAGGCCATATTATCAGTGGAGCTGGGTTGGCAGTCGACCCGGCCAAGATTCAGGAAGTTTGGGATTGGCCGCATCTGAAGGCAACCACAGACGTGCGAAGTTTTCTAGGACTTGCCAGTTATTACCGGAAGTTCGTGGAAGGATTCTCTCGTATTTCCATTCCACTCTCGTCCCTGATAAGGAAGGATGTGCCCTTTGTTTGAACCCCGCAGTGCAAGACGGCTTTTCAGGAGCTGAAGGATCGACTCACCTCAGCTCCTATTCTTGCCCTTCCTTCAGGGAGAGAAGGATTCCAGGTCTATACCTATGCTTCCTACCAGGGCATGGGTGCAGTGCTGATGTAGAAAGGTCACGTGATAGCTTATGCTCACCGCCAGCTGAAGAAGCTGAGAAGAACTACCTTGTTCATGACTTAGAGATGGGAGCGGTCATTTTTTCTCTGAAGGTCTGGAGACATTACCTGTACGGCGTCCACTGCAAAATATACTCTGATCACAAAAACCTAAAGTATGTGGACATACAGAAAGAGCTGAACATCAAGCAGAGGTGATGGTGGAATTTTTAGCAAATTACCAGTACGAGATGCATTACCACCCAGGGAAGGCGAACGTGGTAGCCGATGCGCTGAGTCGGAGAGCTGCCACCTCCGGAGCGGAGCCCTAGATTATGTCCATGGAGCTGGTGTAGAGATTAGAGGATATGCAAATCATGCTAGTGTAGTCTGATGACCCCGAGCTTTATGAGTAGTATTTAGCTGCGATGAGCACCACAGATGACATTCGAGACTAAGTCGGAGATAGGCAGAGGAAGGATGCCAAGCTGGAGCAGATATTCTGAGCCTTGAAGGCAGGTACTGTGGGAGATTACACACTGAGGGATGGCCTAGTGTGCTTCAGAGAACAGGTTTATATACCAGAGGGAGGCCATGTCCGGGAGGATTTCATGGCGAAGGCCCACTATAGCCGGTATTCGGTACACCCGTGAGTTACGAAGATGACTGCGAATCTGAAGAAGACCATGTACTGGCCAGACATGAAAAAGGATATCACCTACTTCGTGACCCACTACGAGACAAGCCAGCTGGTGAAGGCGAAGTGCAAAAACCCCGCAGGATTGTTGCAACCACTCCCAGTGCCGGAGTGGAAGTTTGAGGATATCGCGATGGACTTCATACATGGCCTTCCCCGATCGCGGGCGGGAAACGATTCGATTTGGGTAATCGTCGACCGGTTGACGAAGGTAGCTAGATTTATCCCTATCACGAAGGATGATTCGGTTGGTGTGCTGGTTCGGAAATTCGTGGAGCAGCTCGTCTGTTATCATGGCGTACCCAGGACGATTGTATCAGATCGGGATGGACGATTTACGTCCAAAGAGTTGCGATCAGTGCATACTTACTTAGGCACCTGGCTGACTTTCAGACAAGCTTTTCATCCCCAGACTAACGGGCAAACAGAATGCACCAATCGGACAATGGTGGATCTGCTGCGACTATGCATTCTAGATTGCGGAGAGCCTTGGGTGAAGCTGTTGCCACTGGTCGAGTTCTCATATAATAACAGCTACCATTCCAGTATAGGGATGGCTCCTTATGAGGCTCTATACGGACAAAGGTGTAGGACTCCGCTGTCATGGATACAGGATGAGGATTCGAAGGCTTTGTGTTGGGAGTTTTTTGAGGAAACCGAGGCTCAGGTTAGGCTGATACTGGATAGGATGTTAGAGGCTCATAGCAGACAGGCTAAGTATTACGACGCTGGGCATCGTCAGGTGGAGTTTTAGGTGGGGGACCGGGTATTCTTGAAGATCCGACCAATGCATGGAGTTTCACGGGTGCGTGGTCAGAAGAAGAAGCTAAGCCCGAGATATATGGGGCCTTACAGGATCCTAGAGCGGATCGGTCACTTAGCATACCGGTTGTAGCTGCCACAAGAGTTGGAAGGTCTGCACGACGTATTCACGGTATCTTCTCTTAGGAGGGATCTAATATGCTCAGAGCAGCAGATTATAGCCACGGATGGGCTGGTAGCATCTGACTGGTAAGTTCACCTAGAGCCAATCCGGATTAATGACAAGTAGATACGAGTCTGGTGTCGCAAGAAGGTTCCATTGGTCAAGGTCCTATGGGGGAATCACGGCCAGGAGGAGCACACCTGGGAGCTGCAAGATCTTATGCAACAAAGTTACCCAGAGCTGTTCAGTCAGGTATACCTCACAACCTTTCGGTATGTTACAATTTAGTTTTCATATTTGAAACCCCGTAGGCCTAATTAGAATTTTGAGGACGAAATTTTTTGTTTATGTATCGGGATTTGTAATATCCCTTAGACAACTAGACCCTCTAGTAGTGGTTTTGTCATGACTAGGTCATGACAAAATCCTAGTGGCCCAAGAAGACCAAGTGGACTAGGAATAAAGGTGATTGGGATGAATGGTCTGCAATTAGTAGATTCCTAAACCTTAGTTTAGGATGATCGTGAGGCTTCACCATGACTCCAAGACCCCACCATGAACCCACCCATTTGTTAAAAGGGCCCTAAGGGTCCATTGGAGTCAACCCAGGATGGCCAAGTTGACCTAGGATCATATTAGGCATAAATATGGTAAGGTGCCCTAACTAAGGGCAATATGCCCTTAAGGAGCCAAACAAACCCTACCAAGGTCTTCCTAGACCTAAAGTGGTGTCAATGGGTCACCAAAGACCCATTGGAGTAAACCTTTGAGCTTAAGTTGACCTAAGTCAACCGAAACCCTAAATGGGTCAAACTGACTTACATATGGTCAATTGACCTTCCCTTAGCCAAGTGGACCCCACCCTTCCCTTCTAACCCTATAGTGAGGTCAATGGGTCACCAAAGACCTTTTGGGGTCAACCCTAGTGGCTATGTTGATCCAAGTCAACTCAAACACCAAAGTGGTCAAAGTGCCCTTAATAAGGGTCAAGTGACCTTCAAGGGCCAAGTCAACCCTACCCATCCCTACCTAGACTCTAGGGGAGGTCAATAGGCCACCATGGACTCATTGATGGTGACACAAAGGGTCAATTTGACCAAAGTCAACCTTAGGCTAGGTCAAGTCAAACTTAGCTCAAAATGGGGCTAACTAAAGCTCAAGCCCCTAGCCACATGGGCTAACCACCTCCTAACCACTTTATAATAGCTTAGTGGGTTGCATTTAGCTAGGGCCATGATATAATCTGGCCATGAAAGGCTGGAGAGAGAAAGCTTCAATTTCTCCTTAATGGAGGAGAGAGAAAGAGGAAGGAAGAAGCCATCCACGGCTTAGGGAGGCCAAAGGCCACTTTTATTGGCTGGATTCAACTCCTCTGGGGAAGAGGAGGAGTTTCAAGCCGTTTCCCGGCCACCCCAAGACAGGTTCACCCCCCCCCCCCACACTTGGCTGAAAGCTCTATTCATGGCCATTAATAGCATTGATGGCATGACCACCCCCTTCATCATTTTATTGTTAAAACCCTCACTGAACTCATAGGAATCGTTTACACATCTTACCTGAAGGAGCCGGAGTAGTTCACTATACTATTGCAGAAACCGAGCGGCGCCACCATCAGAAATGGCATCCGGACGACCAACTCGCATCCATGCCACAAACAAGGTCATCCCTTTCCTCTCTCACAGTGGGTAGATCATAGGAACTGTTAGGGCCAAGATTCAGTCATAATTTTGCCCGATCGGGAGAAGTTTTTTCCTGGTTTTTCCGCAAAATTAAGCTTGTTGGGATTGCTGAAATTTACCCCTCCGGCGGCGGCGCCTCCGCCTGACGATAGCCACCACCTCGACGGAGGTGGTGGTGGCGGAGGCCGGCCAGGGAGGTTGTCGGGTGGCCGACGGTGGAGGCTGGAAGTATGTCCAGGTCGAGTCAATCCTATCTGTCAACTGGAGGAAGAAGATGAGCCAGAACCGCTGGATCTTGCGTCAAGATTCGTGCAGGATCAATATATTATTATTTCATTTTAAGGAATTCTGTCACACTTATTCAGTCATTTTGTAAATTAAATTTAAAATACTTAGAGGCAAAATCAGAGAAAGTGGTTAACATATAAATTATATCAATTTGATTTAAGTCAATTTGGACAAAAAGTGGTTAACATATACTTATTCAGTCATTGATTTGAGTCAATTTGGACATCTGGTTTGACCAAGGCACCCATTTTGGTGGGGTCTATGCCTAGAGTTAGACATAAAGTAAAATGAGTTCCCCCACTTCATCCCTTGTCCTAATGACCTGAAATTTGTACAGGGAGTCACCCTAATCTATACCTAGGTCTTGCCCAAAAATGAGAATTTTTGGGGACAATGTTTTTATAGTTTTTGAAATTATTTAAATATCTTAAGGTAAATTAATTAGGGGAATAAATGACCACCAAACCCTCCCAAATTTTGGTGAGTGGTCCTTGGTGTCATCATGAGGATCTATATTAATTTTCACCTCTTATTGAGTTTGTTTGGGTAGTAATTGAGCAAACCCTAGCTTTGCCCTAATAAGGGGTATTTATGTCAAAAGTGCACTTTGAGGTTTGGGTGGTCAAACCACCTCAATAGAGGATGAAAATTGGACTACTAGTTTGACTTGTCATTTAACACCCTAATATGGGTAATGGGGTGGTTTGGGGTTTAAATTCCCTAGGACCCAAGTTCAAATCCTATGTTTGGATTTTGGGGGTTTGAGAAGGGTAGGGGTCAAATGCCCATTGTATGGACTTGAAATTTGGTAGTGAGGATACTAGGGTATCTAAGGTTCTCGGGAAAAAATCTTAGAGGATTTGGAGATGGATAATCCACTCAAAACCCTAACCATAGTTTAGGACACAACCCTTATATATGCAAGATAGGCCACCAAAACTTAACTAAAAGCCATGAAACTTGGGTAGTATGGTCATAGGGTTAATTAGAGTCTCTGGTGATTTTATTGGTAATTTTGGAACAATACATTTAGCACCTCCTTTATTGTATATGGAATTGCCCTTGATAATCTTTTAATTTTATGATCACACTGTTTTATAAGAAGTTATGAAAAATGGACAGAGGGTATTTTAGGTCAATATACTCATACTTGAATTGTATTATAATTTTTAGATGTGTATTTTTAGTACTTTCTTCACAAGTTTTTAAGAATGCAATGATATTCAAAATTTGATTCAGAGCTCAATAATGGTTTGAAAATTATGGAATTCATTTTAAGGTGTACTTAGGTCATTATACACGTGAGGAAATTTTACCATAATTTTTAGGAGAATATTTATAGTAGTTGTTTCAATAATGTTAGATTGGGGATTATTGTTTTAAATTAAAATGTTGGCTCAATATTCACTGAGAAGTTTGGAAATTTTGTCAAAAGTGTTTTGAGGGCATATTAGCCATGCTTGAATTTTATTATAATTTTTGGAAGCTTATTTACAATATTTACTTCATTAGCTGTTAATTATGTGATTATGTTTAAAATTATGGATCAAGGCCCAAACCTTACTGAAAAATTGGAATACTTTGAATTTACTAATAAATAGTCACCTTGTATTTATCATAAATTTTTGGAGCATTTTGTATGCATGAAAAAGGTACTTCATGTTCAAACTAAGGTATTTGGATTTCTTAGGAAATTAAATAAATTATTAAGTAAATTAGGAAAATTATGACATTCTGGAATTATGCTAAACATGTCATGGTAGACCCCCAATAATTATTATAGGGATACTGGATGATAATTTTGAGTACCTTTAATTGTATAGATCATACAACTTAGGATGGTCTGCGCGTAGTAAAACTGCAGAAATCGTGATAATATGGGGCATGGTGGTAGTGAGATGGGATTATGTTTACTGATTTTGGAAAGTGGATTAGGGTATACCATTGGAAGATGGGAAGTGTAGTATTGTAGAGTGGTCTAAGATTAGGTGGTACTCGGGATCGACGAAAGATAGTCTATCCTGTGAAGAGGGAGACAGGGTCAAAACTCATTTAGTTAGAACCAGTGTAATACTAAAGGGATCGGGAATCGGGTAGTAACCAATAATAATAAGTGCCTTGCGAAAGGGAGCTTTGGGCTTCAGCCCATCGTAGTTCCTAGTGCCCTTTGAGAGCCCTTCACGGGGTATGCCGGAGGCAGTCCTGGGCTAACCTAAACTGTAGACAAACTAAACTGCAAGAGTAGCTAGCATAACTAGGGATTCACTTTCACTCACCTCGATGTATCGGGATGTTAGATTAGGTCACACGGGCAGTAGACTCGGTGGTTTTGTGATGGGCAGGTTGGCACAACGAGCTTTGGCTCGGTTGTTGGTTGTGATAGATGGGATGGTCCGGGGAGCTTTGGATTGGTATGTGATACTTAAGGTTGCATGTGCATTAAGTATAAGGTGGTGGGTCTTCGGTATTAGAGGGTCGATGCACCGACGCCAATACGCTGACTCGGCAAGTGTGGTTTAGAACTTCGCCAAATAAAGTCTGGTGCACCAGCCGGTAAGAGTACGTAGGAGCTCCGCATAGTGCACCAGCGTCGAGGCATACGATAGGTCTGACTGGTAGTGCAATTACTAGTTTAAGTGTGGGCGAGGCCCAACCCACCGCTTCCGTTTGCAACTACGGAGGTATCCTGGGAGAGTCGGCTCCAGAAAGGGGGAACTAAAGGTCTGTGTACATAGACTCGAGTGGGTAAGTTGCATTTGCATGATCACATCATAGCATATTTTCATGTCATAGCATCAACATCTCATATAACCCCTGATACCTATGGTATAAAGTTGTGTGGGACTCTTTATACCATAGGCCCTACAAAACGACCCCTTGGTTTATATGCTCAGGTGAGCGTGCTTATAAGTTAAGGTTTATATTATGTAGATATATACACGCTTGCTAGAAAAATCGACACCCTATCGTATAAATTGTTATGGGACGTTTTATACGATAGGAGCCTTGCAGAAGCTCCTATAGCTTATGTGTTTTCATATAAGTTAAGGTTACATATTATATTTTAAGTCTTTCATACTTCCATTAATATCACATGTACTCTTACACTTGCTAGATTAGTTCCGCCGTCACCTGTACTTTTTAATTCTCCACCTTCATTTCCTCTCTTTTCCTACTCCTCGCTCGGTGCCTAGGAGCTGTTAAAGTAGCGAACAAACGACTAAAAAACAAGACGGAACTTTGAATATTTGAAATTTTTATTATCAAAAAAGATAACTATTACAAAGGTATGACCTCCCTTTTATAGAATGGAGGAGAGAAGAGAGATTACAAAAAATCAATGTGGGACTAATAATTTCAAGAACCTAAAACTATACAAGCCGCGTGGTTAGACTAACCGCACGGCCACAACAAAGAGGAAGACAGCCGGCCAAGATCCCCAAGTCGCCAGATCGCCCAGACAGTCCGACAAATCGCCAGACCGGCCGGTCTCCAACCCGGCTACCAAACTGCTGGGACAAGCAGCTAGACCACCAGACTGCTATACCGCCCGGTCTCAGCCGACAGACCGCTTGGACTCAACACTCCCCCTCAAGCTGGAGCATAGATATCAATCATGCCCAGCTTATCGCAAATATGAAACAAAGAAGCAGACACCGGCTTGGTGAAGACATCTGCCAACACGTTGTCAGAAGTGACGAACAGAGTACAAATCTGTTTTTTCAAAATCTCTTCTCGAATAAAGTGGCAGTCGACCTCTATGTGTTTTGTTCTCTCATGAAAGACCGGATTTTTGGAAATGTATATCGCAGCCTTGTTGTCGCAGAACATAGGAGGAGGATAGTTGTAGACCTCCCCTAGGTCAAGAATGAGAGCCTGTAACCATTTTAACTCACATGTGGTTAATGTCATACTATGATATTCCGCTTCTGCACTAGACTTGGAGACCAAAGAATATTTCTTGCTCTTCCAGCTCACAAGATTTCCTCCAACAAATGTGCAAAAAACCGATGTTGTCTTGCGGTCTCCTTTATCATTAGCATAGCTTGAATCTGAGTACGCTTCAACCCTCAAATGACCATTCTTCTGAAAATGCAGTCCTTTCCCTGGTGCTACTTTAACATACTCCAATATCCTCAGGGCAGACTGTAGATGACACTCTCTAGGAGCTTGCATGAATTGGCTAACCTTGCCTACAACATAGGAGATATCGGTTCTGGTCACTGTGAGCTAAATGAGTTTGCCCACTAGACATCGGTACCTCGAAGAATCAGATAAAGGAGGCGAGTCATCTGTCCACGTTTTGTCTTCCCCAATAGCCATGGGACATCTGGTAGGTTTAGCACCAGTCAACCCTTCCTCTTTTAGTAAATCAAGAGCACACTTCTGTTGGGATAGAACTAAAGAGTTGGGTTTTCGAGAAATCCCAATACCCAGAAAGTATTTGGGAGAGCCCATATCCTTAGTGACCAGGTATTGCCGGAGGTGTTTCTTCGTCAGGGCAACCCCAGCCTGGTCGTCACAAGTCAGAAGAATATCATTCGCATAAGCAGCAAGGACCACCATACCAGAGGAAGTTTTGCGAATGAATAAGGAGTGATCGACTTAACTTCGTGCAAAACCAATGGCTGCAACAATGCCGCTGAACTTGTCTAACCAAGCCCAAGGGCTTTGCTTTAGGCCATAGATGACCTTCTTCAGATGATATACTCGGGTCTCCCCCTGTACAACATACCCAAGAGGGTTGCTCCATGTAAACAGCTTCCTGAAGGTAACCATAGAGAAAGGCATTTTTGACATCCAGCTGAGAAATGGGCCAATCCCTGTTGACAGCCACAGAGAGAAGAACCTGAATGGTGCTGAGACGAGCAACTGGACAGCATGTGTCAAAGTTATCAACCCCATAATTCTGAGTGAAGCCTTTGGCAACTAAGCGGGACTTATATCGATCCACACTACCGTCCAGACGAAATTTCACAACGAATACCCATCGACAACCAACGACATCAGTGCCCAAAGGCGGTGGAACAAGAGTCCAGGTACCCTGCTCTGTTAGGGTTGCCATTTCATCATCCATGGCAAACTTCTAATGAGGAATGGTGAGGGCCATCTAGTAGGAGCGAGGTGTGGCAGTGGCAGAGATAGCCAGTGCAAAGGCCCTTCGAGAATGGGTAAGACGATCATATGAAAAAACATCAGCAAGGGTGTGTAGGGTACACGTCCACACCCCTTTGCGAAGAGCTATAGGAAGATCCAGGTCTGTAGGTCCCTCGGCATCCAGAGCATCCGTGGCAGAGAGAGCTGGCCCGGGAGTAGAGAGCGACGACGACGGAGATGAGGGAGATGGTGCCAGAGAAGAGGGAGAGAGAGGCGGAGATGGTGTAGGGGTGAAGATCATAGTAGGAGATGAGGGAATGAAGGGAACATCAAGAGAATCAGAAGTTGGGGGATGAGGAGAGGAGTCATCCGAGAAGTAGGAGGTATTCTCGAAGAATGTGACGTCAGCAGAGATGAACTGCTTACGAAGAACGGGATCAAAATAATAATAGCCTTTCTGAGTGGTGGAGCATCCCAGAAAGACACATTTGGTGGAGCGAGGGGAGAGCTAATCACGGGTGGCAGATGGAGCATGCACAAAGGCAGTGCACCCAAAGATTTGGAGAGGGAGAGGAAATGGGTCCTTTCCCGGATACAGAATGGAGAATGGAGTTTTTCCGTGGAGAACCGTGGAGGGAATGCAATTGATAAGGTAGTAGGCAAGGAGAACAACATAGCCCCAATAGGAGTGAGGAACATTCATCTGGGTCATCAAGGAGCGAGCGACATCGAGGAGGTGACGGTTGTTGCGTTCTGCCACACCATTTTGTTGTGAAGTGTAGACAGAACTAGTTTGATGAATAATCCCATTTTGCATGCAGAAGGTAGAAAAGTCATGACTGAGATATTCTTGGGCGTTATCAGATCGAAAAACTTTAATTGAAACATTTAACTGAGTTTTGATCATGAGATAGAAGGACGTCCATATAGAGAATAATTCAGAGCGATCTTTTAACAGATACACCCATGTACAACGAGAGAAATTATCAATAAACGTGACAAAATATTAACTACCCCGACCAACAGTAAGGGTAGGAGAAGGACCCCAAACATCAGAGTGGATGAGATCAAATTGACGGGTAGATCCACGAACGTGCTTTTGAGGGAAGGAGGAGCGGTGATGCTTGCCAAGCTGACATGCCTCACAATTGAGAGGAGGACTTTGTGGAGGAAGGTGGGGCAGAAGTTGACGAAGAAGACGTGGAGGAGCATGACCAAGTCGGAGATGCCATTGCAGAAGATCTGTGGAGGTGGAGGAGAATGTGGACAAAGCGTAAACGTTATCAAGGAAGTATAGGCCGCCACTCTCAGTCCCAGTAGCAATCGTCTGTTGGGAGTCCGGATCCTAAAAGGAACAAGAAGTAGAAGTAAATGTGACTGAACACTGTAATTACCTGCATAGAGAGGTAACAGATAATAAGTTGCACGAGAACATGGGTACGTAGAGAGTATTCGCAAAGCAAAGAGACGGAGTGACATGAACCATGCCCGTCCCATTGACCGATGATGAAGAGCCGTCAGCGAGAATAACTGGGGGTAACCGATCATGTGTTTCTAGGAGAGAAAAATACAGGAGATTGTCAGTCATATGATTGGTAGCACCGGTGTCGATCAACCATTTTCCTTGAGTAACAACGTGAGCACTACCAGAAGACGTGACCTCCGAGACGAACAACTTTGAGGAGGATGCAAAAGCCATGAAGGGATAAAAACTGCAGCGGTCACGGTGACAACACACCAGCGGCAAGAAGGACCACTACCAAGGTGCAGATCAAGGAAAAGGGAAAGAAGAGAGAAGAACAAGCCACGCGACTAAAAAAAAGGAGGTCGCGGCGACTAAATAAGCCGAAGCGGTTAAAGGAGGGACTACACAGAGTCAGGACATGCCACAACGAGAGAGGAAGCTGAGCAAAGGGGCACAGGTCGCGGATACATAGAGATAGGTCACGGGGATTAAGAGAGAGAGCGACAAAGGAAGAAGGGCAGAGAGGCCGCCAAAACAAGGAAGAAACCGCCCGAACAGAGAGAAATCATAACGGTGGGGAGAAAGAGATCTGCAGCGGTCACGATGATAGACACCAGCGACCAGAAAAGCCATGACCATGCCGCATAACAAAGCAGAGGGAAAGAAGGCGAGCGGCTAGAGAACAACCCGCGCGAACAGAAGAAAGAGACGCCATGCGAACAGATAAAAGTCCCCTGGGAGGCAAATAGAGCAAGAAGTCGCGACAACAGGCCGAAGCGACAAGAAAAAGAGGAGCAACTAGAATGGAGGGCGCGACGACTAAGCACAGGTCGCAGCGAGAAGAAAAGGAGAACCAAGAGGTCGCACATACAAAGGGAAATGACAAGGAAAGAAACAAGCTGCACGAACAGGGCGCAAGCAGGCGGAAGAAACAAGTCACGAGGACAAGTCGCGAGAAGAAGAGGCAAGCCGTGCGGACAGGTCGCGCGGTCAGAGAGGGCGCACAGAATCAGGAGGAGAAAATCGAGTCCTCTGATACCATGTTAAAGTAGCGAACAAACGACAAAAAAACAAGCCGGAACTATGAATAATTAAAAGTTTTATTAACCAAAAAGATAACAATTACAAAGGTATGACCACCCTTTTATAGAATGGAGGAGAGAAGAGAGATTACAAATAAGCAATGTGGGACTAATAATTACAAGAACTTGAAACTATACAAGCCGCACAAGCCACGCGGTTAGAACAAAGAGGAAGACAGCCGGCCAGATCCCCATGCCGCCAGACCGCCCAGACCGTCAGACAAACTGCCAGATCGCCCGGTCTCCAACCCGGCTACAAAACTGCTGGGACAAGCTGCCAGACCGCCACACCTCCAGACCGCCCGGTCTTAGCCGACAGACCGCTTGGTCTAAACAGGAGCCATGGGGGAAGGGGCGGTGGATGATAGGACTTAGTCTTTTAGACTAACGGTTTTCGAACCTCTTTATTTTAGGGGACTGTGTAGCCCAGCATGGAGGAGAAGCCCCGGAGGTCGGCATGCTTGGAGATGGGACAGTCAAGCACCAGAGTTCAGATAGTTGGGACTATGAGTCCCGATCGTTATTAGATGTTTAGCTTTTGCTTCCGCACTGAGTGATTGTAGTGAGGATATTGATGTACCGAGCAAAGGCCCTACTTTCAGTACTTTATTGTTATATCTGTGGACTCTCCCTTTGTGGAGATTATTTACTATATATATTATTTTTGTGGAATTGCCTTTTATTATATTGCTATTATTTTGTGATTGAATCGGCCGGCATGATCGGCATTTTGTAGTGAGGACCTTCCCGGGCATGAAGGTGTCACCGCAAAGCGGCGCTACTCGGCCTAAGACCCCGTTGTTTAAAAAGAAAAAAAAAGGGGTCTTATAGAAGGTGGCCCAAGAACTTTCCCCTGCTGGCCCCGAAGACACACTTCATGGGGTTCAACCTCATCTTATATTTGCGCAAGGTGCCGAAGGACTCCTCCAGGTCCCGGAGGTGAGAGTCTGTCTCTCGACACTTACTCATCAGATCATCCACGTACACCTCTAGGTTACTCCCCTTTTGCTCCTGCAAGACCCGATCTATCATATTTTGGTATGTCACCCCTGCATTTTTCAACCCAAAGGGAATCATCTTATAACAGTAACACATATCCCCTGTGATGAAGAAGACATCTTTTACATTGGGAGGGTGCATCCAGATTTTATGATAACCTGAAAATGCATCTAAAAAACTCATTACAGGAAAACCTACGACTGCGTCAACAAGCGCGTCAATTCGAGGCAAGGGATAACAATCCTTAGGATATGATTTATTTAGCAAAGAAAAATCAACACACATTCTCCACCGGCTATCTCCTTTTTTAACCATTACAATGTTGGAGACCCAGCCAGGGTATTAGATTTCGGTTACAAAGTCGGCCTTCAGGAGCTTGGCCACCTGCTCCTTGATTGGTTCAGCTAGCTTGTCAACGATGGACCTCTTCTTCTGTTGTATGGGGCGAGCTTCTGGATCAAGGTTGAGGCAGTGGTAGGCAATGTCTGCATCGATCCCTGGCATCTCTGTTGCACACCATGCGAAGATGTCTACGTTATTTTGGATGCATGCCAGCATCCTCTCCTGGACCATCGGGGTCAGCCCCCCGCTGATGCGCACCTTCTCTACCTTGCTTCCAAGGGTGAAAACTTCAATCTCCGCCAACTCTTCTACAGCCTCCAAACGAGACTACTTTCCCCATTCTCCAACGTCCCCCTCTCCTGGTATAAGGACCTCCTCCTCAGCCTCTTCCACTACCATTGCCTCGGTCGGCTCCTCCTAGATCTCCTCTGCCACCCCCAGTTGGGCGTGGTTCTCTTCCACTTCCATCTCCACTATTCCTGCCTCCTACTCCACCACCTCCATCCTCTTCTCCATCTCCTCAGCCCCCTCATGCCAAGAAATGGAGTTCACTGCGGTGACATAGCACTCCCTCACCACCATGGGGTCTCGTCGGACCTGGACCTGGATCCCCTCGACGTTGAACTTCAAGCACTCGTGGAAGGATGAGGGGACATAGCAGAAGGCATTGATGAGGGGCCATCCGAATATGGCATTGTAAATGCTGGGGGATCTACGATGACGAACCTATAGTTTCTAGACAGCCCCCTAGAGTGACATGGAGCCCCACTCCTTCTTCAACCTCCTTACTTTCTCCTGAGAATCTAAATATTAGGCCCATCTTAGGACATCCCCTCTTGGCCTCCACCTTCATCGCATCAAATGCCATTTTGAAGATGACATTGACCGAACTCCCGTTGTCAATGATGATCCTGGAGACAGTAAACCCTTCAACCGCAGTATGAATGACCAGTGCGTCGCAAAAATGATCCTCATGACCCGACATGTCACTCTTAGAGAAAGTGATCTTCTTATCCGGGTGTGGCGTCTGGTATTTGGAGCCAATGCTCCTTCGGTACATGGTGTGGAGGCTTTCCTTCCGAGAAGCCTCAACTCCCAGCCCCCTCCCCCCCACCACCCCCTCCCGTGGATCACTATGATCCCGCCTCGGGCCCCAACATCAGCCCAGTCCTCACACCTTCCTCTTCTGCCTGAGGCAGGACTTCCTCGATCCGCACATCCTAGTAGACCCGCTGTTATTACTGCTGCTCTCTATTTCCTCTCACCTTAAGGAACTCCGGGCACGTGGCCGTACCATTGCCCTCCTCCTGGTGGAAGTCACAATAGGATAACTCCACCCTGACTTCCCTCCTTCTCCTGTACGGACCCCTCTTCCTCTGTATGGCTATTGTCATAGCCTGGTGCTGATCGGGGATAGGAGGCCTCTGGCCCTGCCTCCCACCTAGATGGTGGAACTAACCCTGGCTCCCCTAGCGATTGTCTCTGTCATGGAAACCTCTCTGCTGGCCCTGATCCTGCCACTCCTATTGCCTCCAGCCGAGCTGATTATTCGGCTCTTAGCGCCCCTGTTGTAGGCTACATCTCTCGACGAACTGCAATGGACAAAACAACACTGAATTATTTTCACTCGTTCTAATTCAACACACGTACTGTTTAAACGTTGCACACTCAATTAACAATTAAATCAATCTTATTCTAACGCATTGGTTCGCTACACCTATAGAGAGAGGCAATAAACCAATATTTTATCAAGCAAAATGGATCGACCCGATCCGTTCGAGCGTGTGTTATACCAGAAGAGATCCACTGAAAATACACGATTCAGAAAGTGGTAGATCTCTCCCAACAAAAGAAAACGAGGTCAGCCAATCCTCATGAAAATAAATAGATCGAAAGAAAATAACAAAATCGTTCGGATCAAAACCAAGACATATTCAAAAGTTCATAGGCAACACCAAATAAAACCACCACAAGAAATTAATCTTGGTGGGAAACACTCAAAGGTAGAGATTTCGTTACACCAATCATAATGGATGATTCCGATTAAAAATGGATCACTCTTCTATGGCTCCGTCAGATTTACGCCGAATGGAGAGAAAACTTGTTCGCCTTACTTGCTTCACGCTGAGGTAGATTCGTCGTCACCAAAGTTATTGTCTTTGGCCAAAAATCACCAAGGATGGAGGATTTGGTTTATGGTTGAACCCTAGGGGAGGATCAAGGACTTGGCCTAAATCTTCAAGGGTGAAACTCCATGTTTTTGTTTGCTCTAATGGGAGAGGAGGAAGGATCTTGTGTAGGAGAAGAGAGGAGGAAGGAGGGGAGAAGTGGCTGAATTCCACAAAGAGTGAGAGACTGGGGTCGGCGGTTTGGAGGGAGAGAGGGGAGAGAGGGGCCGAAATTAGCAAGAGAAAAAGGTGGGGGAAAATCTCAATTGAATTTAGGTTTTACATTTCTTATTCATCAATATATAATTCCTACATCACATGGACTTTTATAGGCTACACCACTCAATCTCCACCCTTCATGAAATTGACATACAAAAGATGGTTATAAGCACCCATCATAACATGAAATAAAAATACAAATAGGATAATGTGTTGGAACCCTAGGTTTTGATTTGAGTTCAGTCCTCTCTTTTTCTGTCTCTTGACCCAAGATTTATCTATGGTCAAAGGTTAGTTGATAGGTTAGATTCTCTAGTTGTGTAGAATTGCTTTTCCAGATGAATATTTGGTTAAGTAGTTTTTCGTTCGACTATAGTCGAACATCGCTCGACTATCGTCTATCGGCTGATCGACGATCTTCTATCAGTTGGTCGATGTTCTGTCTGCGTTGATAGCTCGACTATCTGTTGATAGGTCGACTATCTGTTGTCTTTGATAGTTCAACTATCTGCTTGGATAGCTCAACTATCTGATAGCTCGACTATGTGTTGATAGGTCGACTATCTGTCCGCTTTGATAGTTCTACTATCTGTTGATAGGTCGACTATCTGTGTTGCTTTGATAGTTCGACTATCTGTTGATAGGTCGACTATCTGTTTTGCTTTGATAGTTCAACTATCTGCTTGGATAGTTCAACTATCTGATAGTTCGACTATCTGTTGATAGGTCGACTATCTGTTTTGTTTTGATAGGTCGACTATCTGTTGATAGGCGACTATTTTCTGTGATAGGTCGACTATCTGTTCGATAGGTCGACTATCTGTTTTTTTTGGTAGTTCGACTATCTGTCCGGATAGATCGACTATCTGATAGCTCGACTATCTATTCTGATAGGTCGACTATCTGCTAAGGTAGTTCGACTATCTTCTTTGATAGTTCGACTATCTGGATCGTTCGACTATCTGTCCGATAGGTCAACGATCTCCGTGCGTCAGTCGACGATCTCCGAGGGTCGTTCGACGTTTTGCTGTTTGATTAAAATAGTTTTGTCGTCTTCTGTGATGTGATTAATTTCATAATTATTTTGGCATATTTCATAAAAGATTATTTGAATAAATTGTGATAACACTTCCATGCAATATCTATTCTATTCTTTATGCATGAGCTAATCTTTTCTGACAAAGTTGTTTGTCTAATAGCTGAGATATGTTTTCTGCTTTATCTAACAGGCTGTCCTTTATAGCCGTTAGACTCAAAAAGTCTTCCTTGGCTGTAAAGAGTCTCTTCTGATGTGACTTTCTCTTATATTATTTCATCAGTGTAATTTGTATCTTCTTAGAAAGCTTTATCCTTTTAAAGGATATCTGCCTGCAGTATTTTGTTTTGCTTTATGCTTTTTGCAGCCCAGCTTGCAGAGTTCAGAAGAAGACAAGATTCAAACTCAAGTAAGAGTTGTTGCTGCTACTGCTATATAAAGACTTCTTTGAAGAAAGAAACAAGCTAGCTCTCATATACCAAAAAGCGATCAGCAGCATTCAAGCTTAAGAACTTACAGTTTCCAACTGCTCTTAGCACATTCACATCTAACTGAGAAGAAGTTCTAGTTCTTCACTCTTCTTCAACCTGAGTTCTCCTTCTTACAAGAAGATCTTCACTCAGAGCCTATTGAAGAAGAAGAAGAAGAAGATAGCTGCCTGAAGAAGAAATCTTATTTCATATTATTTATCTTCTTGTAGCTTTTTACTTCAGTATTTTCTGAAGTGTTTCTGCACTGAAGCAAGACTTCACCTGGATGTTATTTTAGCCAGGGGGAGCCTTGATTCTTTTAGAGCTTTCTAGCTCAGTGCAAGTTATTTGTGCTTCTCTAATCTATTGTAAAATAGAGAAGACACCTTAACCTCCTTTCCCCCTCCTGTACAGGGTTATTACTCCCTTTAAAAGTATCCCTTGGTGGCAGGGCACCTGATCAAAAACCTATGTTGGTTTTAGATACCTGATCAAAAGTCAAAAGGGTTTCTTGATCTACCTGAAAGAGATCTTGTTGGTGGCAGGGCACCTGATCAAAAACCTGAGTGGATTCCTACCTTGTTAGTAGAAGAGTGGAAGTACCCAAGTTGTTTGGGGAACCACTATAAATTCCTTGTGTCGTCTGGATTGCTTTAATTAATTACTTGCATTGTGGCTGTGATTAGATCTTAACTAGGTTTGCTAGTTGCTGTTTAGGTTTCCAAGCCTTAACTGTAATTACAGTTGGCTGCCTTGTTGTGCACAACACTTGTGTTAGGCTTTAAGGTTTAATCTCAAATATCTATAACCTTCATTCCGCATTTAACTCTAAGGGAGTTGAGTAGAAAGTCAACTTTGCTAGTGCAATTTTTGATTACTCTATTCACCCCCCCTCTAGAGTAGTATCTATCCCTTCTCTTTCAATTGGTATCAGAGGGAGGTTGACTAACTGAATTGGCTAACACCTAAGTCACAAGATCCTGATAGATACCAAAGTTTATAGATATTCACTTTCACTATCATGGCCCAGTCCAAGGATTATTCTAGCACTAGACCTCTAGCATGCAACTTGGCTAAGTTTGGCATCTGGAAGGCAAGGATTAAACTATATATGAACTCTATTGATGAAAGTATTTTTGCTTCTATTTTGACAGGACCACCAAGAGCACCTGCAGCAGCTACTGCCTTATCATCATCTGATATGAGTGCAGTGCCTCCTCCAGACTACAATGATGAATACAAAAAGGCAAAGATAGCAGATGCCAAGGCAATGAACATTCTGGCTCAGACAATGTCTGATGAAGTATTCCAGAAGGTTGCTGACTGCTCCTCAGCAAAAGCTATGTGGGATACACTGAAGCAGATTGTAGCTGGTTTAGCTGATGAAAGGAAGGACAGAAGGTCCAACCTTATCTCACAGTATGAGAATTTCAAGAAATCTGTTGCTGAATCAGTTGAAGCTATGTACACAAGGCTCAGCTCAATCATCAATGAGCTGAGGACCCTTGATAAGGATATTTCATTGACAGAGGTCAATGATAAGATTCTTATGTGCTTCCCTAGCACATGGGATCTGAGGATCTAGCCTATCAAGGAGGCCAGAAGCACAACAGAAATCTCAAAAGAAGCCCTTCTCTACAAGCTCAAGTCTTTTGAGCAAGTGCTGAAGTCCAGTGAAGCTGAAGCTGAAGCAAATACCCCAACTCCTACAAGAAAAGAGCAAAACCTTGCTCTTAAAGCTGCTGAAGCTTCTGAAGGAAGCCAGTCCAATGAGGAACTGATGGCATTATTTGCCAAAAGATTTCTCAAGATGGGAAGGATGGAATTCAGAAAAAAATCTTCAAAGTATGAAGATAAACCAAGGTATGATCGTACCCCTTCTAAAGAAATAATCTGTTATGGTTGCAGGAAGCCTGGACATATTCTTCCAGATTGTCCAGAGGAAAAGAACAAAGATAAAAGCAAAGACAAGGATCAGCACAGGAAGCATTCCAAGCCATCCTCCTACAAGAACAAAAAGAAGGAGAGAGGCTTTGTTGCTGAAACCTGGAGTGATTCTGATGAGGAATCCTCTTCCTCAAGCTCCAGTGAGGATGAAGAAGAAAAGAAGGCAAAGGAAGTTTGCCTGATGGCAATTGATGCCTGCAGCAATCACTCAGCTGCAGAGAATTCAGATTCTGATGAAGAGATGCCAACAGAAGATGAGGTATTGTCTTCTTATGACTTTACATTTGCTGAATTTAAATCTGATTTTAAATCTTTATGTTTAGATTTAATTAGTTCTGAAAAAGAAATAAAAGAACTTAGAATTAAACTAGCTGAATCTGAATTGATTGCTAATGAAAACATTAGGTTAACAACAGAACTCACTAATGCTAGTGAAGAAATAAAATTCCTTAAGAATGAATTAACTAAGTCCAAAAGGTTAGAAGAGTCTCTGAATGGTAGAAGCCTTAAGTTGCCTGAAATAACCAGCATGTCTAACACTAGGTCAGGCAATAACAAATTAGGCTTAGGAGCATCTTCTAGTGAGCCCCCAATCATTCTTAAAAACCAACTTTCAACTCCAGTGAATTTTATTTCATCTAGTGGAATAAAAAACACTGAGCAAGTTAATCAAGTAAATAGAGCTTTAAATAAAGCTAAAAGAGAGAAAAGAAAATAGAAATTTAAGGAATTACAAAGGGCGTCGAACGCTACTCGACGATCGCAGGCCCAATGGTCGAACGGAGATCGACGATCTGGGTACCAATCGTCGAACGCCAATCGACGCTTTCAACAAGAATTTCAAAATTCCAACCAGAACTTTAGAAACCCGAATATGAATAGAAACCCTAGGTTCATTGACACATCATCTGCATGGAGAATCCCACCTAGGAGATCTTACCCGTTAGGTTATCACCCTCAGCCTGCTTATTCATTTATTTCCAGTTTTTCATATGTGAAAAACAAGGGACCCAAGGTTACCTGGGTCCACAATGTTTAAATTGATTTATTTACAGGTGAAGACCTATCCTATCACTCAAAATAAGTGGTATTTGGATAGTGGTTGCTCCAAGCATATGACAGGAAATAAAGAACATCTGTCAAGGTTCAAGGCAAAGCTTGGCCCAAAGGTAATCTTTGGAGATTCAAGCTGTGGTCAAACTAAAGGCTATGGCAGGATGACAAATGGAGCTGTAACATTCAAGAGAGTTGCTTATGTGACTGGACTAAAGCATAATCTAATTTCAGTAAGTCAGTTATGTGATGCTGGATACCAGGTATCATTCTCTAAATCTCTTTGCAATATTACTTTAAATAATAATGTTGTATTAGTAGGTATTAGACAAGGTAACATTTATTTAGTAGATTTTAACTCAACTCACTCTGAAATCTGCTTGTTTAATGAAGTAACAAATAATAATACTTTATGGCATAAAAGGTTTAGCCATGTTAACCTCAAGAATATATCTAGGTTATCTAAACACAACCTTGTTAGAGGTTTACCTTCTTGCCCCTACAAGAAGGAGAGCCTATGCAAGGCTTGTCAATTAGGCAAGCAAACCAAGAATTCATTTAAATCTGTAAATAAAAGTGATTCTCCTAGAATCCTGTATTTATTACATTTGGACCTATTTGACCCAATAAATGTACAGAGTTTAGGAGGGAAGTATTACACCCTAGTCATTGTAGATGACCTCTCTAGGTTCACTTGGGTGTTCTTTTTGAGAACTAAGGCTGATAACTTCAAAGCCCTTACAGATTTTCTATTATGTGTGCGCGTAGACTGAGTACTCTACTCATGTGGCCTTGATCAGAAGTGATCATGGTACTGAGTTTGACTCTCTTCTCATGCAAGAATTCTGTGAGAGAGAAGGTATCAAACATAGCTTCTCAGCTCCTAGAACTCCCCAACAAAATGGGGTAGTTGAAAGGAAGAACAGAACACTAATTGAAGCTGCTGGCACATTGTTGGCAGATGCTAATATGCCTCTTTCCTATTAGGCAGAAGCTGTTAGTACAACCAACTATGTCTTGAATAGAAGTCTGATACACAAGCTTAAGTGTAAAACTCCTTATGAGTTACTTAAAGGAAAGAAACCTAAAATAAATTATTTTAAAGTTTTTGGCTGTATAGTTTATATTCATAATAACAATAAAGAATATCTTAGAAAGTTTGAAGCAAAGGCTTCAATGGGAATTTTTCTTGGATATTCCCAAGTAAGCAAAGCTTATAGGGTTTTTAATAAATCATCTTCTAAAATTGAAGATTCTGTTCATGTGTCCTTTGATGAATCCCAAATGTTTTACAAGGAGAAGGAAACTTCCCCTTCCTCAAGTTCATTACAGGTACAAGAATCTTCCAAAGATGTCACTCAAGAAATCCTCCATCTTTCAACTCTTCATATCACTGAATCAGACAGTGATGAAGACATTGCAGAAGTTGTTGTTGTTCCACCAATAGTAGATCAAATTCCTCCTAAGGAATTAATCCCAACTATTATTGAAGATCACATCCCACCTACTGATGTTGTCACACTTAGAGATCACCCTACATCTCAAGTGATAGGAGACATATCAGCTGGTGTTCAAACAAGACATCAGTTAAGACAGGATGTGATGCATGCTTGTTTCCTTTCACAGATTGAGCCCCTCACCATTAAAGATGCTGAGCTAGATCCCCACTGGATCATTGCTATGCAAGAGGAACTCAATCAGTTTTAAAGATGTAAAGTATGGACTTTGGTTCCAAGACCTAAAGGCCAACTGATCATAGGCACCAAGTGGGTGTATAGAAACAAGTTGGATGCAAATGGAATCATTGTAAGGAATAAAGCTAGGCTTGTAGCTCAGGGCTACAGACAGGAGGAAGGTATAGATTATGACCAAACCTTTGCTCCTGTTGCAAGGCTAGAGGCAATAAGGATCTTCTTAGCCTATGCAGCCTATATGAAGTTTAAGGTTTTTCAGATGGATGTCAAAAGTGCCTTTCTTAATGGTGAGCTAAAGGAAGAGGTGTTTGTTGAACAGCCACCCGGTTTTGTTTCTTCAACTCAGCCCTCACATGTATTTAAGTTGCAAAAAGCTCTTTATGGACTCAAACAAGCACCAAGAGCCTGGTATGAGACTCTAGCTAGTTTCCTGTTAGAGCACAACTTTGTTAGGGGAGTAGTTGATAGAACCCTCTTCATCAAGCACCACAAGGACACAATCCAGTTAGTTCAAGTGTATGTGATGACATTATTTTTGGTTCCACTGATCCCAAACTATGCAAAAAGTTCTCCAACTTAATGCATTCTAAGTTTGAGATGAGTAGTATGGGTGAGCTGTCTTACTTTCTTGGTCTCCAAGTAAAGCAAGATGCTGATGGCATCTTCATCTCCCAATCCAAATATGCCAAGGAATTGGTAAAGAAGTTTGGGATGGCAGATGCTTCAGCAATGCATACACCTATGGCTACTAATGTAGTTATTGATTCTGATGATCAGGGAAAGCCTGTTGATCAAAAGAATTATTGGGCCATTGTTGGTTCCCTATTGTATCTAACTGCAAGTAGGCCAGACATAATGTTTGTTACATGCCTTTGTGCTAGAGTCCAGGTCAACCCCAAGGAATCTCATCTGATTCTTCTCAAGAGAATCTTGAGATACCTGAAGGGATGTCCAAATCTAGGACTTTGGTACCCAGCTGAGTCAGAATTTGAATTAATTGGATATTCTGATTCTGATTATGCTGGTTGTCGAGTTGACAGGAAAAGTACCTCAGGAACTTGCCAGTTCCTGGGAGAGAGTTTGGTCTCTTGGTTCTGTAAGAAGCAGGCCTCTGTCTCAACTTCAACTGCAGAAACTGAATATATAGCAGCTGCTAGTTATTGTTCACAGATCCTGTGGATACAAAACCAACTTTTGGATTATGGGTACTCACACAAGAACACTAAAATCATGTGTGATAGTACAAGTGCTATCTCCATTGCACAAAATCCAGTGCACCACTCTAGAACGAAGCATATTGAGATTAGACACCATTTCCTGAGAGATTGTGTGGAAAAGAACAAGATCAGCCTTGAGTTCATATCCACAGACCTTCAGAGAGGTGATATATTCACCAAGCCCTTAGATGAACAGAAGCATCTGTTGTTTTTGGTTCAACTAGGTATGATTAATGGAAGAGACTAAGTGTGACGTCTGCCTTGTTGAAACTTGTTCGAAGATAGTCGAACGAAGTTCGACGATAGTCGAGCGGATCAAGCCTATCGTCGACCTATGGTTGAAGATAGCTTATCTGCTTGAAGATCATCGACCGGTTTTCGAAGATAGTCGAACAGGTCGAGATTATCGTCGATCTATGGTTGACGACAGCTTGCTGTTTGTGAAGACAGAAATAGTCGAATGATTGATCGACTACTCTGCTTCAGGACCAATCGTCGAACGACCGTTCGACCATCATCTCCAGTATCTTTTAAATAGATCGACGATTGCTGTTTTAATATAAAGTCGATGGTCGACCTAGGTTAAGAGATAGTTGCTCTTATCGTCGACGGAGAGCGTCTTTTCGCATTCCGTCTTCCCGCTTGCTCTTTGTCTTGCGCTCCGTCCTCGCCATCTCTCTCTCGTCTTCTCCAGCTTTCTCGATGGTGATTGCTCCAGCGCTTCTTGCAGTAGTGAAGTTTGATGTCGGTTTCAGCGTAGATTTCGACGCCTTCAGCTGCTGCGAACCAGGAATAGTGGAGATTCTGAATCTGTGCAAAGATCAAGGGTTAGAGAAACTCATGTCCTACAGAATAAAGATAAACACTCAAGAGATCAAAGAGTGGGCTTTCTCTTCATCTTCAACTGATGACTCGATGACTGGAACAATTAGCGGAGAAGAGGTAATATTGACTCCCGCTCTTCTGACTGAAATTTTTGGATTGATTAATGGAGAAGAAGAGTATGAGCAAGATGCTCCTGAGTTTGGAAGGATGCTGATAGAGCTGGGACATGCCGAAGGCATTCCCTCTAAGCTGCTCAAAGTGAATTTCCCGTTTAAGATCAAGTTTCTTGCTGAAATTGTTGGAAAAGTGCTACTGGGAAAGCACTCCTCCCACGATAATATTACAAGGCAGCAATTTGCACTAATGTGTGCAATAGTGAATAAGAAGCAGATCAATTGGGCAGGCATTATGTTTGACTTGATCAGGAAAAAGAATGGAAAGAAAGAAGTTACCCTAGGAAGGGTAGTTGGAATTTTTCTGAAAGAGAAATTCCCCCATCTGCTAGTGTCAGCCACCACCTCCATCAACGCAAGCAAGAAGATGGATCCATCGCTATTCGCCAAATGGAAAAGGACCTTCCTGAAGCCCGCTCCCGCAGGGGTTGCTCTAGTTACTTCTGAGAGCACCAGGACTATCTCAGTCACTCCCCCCTTCTAGCAGCTGGCTCAGCAAATTTATCTCTTCCATCTTCTTCATCAGTTTTGCCGCCTACTTCAGTTGAAGTTCCTTCAACTTCAATTGAAGTACGACA